>NW_024121466.1:3203222-3325722 GCF_016745375.1 Pimephales promelas
AAGTACTGTATGTCAATTTCTAATTTTGTAACATTCTATAGCATTCTACCAGAATGCATTGCAAGAAATATTCTGCCAGGATCACTGGACAAGACAAAACAGTTGGGTAAAAAAAATATTATTTGACCCAACTTGCTATTTAAAATCTTTAGCTTAGCAACATGCTAATGTCAAACTGTTGAAATCAAATTTGAGTCGCGATTTGTTTGCATGCACAGTTTATGACAATGTAGAATTAGTTTTAGGTTACATGATCGTTAGCATGCTACATTCAAAGGGAGCCGACTATGATAAGGTTTTGGTTTTGATATTTATTTATATCAGTTTGTCTAGTTTGATGTTACAAACCAATTTTTTAAATGCCTCAAACACGCAAAAATCTAAAGATAAAGCCATTTCCCAAGTGTGTGAAAAGCGCAAATTAAAACAATATTTTTTGAAATGAGAGACATTTTTATGAATTTCTTTTGGCTAGCGCTGGACACACATGGTGAGATCAGAAAGCAAAATGCCGTCTTTGATATACACGTCAGATTAAAATTTGGCACTCATGAATAATGAAATGCGTGTGGTGGGGGGTGCGCATCTTCAATGAGCCAGGAGAGAGCAGCGGTACCCGCTCATCGAGGGTCTGGCACGCGGCTCTAATGACTTCACCCAGAGACGACCATGAGCCATTTCTCACCACTAACAACAGCAGCATGCTATGGGAGCACAAGCTGTTTAATTAAGCATTAGACTAATCTGCCTCTATTGAGCCAAACGTCACTCTGTAGGACTCCGAGAGGGGGATACGAGATATTAAATGTTTGGGTCAAAATGAGAACATGGTCCAGTTATCTTAAACTGCTGACCTGCATTTCAGTCTAAACAGGAAATTACCATCAACATGAATGGAAGCATCTTCTTTGTCTCGCACGGTTAAAAAATTATTCTCAAAATAACAACTTCAGATAATTATTGTGGTTCAGATAACATAATATTTGAGTTTCATCTATTTAAACTGAATTAACTTAAAACAATTATTTAATTTTACTCAAAATTTCAAATCTAAAAAAGAGCAATCAAAAATGGCTTGCAGTATCATTACAACACAGACAGTCCTCCTTAAAGGAGTACACTTTTTAAAAAAAACTTTTGCTGATAATTTACTCAATCCCATGTCATCCAAGTTATCCATGTCATTCTTTCTTCAGTCGAATTAAGGTTTTTGATGAAAACATTCCAGGATTTTCTCCATATAATGGACTTCAATGGGAACCAAATGGTTCAAGGTCTAAATGAGAGTTTCAGTGCAAACTGCAAACTGTTCAAAGGGCTTTAAACGACACCAGACGATGAATAAGGGTCTTATCAAGCGAAACGATCGCTCATTTCAAAAATAAATAACATAGTTTAAGTTTTATAAGCTCAAATGCTCGCCTTGCTCTGTTCTGTGATGCGCGTTTGTGACTCTAATGTTTGAACTCGTTCATCAAACTGAATGAATCTTTTTTCGAGTCATTTCGTTTATTTGTTCATTGAATCAACCAACTGACTCGAAAAAAGATTTGTTCATTTTGATGAACGAGTTCGAACATTAGTCACGAACGCGCATCACAGAACAGAGACAAGGCGAACATTTGAGCTTTTAAAACTTAAACTTTGTTATTTATTTTTGAAATGAGCGCTCGTTTCACTAGATAAGACCCTTATTCATCTTCTGGTGTCGTTTAAAGCCCTTTGAAACGGCACTGAAACTCTCATTTGGTTCCCAATGAAGTCCATTACAGTTTATGGAGAAAATCCTGGAATGTTTTTATCAAAAATTTCTTTTTGACTGAAGAAAGAAAGACATGGACATCTTGGATGACACGGGGGTGAGTATGTTTTTTTAAAAGTGAACTACTCCTTTAAGTGACCTGGGGTCAAGTGCTACAATGAAGACGAGAGATCAGCAAATCTCCAGTCTGTCCCTCTGATCTTCTAATGTTACATGGTATTAGGGTCATATTTGATACAAAGGTCAAATAACTGTCTATAGGAGTCAACACAGGTCATGTATGCATAAAGAAAATTCAAGATATACTCAGATCTAATAGATTTACCCGCTCAAAAGTTCTGATTTCAAGCTCTGTCTGGGTGGGTGGACAATACAAGGCCTGTAGGAAGTGACTTCATCAGTGAAAAGATGTCAGCTTGTTTTCCTTTTTTCTTTTCCTGTTGTGTTCTGATAGGAACTTCCTCTCCAATGGGGGTGGAAGTAGGTGTCACTCTCCAATCCACCCACACCACAAGGGGAAATGTCCATCACACGCCCGACCAGCCTGACGATACGGTCAACACCAGGGTAAAGATGAACAGACTTTAGATCCGCACAAGTGACGATTAATTAACATTCTGTCTCCGTACAGATGACACCAGGATGACCGTTTCCATTTTTCTCTTTTTTTTATCTCCAAACGTTTCACGTCCATTCAGAAAAACACATGTTTGGAACACGCCTTTAGTGTCATTTCTGGGTGAACTATCCCGCTGTAAAGGGGAAAAGGTCTCCACAACAAACAGTTTGTGTTGTTCACATATGTACAGTAGCCTCCCTCAATGGGCCTTCACGATCTAAAGCTGCCGATGTTTGTGGTCTGGCTTTCTTTCTTCCTGCAGAGTTAGTCACAGAAGCTCAGGTGGCCGTTTTCACGGAGTGACATAACAGCTCTGTGCCTCTCTTCCTCTCTTCGCTGATAGATTGGTAGGAGCAAGTGTCCTGCTGGCGAAGCCCCCAAGCCACAGGAAACCTCATCGGCTGCAGTGTCTAACGAGGATGTGAGCTGTGGTGATGGCATATTAACGCTCAGCCCCCGATGGACAGCGAGAATAAAAAGACAACACGGCGATGATTCAATACAAATTGTTTAAGGTGAAACAATGGTCTCTGCGACTGGCCGTTCAAAGAGTGTGGGAGAGGTGAGTCCATCTGCACTCTGAGGTTTGAAATATTTGTCATTGTTTTTCAGTTAAATGCCTCTTTATTTTGGTGTATTGTCAGTGGGATTGAAAGTTCAACACGTTCAAAGCTTTTTTCCTGAGCTAAAATAATTGAAGAGTTGAATAGACATATTCACACAAAACTAGAAAAATATATTGAATACATTAATAAATGAAATAAATAAATATATTTTCGACTGTTTTAGCGCAAGGAACAAATGATAAATTCCCAAAAGGCTAAGCTGGTCCATGTTATCTATCGTTCATCAGCAACAGCAGTAAACAGGCCTGATTTTGTTATAAATGACGCATTTATCGGACCTTTACTATGGTGTAAGGTCAATTACTTAAAATTTGTATTTGCAAATTAGTATCAATTACTTCTGTGGCCTAGTGGACCCTAATACCATTCCCTCAGCTTATCCTGTCCTGTATCCATCATAGAAATGGCACTAAAAAAAAATTTTTAAATAAGATTTCTAAATTCATGGTATGGTATCTGATTTAAATGCCACATGCAAAAAGTTTCCAGGCAAGCCTAAAGAGCCCCAAAATACAATATTTGCAAAGGAGAAACCATAAAGTACCAAATTTTGATTTAAATAAAAATATTTTAGCTTGAGTTGTTACTGACAAACATAACATTTTTATCATTCTGCAGTCCTTCCTCTCTATCGGTGCCTTTCATATTAATTTGTGTTCTTTTGGCACAAAAACGGTTTAATTAGCTTTGACTGAAGCACGATTGACCTCTCGTGTGGCTGGGGAATGAGTCCTGACAGCACTGTGCAGGTGTGAAGTAAAACAGGAATCAGTGTAGCACCTCCGCTGGTGTGTCAAGAGCCTGCAAGTCAGGAGATCCCCATGGGGCTGAACAAGTGTGTGTGTATGTGTGGGAGTGACAAGACTAGCACGAGGTCCTGTGGCTGACAGCAGCTCCCCTGCCAGGATGTGTAACCTCACACGGCCAAAACAGGAAGCCCTGCCACTCACTTAGTGATTGACACACTGGCGGAAGTTCATAAAGGTTCCAGAAGGGCTGTAGTCCATGTTCAAGGGTTGGTGACTGGGCCACCTGGTACAGTGCAATGAGGATGAGAGCGCTCTCGTTACATATGAGCATACTTGCCTGTCCGCCAGTCCTCCTCTGGGTCAAATAGTGCTGTGATAAATACTGTCATAAATACTTTCATAAAAATAATAGTTATATGTAAAATAAAATAAAATATTTGGACAAAATAAATCAATAATATTCCTTCTCTCTTTATAAACATCCAGCCCGTTCTCATCCTTTAACGTCATATAGAACGCTATATGCAAAAACGGCGCTATACTACGCATATGGCACCCTTTATCGTTAATATAACACGCGAACCCAAGACGTTATAAATCCTTTAGCGTGAATGTGACACGCACACCCTACCCCACACCTAAACTTAGCCCTCACAGCGCGTGTTATATTAACGATAACGTGTGCCATGCGCGTAGTATAGCGCCGTTTTGTCATATAGCGTTCTATATGACGTTAAAGGATGAGAACGCGTTGAAACATCTCGAGACAGCAACAGCCAAATCTGTTTGGGGGGGAAAAAAACTAAACAAAAAGTAAAGCAAAACAAATCTAAACTACAGAAAATAAAACATATTAATGAATAAAATAATTGTGAAAATAAATAAATAAATGAAAAAAAGCACATCAAAACAATTATTTCTCTATTTTCTGAGCATCTCGGGAATGCAAAATTAGCTAATGAGTGAAGCAAAAAAATAAATAAAAAATGAATCAATAAAATAATGCTATAAATAAATGAAAAACAACACAAAAAGCACAGCAAAACAAACCAAAGAAAGCAACATTAGCTAATGGGTGAAGCAGACTGGTTTGAAAACATAAGATAAGAAAGCAAAACAAAAAACTATGCAACAGACAAAAAAATAATAATAAACATGAGCGAAATGGGTAGAGAGACTACAGTGAGGCCTTTGAGAGTCGAAAGAAACTCCTTAAAAAAGGATTTTTAAGTCAAATGAGATCAGTATGTGGAGATCTGATCGGGTAAGAGCGAGAACAGGCTGCCGCCTCACAGCTGAGAGCGATCATGACTCTTGCATCATGGGATGTGTCACTGTATGACACAATGCTGGTTCACACTAAACTGCCAATTATCAGCAAGCCTCGCCCTCCTGTTCTCACTTCTCGCCGTGTGCGCGCCCTGGCCTGTGACCTCGACGAGGACTGTGTACACTTCAACCTGATTCACACCTCTGGGAATCTGGACATTTCCATTGTAAAGCTTCAAGTGTGAATTCAACTGTGGTATTAGATTTGTGAATACAGTGTACAAAAAGCAATGATCTCAGTAAGTATCTCAGACCACCCAAACGAGTTGCAGTATGATGTATTCAAGGGGAAGTAATTTTAGAAATTTGTAATCAGAATCATGGTTAAAGTGTGATAAGAGTACTACTAGTGAGACACTATAGAGGTACAGACATAGTTTTTTTGTCGGCCACCAGAGGGCTGCTGTCTTTGCTGATCGCTCTGCTTCCTTTGAATGCAACATGTTTTAAGTGAATATGGTTATTAATTACTTATTATAAATTATTTAATTTTATTTTCAAGATACTTCGAATGAATAATAGGTTGGCAACAACACTGAAGAATAACTAAAATGCAACTGTGGTGCTAGAAAAAGTAGTTTTATATACTGTAATCTGATGTTATATTGTCAAACGATTAATCGCGATTAATCGCATCCAAAATAAAAGTTTGTGTTTACATAATATATGTGGGTGCACTGTGTATAATTATTTTGTATATATAAATACACACACTATATATATCTAAGAAATATTTTCATGTATATACTGGATATAGATTTATATATAATTTATATTATATATAAATATACATATTTAATATTTTTTTTTTCTCAAATATTGATGCGTGTGTGTATTTATGTATATATATATATATATATATATATATATATATATATATATATACACACAAAATAATTATACAAAGTGCACCCACATATATTATGTTAACACAAAATTTTATTTTGGACGCGATTAATTGCGATTAATCGTTTGACAGCCCATAGTTATATTATACATAAACCAATAGTTATTTTAAAAATCCAACGTGAAATGTAATTTTTGATAGTAACTTGTAGTGGTCAAGATTTTACTTCATCCAAGTTTTAGATTAATTCAGTGTTATTCATTAACCCTTTCTGAAGGTTACAACATTAGTGAGTCTGTGAATCATTCACTATACCAATGTGTCATTTTTTCTGGTGATAACTGGCACATTTTTTTTTTTAAAGGGACAAACTTGCAGTGCTTCAAAGTCAAACTACAAAAAAAAGTTAGTTCATTTTAGCACCATTTTAAATTGAGTAGTTTGTAGCTTGACTAGTTTCAAGGTAGCTTCAACAATGCATGAGAAGAAACCAAAACAAAATAGCATTTATCGGATTCGGCACTGGTACACATTTTTGAGCTCGGGCAAAAGGGTTTGGTATCATTTTAGTGTCAGGGGAAGCAAATTGATTTTCTTTTCAGATGTCAAATAACCTTGGATCCTTATTGATAGATGGGTTCAGAAGTGGCGTGAGGCCTTACCTGTCCAGCGAGGTGGACACTAGTGTCAGGACATCGCAGGTCTTCATTCAGGTTGTCATGGACACAGAAGAGGGACAGATGTCCTGTGAAGTCACATGACAGTCACAATTAATCAATGACCCAGAAAGATTTGTGGTTAAAATATGCAAGATGTTACAAATAAACACCTGTTGCAAATTATAAAATGCTTATCAAACTGGATGTAACTCTTCTGTTCAAAAAAAAAAAAAGCTAAACAATCCATCGTGCAAGCTAATATTTCACTGCACATCAATAAAGTAGGCTACAAGCTATATTTTTTAAAACCTTTATCAAACGCCCTCAGGAAAAAAGACACAAAACATCTATATGGCATAAATTCCTCAAATTTATGGCCGACTTGTGTTTAGATGCTATGATAGTACTGTAGGGATGAGCACAATCTTTGCCTCCCATCCCAGAGGGCTCAGTCACCAATTGGTGGGGTCTTTGTGTGCCAATAAATCTGGGGACATTTCATAATAGTCATCAGGCCGTTGGGCGGCATGTACAGAATACATACCAGGCTTTGTGCATCAGTGCTACAGTTTCATTCAAGAGTCACTGACTATTAAAGTGGGAATTCAGATAAGCATTATAGAAGCTTATCCTTCAAAACAAACAATCACAGACTTCCACATACAAAGAACAATCGAGTTGTGCAAGCTAGAGCTCGGCTGTCAAATCTCCACTTTACAGTATTTGGCGCGCAGTAACGGATATCTTTGTATGTGTGAAATTCAACATGTGAGGATGTCCCAAAGGGAGGTTTCACCAGATTTAGCCAAGTAAACCCAATTTTGTCCTCTCAGCACACAGAACTGTCATGGCGGGAAAGCGGCGTGCGTCAGGATTAATCTCCTGCAAAGGAGGGTGGGTCAGGGCAGCCAGAACTCATTTGGTGTGATGCTATGAAATGGCTGCCCATCAGGAATATCTTCATTTATCTCTGTCTCATCTACATGGGTGGAAATGGAGGGATGAAGGGCTGTAAGGAGAGAGGGAGGGTGAAAGAGGCATCCAGAGGAGAGAGGTCAGACCATTCAAAGAGTCCATCATTCTGATGTGTCAAGCGTCCGTTAACCGAGTTTGTGGAAATGTTGGTGTGTATTCAGCGATATGAAGCTTAGCTTCACCATGCTGTTTTGAGATTTTAAGTGACTCTTTGAGAAATAAAATGTGAGAAAACAAAGCATTCCACAAAGTTACAAATAGCCAAGAAACAAAACAAAACGAGGATGCTACTGGTTCCTCGTTCCGTTTTCCATTGCAGACGGTACCGCCACAGATAGTACTCGGTCGTCATAGCGACACCTTTCGTTACTCGTTGCCCCGCAGGATCCTCTCTGTTCGGCCACCAAACAAAGGAAAGTCTGCACCTCCTCGTTTTTGGCCACGGCGTATTCTTCCGAGTTGCCATAATAATAGTAGTTAGTTTAACTATCTCTGGCCAAACTATTTAAAAATAGTGGGGTTATTCTGGATACTCCATCTGGGGTTATTCTGGATACTCCATCTAGGTTTCTAAAACATCCCCCTCTCTGCAATGATTCTGGGCTGTTACTTTCTGAATTGGCAGTCTTACATCAGCACTTTAGACACTTCAAGGTTTCAACACTGGCCTAAGATCTCAAAGTAGTTTTGATAAAACAGTACCAGCTGAGGTAAACAGCTAAGAGTAAACAGAGTGTAAAACCCAGAGGCAGATTTAGTTCTGGACCATCTGTTCAATTCATTGCGATCAGGCAGGTGTAATGCCAAATACCTGAGTGCAGAAATAGGGAATGAAATACCTGCAGATGCTCAAGAGACAATGAAAAACTGTTGTTTCATATCTGGTGTTGTTATTGGTGGTGACAAATACTGGATGATTGAGGAATTATTTGTTTTTTTAGACTAAAATGTTATCAAAACATATCCTGAATGCTGATTGGTTAATTATGGAAGCTTGTCTCCGCCAAAGAATAAAAAATAAAAAAAAAGGTAAATGCGAGTTTATATCACATGATTCTAACATATTTTCCCAGAATTGTGAGATATAAACTTGCAAATTGCGAGTTTCTGAATTTTCGAGATGCAATTACGAATTTACGAATGTCGCAATTCTGTCTTTATTTCTCAGTCGATACAAAAGTCGCAATTGCGTCTCCTAAATACCTCGTTCATCAGCGGTCTCCACTCCACCATGATGATGTGACAGTTAGCCGCGTCTCGTAAATTCAAAATTAGTGAGATAAAAAAAACGCAATTATCTTTTAAAATGTTTTATTCTGTGGCAGAAACAAGCTTCCATAGTTAATAAAGCATACTAATCTCAAAGTGTACGC
Organism: Pimephales promelas; assembly: GCF_016745375.1. The sequence goes on from NW_024121466.1 coordinate 3,212,162, forward strand.
TAGGGTATGCGTAGTGTTTCATTAGCATGTTGGTGCGCGAGCAGACAGATTTTTCTAACCACACACACTCTGTACGCTCAGCTTGCATATGTGCCTAAATTTTTTTCCGCTAGTTAGTTTGTGTACAATGTGGCATCACTGTCCTTGTCCGTTGATTCACAGTTGAAAAGGAACCACTGGAGATGCAACAACAACAGACATCCGCATTAAAACGCGACTGTGTGAGAAAATGAAGAAATATGTGAAACTCTAGTTTAAACTAGTACAAAGATATTGTACTGTTAATTACTTTTGTCGAGAAATAGAGCAGACACTGGACAAGGTTAAAGTTTTCCAGTCTGCAAGTGTCGGCCGTGTGGGTTCGGCTCACGCATGCTATCAAACTTCGAAAGCTGTGCGTTCAGCTGTATGTGTTAAGTGCTTTAGTTGCGTCAAAAAACAGTGTAGTAACAGCAAACCACCAGCTATACATAAAAATAAGTTCTGTGAGGTCTTATTGTACGAGGTACTATTGAGAAACGTGTAATCGAAAAAATCTCATCTGTTTCTCAGACTGATTTCAGTTTCTACATCTGCAAATGTCAATGGACCTCAACATAAGCTGACATGAGGTATTCAATAATTTCAGAAGACCTGGTAAACCTTCAGAGTTGTCAGGAAGTTTTTACTTTCTGGAAATATCTGACGGTGTTGCCTCGGCCTGCTCTTTCCAACTTTGAGAGAAGCCAGGCACTACAGGATAATCACAGTTTAATAGGAGCAAATATTGAAAGCAGGACCTGACCAACCAGATCCCCTTTCCTAGTGCTCTCTCCCAGTGCGCCCGAGAAAAACGCTAGCACATGGGTGCCTAAGAAATCGATAATTCCATGATACGTTAATTAACGTGAAAAAAAAAAATAGAGGAAACTGTCGTATTGACGTACGTTCATTGTTTAAGTTGGAATCGTTCAGTCGAAGTGTTGGAAACGCAGCTCTGTTGAAAAATCTGACAGCCTTGTTCAAAGCAAAACAGTTCACGTGTAACCAATCTAGAGTTTCACCATGAAAAATTAGACGAAAAAAAGATGACATTTTTTGTAGTGTACAATGTGTTTTTTACGTACTTGTTCTTTAGATGAACTTGTGAGGTACGCTTTTCCTCTCAGGCGTCCTATTTGCCATGCAGAGCCGTTGCATTGCTGGGAGAGGGAAATGTCCACAGACTGGGGCCTCTTTCTAATGATTTCCCACACCTGCACATCTGCTGCCGTTTTAATTAATACTCTAAGGAGGTTTGTCACGAGTAATCAAAAACATTGTCACTTATGAAATCCTTCATTATAGAACAAAAATCAATACTTTGAGTAGAATGAGGGCGCTCATAAAGTAGCCCACATCACAATAAAAAAAAAAAATCTATTAAGAAAAAAAAGGAGAAAAGTGTAGGAGACTTTATTTGGGGCGTTCGCCACTCCAGGGTTGTTTTTTTTTCTTCTTCTTCTTCTTCTTCTTCTGTGAGGCGGCAACACGTGGTGAAGGGCTGGGCATCATTTTCATGCAGGCCTTGGTTCTTCAGCTTCATACGGGCGGAAAGGGTGGGGGGCGGCACGACAAAGGCAATAGTCGCATCAGCCCTCTTCAGCTCTGCAGCATCACTACAACCTCTCTCCTCGCTGATTTATGACTCACCGCTGACCTCTGAGGTCGTAACATGGTGATGGGTGACTGGCTCTCAACGGTAAGCTACTGGCACTTGACAAAGTGCCGAGAGCAGAATGAATTTACTCCTCTTTTCCTCAATCATCAACAGGCGCACGCCGGCTTGCTGCCCTGACCCCCTCTCATCCTGACTGCTATAACAAGATCTCCCATCTCATGCAGGAGCGAGGGAGAGGGAGGCTGAAAAATTTACTGTCATTTCTACTTTCCAATGAGCTCCGGTGAGCACTTCTTTCACCTTCAAGTTGCTGGGGATAGGGAGGGGAGGGATGGTTGGTTGGGACGGGGGCGAAAGTACTTTGATGCACCTGTCTAACTTTGGGTCATTCGCTAGAGGTACTTCAATCTGCGTTTGCTTCCATCAACTTGATAACGGCACCTGAAAGCAAGTTCAATTTAATAAGCAAATAAATCTCGCGTTTCACGTACCTCGTTCATCAGCGGTGTCCACCACGATGATGTGCCAGTTAGCCGCAAAACAAATTCTTACTAACGCGCTCATTAATGACATGTGCAAAAAATCCATTCGGTTACTTCGCCTTGTATTGGCGCTAGACCAGCACTGGGTGGGAGATTGTAAATTTAGGCAATATAAAATGCATAATTTCCTAAAGTAGGGATTTAAATTATCCGGCAGTGCAAATGTTGGCCCATTGTGGCAGGCGAGACACAGCGGGTTATAATTGAAAATAAAAAAGCCATTTAAAAGACATTCAATAAGCCACTGGGAAATTGATCAGGCTATAAAATCTGTCGCTACCGGGGCGAGAGGCTGGCACTCTTGCTTCGGTCCTGACACAGCACTATCCCTGCAGGCTTCACGGTCTACATGCCGACATACAAACAAGGGATGCCGCGGAAGTACACTTCCCGACGGAGATGCTTTCCCTATGTCCTCAGGCATGCATTTAAATTGCGCGGGGAAAAAAATAACAACAATGGTGTAGTATGTAGTGGACGCTTCAGATTCGCTCTAGAAAAATTCGCTCTAGCGAGTGGCAAAAAAAATGACAGAGGAGTGCAAAAGCAGGCACGGGGAGGGAAAAAAAAAATACCGCTCCTGCTTCTTTAACTTTCAATTCTGCCAAGCATCTCTGCTTCACAGCCCCTGGCTATTGCCTTTCTCAATCTGTCCCTGGGGAGGCAGGAGTTATGGGCCCTGTCGATTGAGGAGAAAGGGATGTTATTCCCCTGTCACCCTCACCCGGTCCGCCAGCAGCCCTGCCCTGATCTATGGCCACCGTGGCGGGGTAGAACTGTCTTGATGCACCATTGGTTTCCAGTGCTGTCACCCCCACCCCGACGCTCAAACTCATACTACCTTTACAACCCCCTCACGACCCTTTAAAACAGCCCCCTTCCATGAGTCTTGTTGGGGAGTTCTCAGAGGGCCCGATGACACGATGAGTTTGAGGAGGTCACCCCTAAAGGGACAAGGTCTAGTTGGGATTAAGTGACACCTGGTGGATGTTTACCTGAGATGGCAGACTGCACAGTTGATCATGGCACTGAGAAACTGAGTCTAATAGAGATTGTGATCTTTGAGGATTTAACGTAAACTGTGGTGGGTGTAGAACAATTTCACAAAACTCATTTGAATACATATTCATCAGAAGCTCTGTTAGCTCTGTCCCAAAACTTACTGGTGTCTTTCTTCATAGGCTGCTAATTTCAAAGGAACCATGCTAAACTCGTAATAAGCTCTTTGTAGGCAACAACTCTGTTTACCCTTTCACACGCAAGTTAAAATATTCAAGCTGACCCCCCAGCGTAAGTATTTTAAGGCAACTGTTATTTTAGAACGCATCACCTTATTATTTCCAGTGGCAGACGCATCATGCTTGTCATGTGACGGAACGTGGCCACAATAGTGCTGTATGGCAGGTGTATTGCTTTCATTTAGTTTTTTTTTTATAAAAAATGTTCACAAACTTGTTAGTTATGTTATCAAGTACCTGATATTCTGATTCTCAAATACGTGTACGGTGAACGTGTTTTGTTAACACAGTCTCATCCCAAGAAGTCATATAACTGACGTCTTTTGACCACACGTCAACATCCGCCTTTTCAGGGTACCCTTAAACGTGGGTTAATTGACGATCCCGGGCGGTCATACAACTGACGCTTTACCTTTAACGTCGGTTAGGTGACAGGGTAGGTTTAGGTCTGGGGTAGGGTTAGGATCCGATAACGTCATCTAACCGACGTTTAAGGGTACCCTAAAAAGGCGGATGTTGACGTATGGTCCCAAGACGTCAGTTATATGACGTCTTGGGATGAGACAGCGCTGGTTTTGTCATTTAAATGGCTCCGCCATGTTAGTTTGTGCCACAGTTCAGAGGATAGTATCTGTCGAATTTATTACACACTAATTCATCCACTTCTCCTGAAACACATGAAAGTATGTGGCCAATGAAGTAGGAGAAAAATAGAGTACATTTTATAGTTACTTTTTTGTAATCCAATTGAGTGAGTGTATCGAATCTTCATAAACGAGTAGACAAACACACTTCTCCTTAAAGGTCCAGGAGCATTTTGCTTCAATATAAATATGGAGGAATTGATGTCAGATCTCCAAACACATGAGAAGACTAAAAGGCACGCTTCCTTTTGACATGTGTCGAGAATTAAGAAAAGGGGTGGAGAGATGGAGGAAGGCCTCGGCCCATGAGATGAGAGATGTGACGGAGAACGTACCCTCCGTTAGCCTGTGGGCGATGGCGTTCGGCCGACTGAGACGCGCATAAGCGACTTTGGATGTGAACTATAAAGCAAAGGATAAAAAAAGCTGAAAAAAACTGGTGCAGGTGGTTGTGAGACAGTGACCCCGCGGGGGATGATCTGACTGAATAAATAGACGGATTAATAAATAAATATCTTTTAAAAAATGGGATACTGGGGAGGGCTGCCATCTATCAAAGATCCTATTACCACGAAACCTGAAGCCATATGTATAAGGCAGCCAGGATCCTAAGCAGATACAAATTCAACTTTTTCGTACAATTTGTTATCTCTGACATTCATCATGCCAACACACACTCTGATACACAAGGAAACTCACACAATTATGAATAGATTTGTTTTCTCAAGTCTACTCAATAGATATGGTCTGGTTGTATGTAATCTTCTATTTAAAGTAAATCAGTTGCACAATCATCCGGACAGTGTGATCACAAGTAGCTTTATCGGAGGAAAGAAAGAGTTAAAAAGTGAGAATGTGATGATTTTTTTTTTTAATTTCCTCAGAGAGAGAAATGTAAACAGGGATCTAACCACTACCATATTTTTGTAATCTGTTTATTTGGGTATTTATGCGAACAATATGTAGTTGTGTATTCAGCCTGTGCAATCAAATGACACGGTCTTCATTCAGGACAACAACAAACATCTTATATAAAATGTCAGACAACTCAGTTTTCAAGGTCATGTGTTGTCAATCTTTGCGTGTGTATGTGGTAGAGGGAGGGAGGATGACAACAGATGGATTCAACTTCGCCAAAGATCCACTTGTAACACTGGCAGAATTATACGCTGCTGTGTTACGTTGCATGTCGGTATGCAATAACAAATTATAGCATTTCATTAGAGATTGAAACGCAATAATTTGTTGTGACACCAAACATAAACTTTCATTTGCAACGCTGAAAATGTAGGAATGCAACAACAAATTACTGACACAACCATATGCTAACTAACTGAGAGATATACTTATGACTTTGAGACTTGTAAAAGTTTCATTTCAACTAACTGCTAAAAAGGAGTATATTTTTTTATGAATTTATTGTTATAAATATATATAAAGAATGAAATATATATAAACATAGTCATCAGAAAGTATATATAAGAGCAGTTACTAAATATATATATATATATATATATATTAGGGCTGTCAAACGATTAATCATGATTAATCGCATCCTAAATAAAAGTTTGTGTTTACATAATATATGTGGGTGCACTGTGTATAAGTATTTTGTATATATATATAAACACACACATGCATGAATATTTAAGAAATATCTTAATGTATATACTGTATATAGATTTATATATAATTTATATTATATATAAATATATATATTTTATATATAAATAATATTTTTTTTCTTAAATATACATGCATGTGTGTGTATTTATATATATACAAAATACTTATACACAGTGCACCCACATATATTATGTAAACACAAACTTTTATTTTTGATGTGATTAATCTCGTTTGACAGCCCTAATATATATATATATATATATATATATATATATATATATATATAGTAAATGGTCAAAAGTTTGGAATATTTTCATTTGTATTACCATTATATTATATATAAATTTAATAATAGTAGATTCAAATTGATGAATTTTTTGACTTCTGCAAAACAATTTCATACCAGCATGCATTTATAAGAACAGTCATTTTTAAATAAGAAATAAAGAGTATATGTAATCCTTCATTATAGGAATAAAATTATCTGATTATACAGTAACATTATCATACTATTGATTAGTTTATTAATTGATCCCTTTGTCCATTCACTCTCTTGAGTCGGTTGTTTTGAATGAGTATTGCGTTGCGACTGTTAAATTTGTATAAATGTGTGTAGTGTGAATATAATCCGGATGTACTACATTCACTATGTTGTCACTGTCATGTGACCTACCAGCATCAGTTGCTTCGCTTTGTGTCTCGCAACTTCCTTCAGGATGTCTTGCAGAATTTTTTACGACTAAAAAGGAGTGTGGAGACGAACTTTCCACTTTTATCAAGCTTTTTAAGTTGCCCCTTCAGAACTGCAGCCTTTTGATTGACTTGTTTCTGCATTCTTAAGGTCACCCATTCAAAAGGCGGCATACAAAGCATACAAAATAGTACTGTCCCCCTTGACCTTCAGATTTATTGGTGAATGTACTGAAGATATAACGTAAAATAATGAAAGGGACAGCAAAAGAAGAAAACGACTTGTTTAAACTTGGTCAAAACTCCTTTGTCGCGCTTCTCTATTTTCCACAAACACTTGTCTTTTCCTAATATCTTTATTTAACACGTCCTCTTTGTCGTAATTGGCAGATTGAAACAGTTTCCTCAAAGGAGGGAAAGACATGAATTGATCAAAAGCGAACAAACGCTTTTCCTCACGCTCGCTCGGCTTCGAGAATTACTTGACCTTGAATGGAAGAGACACAACAATCAGTTATATACAATCAGGACATACGGCAGCATTTATTGTGGGTTTGGCCCTATTTGTTTCAACACAAGGCCTTTCACAGTTGGGCTCATATGCGTATGAGCGCCTCTCTCCCTCTTGGTTACATTATACATACGTTTCTTCTTAGCACTTAGTCGTGTGGCTGGCTGACTGGTTTAAAAAATTGCACGGCATTAAAAACAAATATTCAATCATGGCCCGCATCGCAACCGATTACGGCAAGAGTCCGGGCGAGTCTCGTCAAAATGATTAGTTGCATCGCTCACATGCACGGGACGGCCCCTTCTGCATTTGCATGTGGTTTGCGCACACATAGGAGGCTAAAACTGCCATTTCATTCCTCACAGAGCGAATTCACCTTGAGTAATGGGCTGGATAATACCAGCTGTCAATCAATATGAATTAGTGCATATGTGATTCTGCTCTCTGATTGGCCACGTCATAATTAGTGCAAGAAAAGATAAGCTATGTGGTAAATATAGTAGTATCAATGTGGTAAATATATAGAGTGTGCATTTACTTAATTTGAATCATTTAATTAAATATGGATTATCAATATAGTATAGTAAATATGGAGTACTGCACATTCTTAAGGCGAGACACTAGCAGATATCACCATGAAACTTTCCCAGTTGATTACCTACATTAAGATGAGAAAAAAATATATTACAAGTTTTCTGTAATTTAATGTTTAAACATGCAAATGAGGCATTATCTAATTAAATATGCACTAATTTGCATATAATTTAAAAACGAAATCTGAGTATTGGATATTTTGGTTCAAAATTCTTTTTTCAGTGTGTTCACATATTAGAAAATTACAAAGGGATTTATGGATATCTACTTGTGTTATCCTGTAAATCAGAATATGTCAGTAGCCTTAAAAAAAAATATTTTCGCCATGTTTTTTTTAAATAAAATGTTATATAAATCAGGCTAGAAATAATATATTTACAAATCCCTTTGTAAATGTCTTCATAATATAACTAGGTACAAGACTGGAAAGTTTGGTGTATATGGGTGCTATTGAAGTGGAGATTTCAGACTTAGAGAATGAGAGAAAAGTCATTTTGAGAAAACTGGCTTTAAAGATTTAGCGTCAGCCAATGAGATCGCGCATTTAGAGTTAAATCCCCTCTTTTACTTTCACGATTGGTTGCTGATAAAAAGGAAATTACCATATTTGGATCCGACAGCATTGTATAGGAGAAAGAGAGCTTTCTAACGGTGTGTGTGATGACAGGGTGCAGATCGCTGAGCAGCAGGATGATTTATAACGACAACTTTTGAAGAATTTATGAGAAATCTGCAGACGCAAACAGACAAAGTGTGGTAAAAATAAGACCTAAATGTGTATTTTGGACTTTTTTCACCACAAGTCTGAAAGAAGAAGACAAATATCCCAAAATCTCAAAATTGACAAGTAAAAAAAAAAAAAAAAAACTTTTTTATTCTTAATATTACTTAAACTTTAATTTTTTATTTAAATATAAAGTGGGAATATATTAGTTATATTATAGACTGACCCACCAGAATCAAAAGGGATGAGTAATAATAATAATAATAATACAATATTATATATTATTTACAAAATGACTCTTTTCCCTTCAATCCCTCCCTTCTCTCTTTATGAAATCTCTCATTTTCGTGAACTCCCTTTGAGATTACTACGATTCAGACCTGAAACGCTGGGGTCAAAGAAGGCGATTGAAGCCCGTCATTTTTCTGGGTCTGGAGAATGTTACAGTCCCAAAACAGGCCTGTCATGTTAAGAGTTCACCCTCTTTGCCAATCGCTACTTTTCCTCTCGCCATAATTTAGGACAGATTTTTCAAGCTCTGCTTTATATAAACACACTGCCATTTGAAAATACACACACATATATGCACAAACCCAAATATACATGTACATCATCTAAGCTGGCCAATCAGCCCTAAAAAAAGATGCTTTGTTTTTGGTGTTTGATCAATAAATAAAGCAACGACTCACTGGTTTTGTCGTAACTCTGGGTGATGTTGTCACTGTGGGTCGAGGAACTGCTGGAGACGCTGGTTGTGACCGTCTGCCCGTCAAAGACAACTGGCAATGGAGAGCTGCCCGGCCGAGAACTGCCCACCGAACTGGAGGGCCTGGAACTGGCGCAGTTCTGTGAAACAGGAAGAGAAGGCAAATGCATTGAGTGAAACTTACTATCAGGCTAGAAATCACCAGTGAAAAGGCCTCTATTGTGCATTTTCTATCATTAAATATGTGTCCATTATAATCATCGGTAGCTTTTTTTTTTCAGAAAGAGAGAGAAAGCAGTTTTCTTGATTTCACCATTCATTGTGGGTGAATTGACCGATTAAAGACATATTGAGGAATAACAACAGGAACTAATGTTAAATATTGAAAAAAGTCAAAGCTGACAGCTAAGAAGTCATGACACAATACACAACTAAAAAGTACACAGACATGTATGGAAGAACCGCAAAATAAATAGTCTCACAGGAATGTAAACTAGATCTGACATAAAAACCCACAGCCTTAGCCCTCATATCACACAATAACATATAATGGGCTTTGACATGCAACCGTAGTTGAGAAGGCTTTTTCCTCAGAAAGAAGATCATGCATAACCTAGCACTATATCAGTATTTAAAATCATACGTGTAAACGTTTTACAACAGGAAATGCACATATATGTAGTACAGATCCCTCTCTTTTCCGTCCTATATCGTGTCAAAACTTGAATTAGGATCAAAAAACTAATCTGCTTCCAATTTATATCTATATTTCAGGGCTGTCAGGGATCCAGACCCTGCTAGTATCGCAGGACGTTCGTTTTTCATTTGGCCGGTGCAACTGACAGCTTTATTTTTCTCAAGCAATCTGCCACAGTATGTACAAGTGTGAGGTCACATGGGTCAGGCGACAGTTGGAATGAAGCGCCCTGGCAACACTGGTCTGGCTCATGAATAAACAAGAACGACAAGTACAGAAACTAAAGTGGGAAGGAGAGAACGAGAGAGGTGTTTAATAAGCCGCTACAGAAGTTCAGCAAATGGGGCTTTAATATCATGCTGTGTATTCATTATCTGCCATTTACAGAAACTATTTTCATGAGATGTGAAAGATCCTCGAGAAACCTGTATGATTATTATTTTAAATGATGATTCATTGCTTCTAGTAATTTATTATTAATAACAATAACTGTCTAGAGCTAATTATCGATTTAAAGCTGAAGTGTTTGATATTTTCACCATTCCATCACAAAAATTAGATTTCCAAATTGGATGGAGAGATGTATTGTGGATAGATGGATGGATGCATGGAGGGATGGATGGGTGGAGGGATGGATGGAATGTATGGCTGGATAGAGGGAGGGATGGATGGATGGATGGATGGATGGATGGATGGAGGGATGGATAGAGGGATGGATGGATTGAGGGATGGATGTATGGAAGGAGGGTTACATGGATGGATGAGAGATGGATGGATGGGGAGGGATGGGTGAAGGGATGGATGGATGAAGGGATGGATGGATGGATGGATGGAATGGATGGATGACTGGATGGAGGGAGGGATGGGTGGGTGAAATGGATGGATGGCTGGATAGAGGGAGCGACGGGTGGCTGGATAGAGGGAGGGATGGATGGCTGGATTGAGGGAGGGATGGATGGCTGGATTGAGGGAGGGAGGGAGGGAGGGAGGGAGGGAGGGAGGGAGGGATGGATGGCTGGATAGAGGGATGGATGGATGGATGGATGGATGGATGGATGGATGTGGAGGGATGGGTGAAGGGATGATGGATGGATGGATGGATGGATGGATGACTGGATGGAGGGAGGGATGGGTGGGTGAAATGGATGGATGGCTGGATAGAGGGAGTGACGGATGGCTGGATTGAGGGAGAGATGGATGGATGGAAGGATGGATGGATGGGTGGTGGAATGGGTGGATGGCTGGATAGAGGAATGGATGGATGAATGGATGGATGGATAGAGGCAGGGATGGATGGCTGGATTGAGGGAGGGATGGATGGAAGGATGGGTGGGTGGATAGGTGGAATGGATGGATGACTGGATGGAGGGAGGGAGGCATGGTTGGGTGGAATGGATGGATGGCTGGATAGAAGGAGGGAGGGATGGATGGATGGATGGATGGATGGGTGGAATGGATGGATGGCTGGATGAAGGGATGGATTGAGGTAGGGAGGGAGGGAGGGATGGAGGTAGGGACAGACAGACAGAGGGTTGTCTGACACACTTTTGCTAAAAATCGCTAGAGTGTTCTGGTTTGTTGCTAGGATGTTCTGAGTGGTTGCTATCATAGTGCTAATGGTGCTCTAGTTGGTTTCCAGGGCATTCTAGGTGGTTGCTATGGTGGTCTTGGACAAACTGTTACAGAAATAAACATTCGATTACTCTACGATGAGTTGACAAATAAACGTAAGGATTCCCTCAGGGAAAAAACAAACATCCATCTAGAGTACATCTTGTAGGTTATTACTACTATATTGGAAGTCAGTACATTCCCTGACCACTGCTCTAATCCAATAAAGAAGAGTACATTTTCCTTTCCCATTCTGGACCCTGTCCAGCACCAAAGCTATTCGGCGAGATACAGTATATCACCTCTAGATTTATGACGCAAAACGGCATTAGCTAAAAAACCATCCGCCACACGCGGACGGCGAATCTCATCACGTGGACTTTGAAAATTGGAAAATTGCCCAGAGAGCGCTAAAGGGTCCCACTGCTAATACGACCCGCTACGATTTATCAGCTGCTACTTGGCACTCGCGTTTGGGGCCACAGTCGTTTTTTACAAGTCCCAGTCTTAACGGTGTCGGGCCTGTCAGGGGGGTCAAAGGGAAGAGGGAGGGGGGCCATATTCTAAAATCAATCCGCCTTTAGAAATTGTCTCATTCCGTTCTCAATGACCTGGTGGCACTGCAAGGGCCGAGCGGGACAAACTGCCGTAGGCCATAAACCGTGACAAGCCCGGAGGAGAGTTAATGTGGCCATTCATGGAGGAACCGCTCGTAGTGTCGGTAGAGGTGAGGTGGTGCGCCATTGGGGGGAGGGGGTGTCTATTAACTACTTTTAAACCGCTTTGGTGAAGCTAAGTGATCTCCGTCAACAGCAGCCTCGCGTATAAATACTGGCCTGACAGTTTAATGTGAAGGGACGAGTTTCCACAGGATTAGAAACATGTAACCCAGGGCTGCTGCTTGACATTGGCTGGATTGAGGTGGCCTGAGTGGGTGTGTGAAACAGGGCTGGGGGGGCCAAACATGCACAAAATACACTCTACGCTATGACATTTGCACTGTATGAAGAAATCCTCTGGTATTCTGGAAAACATGCAAGCTGGGAGAACTTACGGAGAAATTTAAGGCTTTTCTTCTTTCTTTGATTCTGTTGACTGTGTTTCGAACCTGTGGATAACAAGGAGGGGGTGGATGGTTAAAATGTCATGACTCAATACTAAACACTTAATACAAAACACTTTGCGCTCGCATGAGTCTTCTTGGTGAAATTCAATCCCGACTGGGAATGGAGAAAGAAAATAGCTGCCATTGCATAAAAGTCAATGAGTGCCGCAGACCAAAATGTTCCAGTTTGTCACATGTAATGGGTCCTGAATGTGACACGTAGAGTGGGCAAAGTAAGGGGAGCGTCTTAACCTCTCATCCGTCACACCGCACAGGGGGCCGCGGAAATGAAGCGATAGAGGAAACGACCACCCTTGCGGAACAAATTACATTTGGACTGTGTGAGAAAACCTGGGATGTTGGGCGATGCATGTAGAATGACACACACAGTACAATAAACTCAAGTCGATTACTTGTAAATACACATCAAATTCAAAGCCTTTTTTCTAGCATCACGTTTATGATGTCACAGTATCGCCCAATTGCTAAACTTAAAAATGCCTTTTGGGGGGTGGGGGTGGGCAGAACAAATAAGTAATGTTATTTATTCACAATCAATCAATCAATCAATCAAATTTTATTTCTATAGCGCCTTACAACAGCCAAAAGGTGCACCAGGCGCTTTCCAGTAAAAGCATCAATAGACAACAGAAGAAAAAAAAACATAAACATACAATAATAAAATTACAACATATTTTTATGAAAAGTGGAACTTTCAATGTTCAGATTAAATATATTAAAGAATATTAAGATAAATAATGCAATATACACACACACAGTTTTACTAAAACTTTTAAAGTAAAATTATACAATTAATTACAAATTATATATTCCTATTTACATTTATTTTAATATAAAAAGTATATAAAATGTAACATGTTACAAACTTATATTACACATTATGCTATATATAATTTTGCAAACTAGGAGTCGTTGTGTGTGTGTGTGTATAGAGACTGTAAAAAAATATTGATGGTTTAACTTAAAAAAGTAAGTAACCTGGTTGAACCTGGTTCATTGAACTGGAAAAAGTGAGTTAATACAAAGAAGGAGACTGATTTAATCATCAGAAAGTCAAAATTATATGTAATCTGAGCTAAATAAATTATTTAAGTTGATTTGACAAAAGAAAAAATGTTGTGATTACTACACTGTAAAAACAATATTGTTGGTTTAACTTAAAAAAGTAAGTAACCTGGGTTGCCTTAAAATTTTAAGTTGACTGAACTGGAAAAAGTGAGTTAATACAATGAAGTATATTAATTTAACCATCAGAAACTCAAAATAGTAAGTTATCTCAACTAAATAAATTATTATAAAGTTGATTTGACAAAAGAAAATATGTTGTGATAACAAATCTTGAAAATATTTTTTACAGTGATTGTATTTTCTGTATGACAATATTCCTCACATTTTACAATCCAATCCAGCTGTTTCCTGGCCTGTTAGATATTATTTTCCAGCCCGACTGTCAGTGACCGGAAAAAAAAAACCTGCCTGCATTTCCCAGCACGAGTCCGGCACAAGCTCCAGCCCTACGCTGGTGAATATGCATTAGCTCTTATGACTTCATTAGCCTCTGCTGTTGTCATAAATTATTGCTGCCATGCAGATATACACACACCGCCTTGTTTTGAACAGACACGATCACTGTGATGACAGAGTTAATGAAGAGAACTGAAAAGCTCTGACAGCTCGGAGTCAACGGTAATATGTCAGATTTGCAAACAGACACTCTTTTCTCCCTCTCTCACACTTTCTTTTCAGCAAATCAAGTTCGCTGCAGCTTTAACGAATAGAACTAAGAAATCAAATCACCAAAATCATAGAAAGCTGTTTGATGAAAGAGCATTTCCAGCAACTGGAGGAACTGGTTTGAAGATGCTGCTCTTAAAAGCAGTTTAGCTGTTTTCCTCTCAAGGTTTTAAAGTGATGTAGCCCTAATGTTCCATATAAAAATACATTAGATAAAATTTCCATATGAAAGCAATGCAAATGGATACATTTGCTAAAGAAAAGAAAAGGCAGAGGTCATAAACCGAGTGAAAACAGAGTCAATTATATAAAAAAAAATTTTAATGATCAAAGCAGTCAGTTTTAATTTGTTCTTAGGGTGGGATGATCTATATATAAATAATCTCAAAGAGAAATTAGAAAGGGAAATGATCATCAAATTGAATTTCAACCTGTTATTATATTAATTCTAAGCAGGAGTACACAATATACTGGGCATAATTAATATTTTATTAATACAAGCAATCTCCTGTTCATCAAATCACTGTACATAATTGACATGGCTTAAGTATTTGACTGTAAAATATTCTCATGTCTTAACTAATGGCGTATGCACATTAGGAATAAATGGCAAGCTATGTGAATCTCTCGGGATCTCTCTCACGAATGGCTGCTTTTACATATTCTCACTCGTATGTTTCTCTTGAGATAATCAACAGTACAGACGTGTGAAACCGTTTTTTTTTTTTTGTTTTTTTTGTCCCAGGAGAAATGTGAATTTCTTTAAAAATCAGAGAAGGTTGATCGTTTCACGTTGGCCTCTTTCTTCCGCTCTTTGTGTTGGCCTTTGTATACAAACACTTTGATCATTCTACGCAATTTTTCAATTATATGAGAATTTCCTTTGTGGTGTCAGATGGTGAAACTTAATCAGGCATTGTTTTTTTGTCATTTAACTCCACAAAGGGAACGAGGTAAAATCGCAAAAAAAGAAAGGTTCAGATTATTACGTTCTATATTTACAGAACCCCCTTCAAAAAAAGTGTAAAGCAGACACGAGCTGCTCACAAATTGTGAAGACCTCTGGGTCAAGGAGAGCCGGGGGTTGGAAAATAGATTCCGACATACTAAAAAAGCCTGTTAAGCAAGAATGCAGCGATGATTTATTTTACAATGCGGAGAGGGTCACCGGCGAGTCTCTGCTGTGTCAATACGGGGCCCGCTCTCAGGGCCATCTCCTTACACCTCTTTTGTAGGCACTGAAAAGGTAGAAGCAAAGGTAGACAAAAGGCAGGGGAGCTTCATCAAAACTCATGGAGGAGATGGAGAAAGGAGAGGAGGAAAAAGGACGCTAGGTCTAAGGCCTGCGAACTCCACTTATCCATGTGCTAAGAGTCAGGTAAGAGAGTTCGGTCTGCTATATTTTAAATATTGTGTTAACATTTCAAATGACATTATTTAAAAATATGAATTGATTAAATTATAATTTTTGTATTATTATATTAAATAAATCAATACATTAATAATTTTGGAAGTTTCCTGCCACTTGAGCAATTCAAGTTTGAAACCACATTGAACTGTTAGTCCACTATCAGATCAGCCGTGATACTGCACTTCATCAAACTACATTTAATGGGAGCAGAGAGCACAAAACATGGGAAACAGACAGACAGATAGACAGACAGAGAGATAGATGATAGATAGACGGGTAGAGATAGATAGATGGATGGATGGATGGATGGATGGATGGATGGACGGACGGACGGACGGACGGACGGACGGACGGACGGACGGACGGACGGACGGACGGACGGACGGACGGACGGACGGACGGACGGACGGACGGACGGACGGACGGACGGACGGACAGACAGACAGACAGACAGACAGACAGACAGACAGACAGATAGATAGATAGATAGATAGATAGATAGATAGATAGATAGATAGATAGATAGATAGATAGATAGATAGATAGACAGACAGACATATGATAGATAGACAGAAGGATAGATAGATATAGGTAGAGATAGGTAGAGATAGACAGACAGACAGACAGACAGACAGACAGACAGACAGACAGACAGACAGACAGACAGACAGACAGACAGACAGACAGACAGACAGACAGACAGATAGATAGATAGATAGATAGATAGATAGATAGATAGATAGATAGATAGATAGATAGATAGATAGATAGATAGATAGATAGATAGATAGATAGATAGACAGACAGACATATGATAGATAGACAGAAGGATAGATAGATAGATAGATAGATAGATAGATAGATAGATAGATAGATAGATAGATAGATAGATAGATAGATAGATAGATAGATAGATAGATAGATAGATAGACAGACAGACAGACAGACAGACAGACAGACAGACAGACAGACAGACAGACAGACAGACAGACAGACAGACAGAGAGATAGATGATAGATAGACAGACAGACAGGTAGAGACAGACAGACAGACAGACAGACAGACAGACAGACAGACAGACAGACAGATAGATAGATAGATAGATAGATAGATAGATAGATAGATAGATAGATAGATAGATAGATAGATAGATAGATAGATAGACAGACAGACATATGATAGATAGACAGAAGGATAGATAGATAGATAGATAGATAGATAGATAGATAGATAGATAGATAGATAGATAGATAGATAGATAGATAGATAGATAGATAGACAGACAGATAGACAGACAGACAGACAGACAGACAGACAGACAGACAGACAGACAGAGAGATAGATGATAGATAGACAGACAGACGGGTAGAGACAGACAGACAGACAGACAGACAGACAGACAGACAGACAGACAGACAGACAGACAGACAGACAGACAGACAGACAGACAGACAGACAGACAGACAGACAGACAGACAGATAGATAGATAGATAGATAGATAGATAGATAGATAGATAGATAGATAGATAGATAGATAGATAGATATAGATAGATAGATAGATGCCTTGTTCGCATTTGAATTCCAAGACGCCAATTTAGACCAAATTCGCCTCATCCCCAATTCATAACACTAGTGTTTAGTTCTCCACTCTTCAGAAGAGCATCTAAATGGTAATAGCAATTCTGCAGGTAAATTTCCCCCCGATCTTCCCGCCATCCTGCATACATATCCGTTTCTCCCTGTGCCTCTGAGTCTGAACCGGCGGAGAGCTCTAATGTCAGAATGTTAAATGGAAGACCATGAGTTTAAAAACTTAAAGAGGCAGTGAAATATTGGCCAATGTGGTTGAGGGATGACTGGCTCTTTACTCCGGGTGTCAGTGTTTAATGGTGGGACTGGATGCATATAAGTTAGCCCAAGCATGAAGGGCAGTGGGACGCTCATGTGGAAAAAAAAAAAAAAAAAGAAAGAGTCTCGCTTTCAATCCGCCACCCCCCTAACCTTCCTTTGGCGGGGTGGGGGTCCCATCAGAAACATCATGTCATTTCTCTCACTCACTCAGTCAGCCTTGAGATGCACTGCGGACTTACCTCAGTGTTGTACACTCCATATATCAGGAAGATGAAGAGACCCTGCAAAAGAAAAAAGAAAGAAGTTGTTAGGAATCTTTTCTTTTTTTATTCGAGCTACTGGAATTATTCGAACAAAAAAGAACAGTATGAAAAGCATTTCTGAAACCAGTCTGAACATGCATAACCCTGCTCAGAACTTCGGCCCAAGGTTACCGTAGCTTTGTGAAAGCCTATTCTTCACTACAAGCAAAGGGTTTAGTATGGAAGAAAGCAAAAGAAAAGGAATAGAAAAACCAATTCAAGTTAACAAAACAATTTGAAAGAAGCATCTACTCTAAATATCTGTCTTCAATTATAAAATGAAAGAAAGGTAAAAGAAAAAAACCCTCAGGTCTGAAAAGTGCATGCATGAACTGCCCTTGAGGGGAAAAAAGTACCAATTTTTCTTTATTTAGATTGTGGGCCTAGGTATTGAATATAAAAGTTGAACATCATAAGGAAGAAAATTAAAAGTTGCATTAACTTAAGGTCAACCCTTTTCTGCTTTTTTACTTTCATCATGACTGAAAATGTTCTATGAAATATACATACAAAAAGTATCCATACTGTACAATACTGTAACTTCAATTCTGAAGAAATTCAACCCCAAAGTCTTGCCATGACCAGCTGAATTCATGCCTCCTAAAAAAAATGAATTCAAATGTAATTTCAATATATCTGTAACAGATTATTGCCATATTTTGCTCTGTGAGCTTAATGCCTGTCGTATCTGACACCTGTGATAGAGTGACATCAATCAAGCTAGAGTTTGGAACGTCCAATTTGCCACAGCTGGATCATAATGAACATCATTGACAGCGTGATTTGGGGGTCTGTTCTGGATATGTTGCCTGTGATGTCAGCCCTCTTTATTTCACAGATCTCCCATCGGGCCATGCGGCGCCATCAACTACTGTTAAAGTACCAGTGATGTCTACCATAAAATAAGAGAAAATGTTTTTTCTATACCAGTCTATGAAAATCAAAATGACAAATATAAATGAAAATCTACAAAAAATCATGTTTATTTTGACATAAATGTAACTAGTATGATGATAACTTACATTTATTCATTTAGCTGACACTTTTATCCAAAGCGACTTACAATTGCTATATATGTGAGAGGTCACATGCCTCTGGAGGAACTAGGGTTAAGTGTCTTGCTCAGGAACACACTGGTGTCTCACAGTGGATTCGAACCTGAGTCGCTCACACCAAAGGCATGAAGACAACACCAACTTAAAGGGTTAGTTCACTCAAAAAATGACAAGTCTGTCAGTATTTACTCACCCTCATGTTGTTCCAACCCCGTAAGACCTTCGTTCATCTTCGGAACACAAATTAAGATATTTTTGATGAAATATGAAAGGTGGATCACTCCTCCATACTAGTCCATAGGCTTCTTGAGGGATTGAAAAAAGTTCAAAAAGTTATTAAAGACATCGTTAAAATAGTCCAACTGTGGCTCAATCTTAACTTCTTTTTGCACAAAAACAAATATAAATAACGACTTCATTTCAACTATTCACTTCCTTCTCTTTGCGCCTCTAGTCAGTTAGTTTAATAACGTAAGCTTCTGTTATTGTACGTCACACGCATCACACACATGACTAGCGTCGGCCAATAGTGAGTGTACGTGTGACGTAGATCTAGAGAAGGAAGTGAATAGTGCAAATAAAGTCATTATTTTTGTTTGTTTTTGCGCACAAAAAGTGTTCTCGTCGCTTGATAAAGTTAAGATTGAGGCACTTGGACTATTTTAACGATGTCTTTAATAACTTTGAGGCCGGCAAATTTCAGTCCCTCAAGAAGCCTATGGACTAGTATGGAGGAGTGATCGCGCACAAAAAGTTTTCTCGTCGCTTGATAAAGTTAAGATTGAGACACTTGGACTATTTTAACAATGTAATTGTTAACTTTTTCTTTTTAAGTTTTAATAACTTTTCGAGGCCGGCAAATTTCAATCCCTCAAGAAGCCTATGGACTAGTATGGAGGAGTGATCCAGCTCTCAGATTTCATCAAAAATATCTTAATTTGTGTTCCGAAGATGAACGAAGGTCTTACAGGGTTGGAACAACATGAGGGTGAGTAAATACTGACAGAATTTTCATTTTTGGGTGAACTAACCCTTTAAGACAGTATGATGTTGTACAGACTATATACGACTTAGAAAAAAAGGTATTATGATTATTTAAATAAATCTTTATTATATTTAAAACGAAGATTTATTTATATGGATGTTTCTATTTAAACAAATTCAATGTTAATATATCAATTATCAATAATACACATTTATTTTAATAATAATAATAATAAAGATATATTTGATAACTTAAGACAGTGGGCCCTATTTTAAAGATCTGAAACACAAGTATCAAGCACAAGTTTGTTGGGGTTTTTTTTTCTGGTTCTTGACGGACAAACTAATTTGTCAGATGTCGTACGTATGTGTTTTGCCACTATTAGGCAAACAGGTCTGATCCATCAGTACTACAATGACGAAAATTTGGGTAAATGTGTAAGCTTTTACATTTATTTACATCTTCATGAACACCACAACGATTTCCCATATTTATTCGTAACATTAATATTTATTCATAATTTAACTGAATATTAATTTAAACATATTCAGGTAAATAAATATTTGTTATTTAAACATTCATTTTAATAATAACTGTGTTATACTGACGTTATAACACTCTAAAAAAAGCTGACTAGTTTCAACCCGAATTTGGGTCAAATATGGACAAACCCAAAAGTTGGGTTCAAACAACCCAGCAATGTTTAGAGTGTATTATTACTATATCTATATTAACATATTTTAATATATTATTATTAATAAATGTTCTAATAAAGAAATAAAGTCAATTATGTTTTAAAGTGAAACATTTTAAACATTGTTAAAAAGTTAAATCCAGTTTTAAACTTTCTAAACCCGAATTATCCCCTTTATAATTCTGTGTAATCTAACTGCACTACAGTACCCATGACTCCTCCAAGGAATCAATACCCAGTGATAGCAGGGGGTAAAACACAATGCGGCACACATACCATTGTTTTGCATTAGACTGTCAATTTTCTATTTAGTATTGCAAATGAATTATCATGTTTTTGATCATGGGCCTTATTTGTGTTTAACCATCCATTGTGTTCGGAACAAAGTGGGAAAAACATCCCTTGCATATTATGAAAAATGATCAATTAGAATATAATTGAGTTAAAAATAAAATGGCACCAAAACAATAACGACGGATTGCTTAAAAAGTTAATTCATTAATGTCGAGCTAAAAACAAACACGAAAAAATGGAGCACATGTAAATGCATTGTATTTTGGGGGGGGGGATAAAAAAAAAGCATTTCTTTTGAACTCAGCTCTAAAATGGTGGAAATGTATGCAAAGGGATTGTATTGCTATACATCAAACAAAAGGCATAAATTATCTCCGAACGAAACTAATTAGGGAATAATTCCGTTGTTTAAAAACAGAACGCAGTCGGAACTACTGAATGATGTGTTCCCAAAAAAACACGCGGCACCCCAGAGAACGCAATGCATCGGGAAGCGTGATTTCATCCGGATAATCAGGACGTGCTCATTCGGAGATACAGATGGAATCAATAACACACTCTGAAAATGCGTTTCAAAGTATTTTTGTTTAGGTCACTCTACGTGCCATTCTGTGTCAAACGCAGATAAATCCTTCTCGAATTTGTGAGTGAGAGCGAACGCACTGTACTCCCGGGGAGAAGAAAGGCCCTTGCTCCTCATTACCTGTGACAAGACACAGGAATTCACTTTGCTTTTCATTTAGGGGCTTCACGTCCCCTTTTATGGATGTCTGCCTTCACGCTTTTACTTACTTCGCCTCGCCAGCTGCCACATAATAAATGATTATAAATTTTCACAGATGACCAGCTTGTCTTTTTTATCCGGTCCCCTAATGCACAAAAAGTTAGGGAGCGAGCAGGTACAAAATTTTCCTCCGCAAAACCCTTTTTTGTCTTTATTTATGACGTTGTCCTTGGTAAGGGAAATTTCAATGTTCTGAAATGAAAACTATGATTAAAGGGACACAGTGTACGGGCAGAGAGAATGGGGCAGCTCTCCATCTCTGAGCCGTTATATGTATATAAATATATATATGATGCTGGGTGACACTACTTGAGAAACAAATGGAGCTGACCGGATGGAAGGATGGAGCGACAGAGGGAGGGAAAGCATTGAACAATGTCCATAGCGTCTGATTTTAGTAAGCAGTAATGAAAGGAAACAGTATCTATCTAGCCGACTAATTTATCCGTGGAAAACGCTTTTACGAAATGAGAAGCGTTTGAGCAGGACCAGCCTTTTGCTGTTCGGGTTTGGAACCAATTTCTCAATTTAGTGAATAGCGCGGGTGACTTTGATGACGACATGAGGGGTATCAGGTGTGTGTGTGTGTGTGTGGAGTTGAAGGCTAGGTTGGGGTTACGCTCAGGGCAATCTTAAACAGAGGCTTGCTAGCTTGGTGCGACACACATGCACAGAAACCCACAATTACACCAGCAAACCAGATGACTGTCAACATCTGCTTTGGGTGAAAGGACTCTTCTTATGTGTGTGTAAGCATCCATTACAGCAGAAGCAGAGATTTTATATGAATTATAACTTATATGTTTTATATATATATAGAAATAAATAAATAACAAATATATAGATCATATAAGTGTGTATACAGTGAAATCAATTATTTAATCAGAATGTACAGTATAAGAATTATTTGTGAAAAGTAAATGAACTTATTAATGTATCTGGCATGTAATAATTATACCTAAAAAATGTACAAGAAAGTAAATAAATTATATAAAAAGCACTGTATACTGTATATACACACAAACACATAAGCATATATTATGTTAATATAGATATTATTGGAAAAGTAATTTATAAATTATTGTACTGTACACACACTTATATGACGTATGTCATAATATATATAAAATTAAAACAAATACATAAAAGTAAATACATATCCGTGAAATTTGTGTACATATCTAATTACAATATATGTATATTTATGTACACAATTATTAATAATAATAATTAGTATTTATATTATTATGAATATTATTATTATTCGAATTATATATATATAAATATATATAATTTAATTATATATATATATATATATATATATATGAAGAGTTCAGATGCAAAAGCCTCTAAATGCCATTTGAAATTTTCTTCTTTAATGATGATTTTTATCAAACTTACTTAAAAACTTCACTTAAATGGCAATGATAATTACCTATTAATTGTTATTTAAGTGAAATTACTGAACTTAAATATACAAGTTTGATAAAAATCATCATTAAAGAAGAAAATTTCAAATGGCATTTAGAGGCTTTTGCATCTGAACTCTTCATATATATATATATTATTCATGTATTACTAATTATAACTGCTCAGTCATAATTAGCAATATCATGTATATATTAAAATCATGAATAATGTGTTTATAATTATAAACACATGGTTTATGCAGTAATTATATGCCAAATAATTTTATGTATATAAAAATATTTGTAAAAATTGTAAATAAATTATTTTTAAAAATCTATCCATCTATCCATCTATCCATCTATCCATCTATCTATCTATCTATCTATCTATCTATCTATCTATCTATCTATCCATCTATCTATCTATCTATCTATCTATCTATCTATCTATCTATCTATCTATCTATCTATCTATCCATCTATCCATCTATCTATCTATCTATCTATATATATATATATTAAAAGTGCAACCTCTTGTTGCTCATTAGTGTGACGGCAGCTGATAACATTTTAGTGATTTCTTTCCAAGGTCAGCAAACGTGCATCGCTAATGTCGTTCTTCAACAAATAGAGATTGACTATTCTGTAGCTAATGGAATATCAAATTTTCTGGACACCCATTCTGACTCTGATCTTGGTAAGATTACACACAGCAAACCAAAAGAAACATCTCTTCTTGTCAAGCTTAAGTTGATGTATCAATCTGGGTAGAGTCAAAGGATCCAGGCTTTCTCTGTTTGTGTCAGGCAGAACCTCCTGCATGTGGCAATAATTACAGAAATAGGAGACGGAAAAGCTCTGGAAGAAAAGAAATCAGAGCGCGAGAGAAAAAGACAGTTTTCACGCTATTTTTTTTTTAAAAGAGACCTACTAATGTCTCTGACGCCCCCCAGAAAAACAGTTTAATTAAGTTGTATACACAACGTTTACTTTAAGTGCCAGCGGTCTTTTAAGAAAGGGCCAAATGTCAGCTTTGGGTTTTGACGCTGATGTACTGCAGAACCGGATCAAATTCGGAGACGTGTTCAGCTGTGTGGTGGGAATGTCAGAGAAGGTTCAAAACCAGGCCCAGCTGTGAAACACTGAGCGTGGCAGTTTTTACCTTCAAGAGCGAAAGCTTGAAAATCATGTTTGCCCTTATGAATCAGGGTAAAACAAAGACCCTCTTAAAGAATATTAGATTTGAGAGCTACAGCAGAAGAGAAGATTATCAATGAATAATGAGATTTTCATTGATAAAAAAAAGTCTAGTTCAGGCTAGCACTGATGTTGTCGTCTAGCGCTGTTGAGCCAATCAGCTTTACGCCATTAAAGTTACATTGCCAAATAAAAACAAAGTGAACGTACTTAGGCGGATTTAATTTCACCCCTGGACTTTTTGACAGATTAAATGGCAGGTTAGAATTTGTAAAACTTGCCCTTTAAAATTATACCAGTCTATGACAAAATAATTTTATTTAATGTATCAACACACAGCCAAACTTATTTCACATGCCTGCACAGGGTGGTCTGCTGAAATAAAGAAAACTAACGCACTGCCAGTCAGCTCTGAAAGTCCTGGAACGAAGTCGGACGGGGCAAACAGGTTCTGAAAGAGAATGAGGGAGTGAGAAAAGGTCAAATAAAATGATATTGTTTGCCATTGCTTGTCTGTGCAAAAGTCAATGCTAAGATGGTAGCAACAAAAAAAAAGTTTAAGAATCGTAACACTACTGGAGTAGAAGTTAATCGAGGACATGAATAAGACGTATAATAGAATTAAGAGTTGTCAGGGTGTTACCATGCGGTTCCGTCTTCTGATTTGTTTTAATAAGTTGAGAGACCTGGATGAAGCGCAGCTCACACAGAAGTCACTTTCAAACCAAGCTTTTTTTGTTGGTCAACTTGAAACCATTGTGAAATCTGTGGGATGAAATCCTTCTTATCTTATGGATTTCTATTGAAATGATGTGATTTTACTTGCGAAAATATTATAATCATGGAAGAAAAGGTTATATATATAGAGCTTTTAAGGGTTCTGTCAGTCACTTCAAATACATAGAACCTTTTAGGGATTAATTAAAAAGCTTGTAAAAATACTAATCAGTATAGAAAAATGTTATAAACCGATAAACATGACGGTTTTATGGAATCATTTATGATATTTCCCCAGAACTTTTTGGCTCTCAATAAAGGGATCTTCAAAATTGAGTCAAGAACCCTAGTGTCCTATATCTTACCACAGTTGTCTCAATTCAATCAGCGCAGTCTCATCCCAAGACGTCATATAACTGACGTCGTGGGACGTCTTGTGACCATACGTCAACATCCGCCTTTTTAGGATACCCTTAAACGTCGGTTAGATGCCGTTATCGAATCCTAACTCTACCCCAGACCTAAACCTAACCCGTCACCTAACCGACGTTAAAGGTAAAGCGTCAGTTGTATGACGGCCTGGGATCGTCATGTAACCGACGTTTAAGGGTACCCTAAAAAGGCGGATGTTGACGTATGGTCAAAAGACGTCCCAAGACGTCAGTTATATGACTTCTTGGGATGAAACTGTGTTAGCTCAATTGTGTGTGGAGAAGTCGGGTCCGAATTGGCGCGAAAACTCACAAAATGTGACGTCATGCACATTCTCGTCTTCTTGGGGTTACATCCGTATGGTAACCGTTAGTACGCAGTGGCAATCACTGGCACTAGTGTTTCAAATGGACTCTACGGATGGAAAGAAGCGACCAGCCTCCAGCACAATCCAGATAACCACGAAAACTCCTCGTCAGTAAAAAACAAAAAACAAAAAAAAAAGTGCGGCCAACGAGAGTGCGAGCGTCTGCACCGAGAAAGAGCATGAGACTGGCTGCAGTTTCTCTAACGGCCACTGGTGTCAGTAACGGTTAGAAATTTCAGAACTTCCGCAATGCTCCTTTAATTATTTAAAAAAGGTGGTCTATATAAAAAAATGGGATAATTAAATAAAAATTTGAATCATAACTTTTACTTTTAAACTTAACCATTTGATAATGATAATTCGGTCACACTTTAAATTAGAGTCAAATTCTCAATATTAACTTTTGCCTTAATAAACGCCTTATTAATAGTTAGTAAGGTAGTTGTTAATTTTAGGTATTGGGTTGGATTAAGAGATGTAGAATATGCTCATGCAGAATAAGGCATTAATATGTGCTTTAATAAACAGCCAGTATTCTAGTAATATGCATGCTAATAAGCAACTACTTAATAGTATGAATTGGACCCTAAACTAAAGTGTTAACGATAATTCTAACTCCATCAGTTAATTCCATTTTTATGATTCCATTTTTTCTACATTGCAACGTGTAATTATTCCACCATTCTTGAGTCCACCAGGTGAAAAGTCTGATTGCATATAAAAGTAAAAGTGATTTGAGGCATCATTCATGTATACACCAACATTTATCGTTATTCCGCAAATTTTTACATGTGAAATCCAGTAATTTTATTAGAAATTCACACAATTGGGAATTTGCACACAGATTCTGCAATAGATTCACTGGTTTACCATAAAAATGTAGGAAAGTAAATATACTTCATGTGTAATTGAAAAAATTAAGTTATGTGGAATTGTCAAGTTCACATAACTTAATTTTTTAAATCACGCTTAAATTTTTAGGTAACGGGTTTTCTCCCTTTTTTTCATCGCATTGACCAACAGAAAGCTGCTTTTTTCTGAAAGTGACTTCTGTGTGAGCTGTGCTTCATACATATTCCACTATTGACAATGGACTTTTTTCCAAGGAAATGGGCACCAAAAATGTACGCGATGCGCAGAGAGAATTGTAACAAGCCGGATTCAGTGTATATAAGGCCCTACCGTGGCAGGGAGGAGCTGAAAACGAGAAGGGATACCCACAGGCCACCCAGCAGTGAACAGACGAGGTAGAGAACGGCACAGGCAGTGTGAGGCAGTCAGGGGAGGCGGGGAGAGTTATTAACTTAGCCCTGAAAGCCCTTCTTAATATAGGGTCCGGCGGTGATAGCTAACAGAGCCTGGCAGAGGTGACAGCTCTTGGACCTGCTTGAGGAAATCCAATTGAGAAGCAGCCAAGAGGAACAACAAGCACAATACAGATGTTCCCTGCTATCGCAGAGCGCAACCGTGTATACAGCAGAAACACCCTCTCTGCTCTCAAATTGGACGCAGAAAAAAATACAACAATCGGGATCATTACAGCATCCACATTTCTGCGCCGTTCCAACAAAGTCAAACGACAGGTTTGATATCTCGTTACACACTGAATGAATCTTCAGATGCATCTGAAGGTTAGTCAACACAAGAGCACGTATTCAGTCTTGTGCAAGGTAGAAAAATATGATAATAGAAAATAAATTTATGCAGAAAATATGGTATTAAGTAGGGCTGTCAAATGATTATTCGCAAAATAAAAGTTTGAGTTTTACATAATATATGTGGGTGTATAATTATTTTGTATATATATAAAAACACATACATGCATGTATATTTTAACTTTCATTTTGGATGCGATTAATCGCTTGACAGCCCTAGTATTAAGCCATTTCAGGGGACAGTTTTCTAAGTAAATCCTCAAAAGCAAACTATTTTGTGTGCCTTATTTTCTACGCCCATATGATGGAGAAATTTTAAACCTGTAATGGACGAAAGAAACTAAAAATCTCATTGAGTTGCATTGACAGCTTTATAAAGCTTTATCGAGTCTTTAGAAGGTGTTTGTCCTATTTAAATGTTGACAAGATACATTCTCACTCAATAATCATGAACCAGTTTAAACAAACCAAATCATTTGACTCCCTATAAGCAGTATTTTAGTTTTTTAATAGCACAATATTTTTTGACGGATATTGATTTAAGCATAATGCATTTAAGAATATGTTCTTGTTTTACTGGTTCACTCTAAAAAAAAAAAAAGCTGGGTTGTTTGAACCAAATTTGGGTAAAATATGGACAAACCCAAATGTTGGGTTAAAATGCAATTTAAAAAATGTACAGTTGAAAGGGAAAGTTGAAGTTGGGTTCAAATGTTTAATTACATTTTTAACCCAACATTTGGGTTTGTCCATATTTTACCCGAACTTGGGTTCAAACAACCCAGTTAAGAGTGTTGTATTTAGTGCAAATGTATTTGTTTATACACTCTAAAAAATGCTGGGTTGTTTTAACCCAATTTTGGGTCAAATATGGACAAACCCAGCAATTGGGTTACATTTAATTACACTTTTCACCCAATGTTTGAGTTTGTCCATATTTGACCCAAAATTGGGTTAAAACAACCCAGCATTTTTTAGAGTGGAAGTTTAATGCCAATAAATAATCACTTATTATTTTAATTTAAAATGGGTAAATAATATTATATATTTATATTAGGGCTGTGCAAAAAGTAATTGCGATTAATCGCATCCAAAATAAAAGTCTGCAAAAAGTTTACATAATATATTTGTGTGTGCTGTATATAATTATTTTGTATATATAAATACACACACATGCATGTATATATTTAAGAAAATGTGTTATTCATATATAAAATATTTATATTTATATAATATAGATTTTGTATTTATATATATATATATATATATATATACAGAATTTAAGCGCAAATAATTCTTAAATATATACACATGCATGCATAGGTATTTATATATAAGAAAAAATTATATACAGCGCACAAAAATATATTATGTAAACACAGACTTTTATTTTGGATGCGATTAATTGCAATTAATTTTTGCACAGCCTTAATATATATATATATATATATATATATATAATTATTTTAATTAAATTAAATTCTATATTTTATATATATATATTTTATATATATATATATATATATATATATATATATATTCAAAAAGTTCATACAGTACATAAGTTCTAATTTACCATCGAATATTTTATGCATTTAAAAAAAAGAGAGAGAAAGAACAGGCTGGACACTTAGAAGTAACTAAACACCAAAAGCTCATGGCACACATGTGTGAGAGTCGACAGAGAGAGTGAATGGTAAACAAATTCGCTTTTAAACAAGACAATTTCACATTGCATGCTTCGAAGGGCCAAGTCAAACATCCTTGCAGAAAATTGATACAAACTCTTAACACATGGGTCAAGCCACACTCTTTGAACTTATGGAGAAAAGGAGGCCCCGTGTGCCAGAAAACTGTTTAATTAAAAATACTTAGGCATCCAATAGACATTTCTGAGTGCCCCCGCTGTCAGAACGCATGAGAACGCCCTGCCAATCTCAGGCCAATTCTAATTACATACTTTCCACTGAAAGCTAGAAAAATGTCAGGCTTCAAACGGCTAAGAAGGAACAGCTGGGACTGAAAATCAGCTCGGACCCAGAACTCTCAGACCCAAGAAAACTATACCGTTTAAAACCCGTTCTGTGTTCAATAACACGCATTTGGGCATAATTTGGTTATTTCAAGTTAAATATTATTGCAGTTTTTTTAATCTTGCAACATGGCAATTAAGATTTGATTTATAAGAAGATCAAGTCTCTTGCACCACAAAAACACACATCTAGAGTCTGGGAGTCATCTTGTTTTCTTCTTTAGATTTGAGTGGGCTGGGGGTTAATGGCATGTGCCCGAGTCGTGCCACATGCGGTTAAGACACTTTACACCCACAGCATCAATCCTTATAACTCGGAGCGAACGTCACATGTGTTTAGGGTTGACCACGGCTCACGACAGTCCTAAGTGAAAACGAATGGTTGTTCATCGACATGAGCACTTCATTCGTCTTCGTTTTCCAGTCTCTTTGTCTATTTCAGAGTCTGTGTTTCTAGACTTTGTCTCTTCGTCGGTGTGTGAAAGTCTGATCATTTAAACATCCTTCCCACAAGAATATCATATCATTACATTGTCAATGGTGTGATTTTTCTTTTCTTTTTGGTCTGAATCTATTAAATGATTAAAAAATAAAACGTATATAATAGATTTTAAAAAAGGTTTATATGGTGGAGCTCTTCAGACAATCCACAAAAAGCAAAAAAAAATATATAAAATAAATATAAAATAAATAAAATTGAAAAGGCTGGATTTTTTAACATAAGGGAATTAATCTTTTATTATAATTTATTTTCAAACTAAATTTAAGATACTTTTAAATATTTAAAAAGAGTTGAATCAAAGTCAATGTGGTGGAAGCCATTTTAATGTCACGTAAAAAATAAAAAAACATAAAGACGATCCCTGTAGACCTTCATGACTGTGTCAAGGTCACTTTAAGAAAAAAACAAGGTTAATTTGGGTCAAGCTAAAAAACATTTAAGAAAGTTTCATGACATTGAAAATTATTCATGATAAAAAAGAGGAATATGTTTGATACATTTTATTTAAAAAATAGGTGTATGAATAAAACAATGTTTGCTTGATGATAACAACACTTACCTTTTTTGACTCATTAACTCTAAAAATAAGTGAATAAAAAAAATAAGTAACATTTTGTAACCGACAAGAAGACAAACTGTAAAAATATTTTCAAGATTTGTTATCACAACATTTTTTCTTTTGTCAAATCAACTTAAATTTATTTAGTTCAGATAACATATAATTTTAACATATAAGTTTCTGATGGTTAAATTAATCTCCTTCATTGTATTAGCTCACTTTTTCCAGTTCAATGAACTTAAAATTTTAAGACAACCAGCTTACTTACTTTTTTAATTTAAACCATCAATATTTTTTTTACAGTGTACAAACTTGGCACTTGCATTTTGATTGATTAAAATAACTCAATCTCATCTCTTCTTTTGTCATTGACCCCTACTCTAAAAAAATACTGGGTTGTTTTAACCCAATTTTGGATCAAATATGGACAAACCCAGCCATTGGGTTACATTTTTAAATTACATTTTTAACCCAATGTTTGAGTTTGTCCATATTCGACCCAAAATTGGCTTAAAACAACCCAGCATTTGATTCCCTCACTTATGGACATTGACCTCTACATTGAGCAAGAGGTGAAAAGCCTTAAAACTGACTTCCATAAAATTCAAAACTGCCAGCGGACCAAACTCAAGCACTTTCCTTTTTTCAAGAGCTAACGAGTCCAGTTGAGACCTGAGAGTTTTGACGCACTTCAAGCATTAAGGTGGTTTTCGGCCTGAACCGGGCCCAACTCAAAGGCCGATGATTGGCACATGCTTTGACTTAATGACGATAATTACTTAGAAAAACAAAGCCCAAAGACCACATCTGCACAGTGTAAAAAGCCCAACTCCGCAGCCGAGAGCCGAGCTGTCAGCGGCCCTGTGCTTTTTCCCACCTAGGGTGGGTAACTCTCAACAAAACCCACCGAAACGACGAGAACCAGATTAATACGAATCAACATATCCTCGTAAACAATCGTTAGAGGCCAGACAGCAGGGGAAATGTCACATGACGACAGTCCCGCCACACAGGAAGGGCAAAAGGGCTACTACATATTTATCTTTGTTTCACACTGGGCAAAATCTATTTGGGATTCCTTTTGTCCCAATGAATAAATGACTTTATTTGAACAGAATGCGCATGTACGACTTCAGCCGTGGAATTTTAAGACAAACCAACGATTAAAAAAACGCATTCTAGTCAACAACAAGCAAGCCTCACAATTAGGATTTCTTTCACTTGAAATAATGATTTAAAAAGAGCGCAGGCATGAATAATACATACCGTGTTTATTTTGGATTTCATTTCCATGCAGAAAACCAATTGCTCACTGGTAAATTGGCATCAGCGTTTGACAGCCTTTATAGAAAAAAAGAGAGCTTTTCTCTTGCCCAGACTGACCCAGTTCTTGTTAATTATCTGCAAAGTACACATCAAAGCTCACCAAACAGTCCGCAGCTCTCAGATTAAAACAGATTTAAAAGATATCGCCCATCTCATAAAACTACATCAGCTGAAATTATAAATGAAGTGGCCATTCTTTCAACGTAATTTGGGTGTCGGAGTGGTTTCTGACACCAGAGGTTAAACATGTGAGGGCCGTGTTGTTGTAAGAGGGGTTGCGAGGTCGTTCCCAGCGGGTCATGTGATCCTCAATCTCCTGCCAGGGTAGCCGAGTGATTTGCTTTCCTATGACACAAACTATTACTACACAGAGCTGGCAGGTAATTATAAAGCAAATAAATGCGGGTGGGTGCCAAACGCGACAGGCTCTTTTGGTGATTCGTGCGAGCCGTGGAATTCCCTTTCCTCTCGACAGGAAGCACGTTATTCACAACGATTATTTGTTGCTTTTTGGCCAGGTTCTAGCATCAAACTGCCATGTTTCTTTATGCAACAGGGCAGAATCTCACACTCAATAGCACATATATAGAAACATTTTGTCGGTGATGACTTTATAATTATTTACGTTTGAACATAAGCCATATATATATGATTTAATTGCTTGTGGGTGTGGGGTTTTTTTTCTCTCTCAAAAGAAATGGATCCTACATTAAAGGGTCTAAAACATGGGTCTGAAAAATGTTGTTCACACAAAAATGTTAAAAGAGCATAAACTGATTTCTACATTGATAATGATAATGATAAAATGTTTCTTGACAGCAAATCAGCATATTAGACTGATTTCTGAAGGATCATGTGACACTGAAGACTGGAGTAGTGATGCTGAAAATTCAGCTTAAGGAATAAATTATATTTCTAAATATATAAAAAAATATAATACAATCATTTTAAAATTACTGTTTGTAATTGATTTTGAATAAATAAATACAGCCTTTTTGAGCATAAGAGACTTCTTTGAAAAACATACAAAAATTGTAATGTTTTCAAACTTTTGATAGTTGGATGGTTGGTTGGATGGTTGGATGGATGTATGGATGGAGACACAGCTATTAAAGGGGTGATGAACTGAGAAATCAAGCTTTTGACATCTAAGAGGGCATCATATTATAAGAATATCCTGTAAGTTTCAGAACTGAAAACATCCTTGTTAGTCCAATAAAAGCTTTTATTGACACCAGGCTCAGCAAACGACTCGTTTTTCAAATTGGGGAACTATGACATCAAAGAGGATAAAACACCACCCCCGCAGAAGAAGATCAACACCTACTTCAACACGGCCGTTATAGCCCCGCCCACCGATTCGTACATTACACGCATAGCTAAATAACATAGGCCAACCTCATGATGACAAACCGGATCAAGAGTGAAACTCATTATAATATGCAAAACTGTTATCCACTCATTCAGTGCGAGACGCCCATAAAAACCAAACGTTTTTGAGCTTGGCTCAAAACTAGGGTAGAAAATAGCCTATTACTTATTCATTTTGATGTTTTTTTAATGTAAAAAAACAAGTAAACGTCATAAGTTGACCTCAGACTACAATATGAAAAAAAAATGTAAAAGCCAGTTCCCCTTTAACACATCTAATATAGGATATTTGTAATCATCGGTAGCATGCTTAATCTTTAACAGACATTTTTCCGTGTTTTTCATCTTAAACAATTCAACTTGAAAAACATTTCCCTGAGTGGGGTTTGGCCATGGAGGGCATGAGCTGTGAGAGACGAGCTGGACACCTGTCTTGACTGAGGGATTCCTGTCCTGATTTTATTTGTTACAGAGAGTTTTTAAAAGGAGTCGCTCGTCTCTTTGTGAGGGGTGTGTGGCGCTCGCCCAGTTTGCCCCCCCGTGGACCTCAACTTTTATCCATGCCAAAGTAATTTCCCAAAACACTTTGTTAAAGAGTTCAGGAGGTGTTTGTTGTGACTCCGAAACAGTGTATGAATATGGACGCAAATCCGTTTCATTTCACATTAATGTTTCTATTTTATTCCTGTCTTGCGCTGTTTATACAAAGTTTTTACAAAAAAGTACCCAAATAAAATATTTAAGCTACTTAACTAAGTAAATAATAAAGAGGTATAAGGATTGTAGGATTCACCTTACTGAAACATCCAAAAAACTTGTCCCGAGTTTGTGACCCCAAACCCCCTTTAAACTCTCTATCCTCAAAGTTATTGATAGAGGGAAATTATGAGTGTATAATGCTATGGACAATGCATGCTGGAGGGCCTATTATATCCCGGTAATGGATAGCGCTGAGTTTTTGAATGACATTGCACCGAGATTGGATGACAGAGGGTCGTGCGATTTATGACCAAATGAAGCACTTCCACTTCCCCCTCCCCACCCTATCCTCACCCAAAGCCATTTATTTCCAGCCTGATAGAGAAGCACGTGGTGGTATTTATGGTGCAGGAGTTTGTAAATAATACACAATTAATAAGTGCGTTTTGGAGTTGTATACATTAAACTACACTGTAAAAAATTTGGAGTAGGATTTACTTGAAAAAACCTTGCTAAACGATCTCACTCAGAAAATGCTAGTAAATTTACAAAGATTTGCCAAGTAAAAACCTAAACATATTTATCAGTAGCTTTAATTAGAAATCTTTAAGTTAAATTTACTTGGAATGTGGAATTAAGTAAACTTTACAATAAATAAGTAATTTTAACTCGGCTTGTAAAAGGTTGATTAATACCGATTTCCTTTGCCTTTGTGTTACACTTCACTAAAACAATTATCTTGAATTTTATTAGTCATTTATAGTATGTTCTTTACTTAAATCATCTAAGTAATATATATATATATATATATATATATATATATAGATCATGTCAGACTTTAAGCCTTATGTGAATGCAAACACCTCAATACTTGGTAGACAATACACAATGGTTGTAACATTTGATGGATCGTTTTTGTGTTTGAATGTGTCGTTTTAAGCAAAAAATTTACTCGAAATGTCACAAAATGGCAATTTACTAATACTGAAAACAAAAATCAATGATAAAACAGTGTAAATACAGCTGGAAACCAGTAAAAAATGAACCTCATTAATTATTCAAGGTCCAGTGCATGATGGGAACCCCAGTATCAGAAAAGTTGAGTAATTTTTACTTAATTTTATTGAGTTGATATTACACTTTCATTTATACTCGCTTGAAATAAGTACTGATATGGAATTTACTTAGTTTTTTAAATTCTTGCCTGAACTAACTTTTTCAAGTAAATTACATTGGGTTTTTTCACTAGTATTTACTTAACCAAAAAATCATTTTTTACAGTGTATGCATCGGCCTCTAAAATTCCCAAATTAGCATCCGTAAGAATACTTAAATTAAACAACATTAAGTTTGAGCGTATTAATTCTGGCAACTGTAGAAACAATAATATCAAAAGATTTCACAGTATCATGTGTTGTAGAAATACGCTACACTAATGTGATTAGTGTAATGTAATGTGCTCCACTTAAGAAAAATATTAAAACAATTTGTACCACGTTGAGCGCATTGTTACTGAAAAACACAAGATATTTTGAATGAAAAGGTCTGCATTTCATTTCTATGTATACAAATTATATACAAATTATATTAAAGCCTCATATTAAAGACTGAAAAGTAAAACGTTTTTCTACGAAATATGCAAATCAAGGCATTACATGCGCTAAATAAATAAGAATGATTTGTTTGTCATGTTTCCCTCACTCAAACAACAGCAAGTGCGGCCAATGAAAAGAGCTTGTCAACATTATTACTTTTATTGATTTAACAATAAAGTCCTGTGGCTTAAGTTATGTTGTTATTGCTGCCTATTGAAAATACAATGAAACATTGAAGGGGGGAAGAAAGAAAAAAAAAAAAATCACAAGAGGAATTTCACATAAGGCCATTGGACTTTCTGGATAAAGTGAGCCTGTTATATTCTTCACATTTTCAAGGGCGTTGCTTAGAAAACAACCGTGCCAATGAAATTATGAATATATCCTCAATCAAAGCAGCTTCAGATGGTAGAATGTTTCATTCACTGCCCCATGCGGTCCGCATTCATATGAGCGCGTGCCGTCTCTGCTTCTTTTTAAAACCATGGGCCGTACCCATTATTTAATAGCTTACAACATCTATACAAAGCACTTAAACACAAGGTCTGTGGCATCGAACGACTCGAGCACTCTGGATACATACAGCGGACGTACGTTCTCAGCGCATGTCAAAACAAACAGAAAACATGTGGCACGAAAGCGTTAATTGTCGATAAGTGAGGGAATCGTTGTCAACAACTTCATAAAACTTCATATGAAGTTTGCCGTTTCGTTGCTGCTGGAGTGGTTGGGTTTTCTAACAAGGGTGACTTTACAATGCAGCTGGGTAAAAAGCACAGTTTTATTGTCATTGTTCGCAGCTCTAGAGACCCGAGCCGATAAAAAAAGAGCTGTGGGTAAAACAAAGGGTGGAATTTGGAGAGAGAACAGTTCAATCAGTTTGGTCTTTAACACATGGGAGTTATATTTTCACCTGCCACATTTGAAAAGGAAGAGGCTGGCAAAATATCCAAGCGGTGAAACGATCACACAAAGGCCTGTGGTGACTTCCGGTGGATTCTACATTGCCCCAAAAAAAACAACAAAACACTCTGACCCATTTTCAGTTTGGACTGATTTGGAGCTAAAATTGGTAGTGACATTAGAGCTTGCTCCTGCCGATCGACTGTCTTGAACAGCTCATCTCCAACCTTAATCAAACACACCTGACTTTAATTTTCAAGTGACCCTGAAGACCTTAATTGGTTGATTATGGTTGGAGATGAACTGTGCAAGAAAGTCGATCGGCAGGAGCAGGATTGAGTTTTGATATGTAAAATCAAACTTATACTACATTTCTATGAGGCTATTTAATAGCAGTTTCATGATTTGTTATCATAACTTTTTATGTTTTGTCAAATCGACTTCAGATAACATGATATTTTGAGTTTCTATTTATTAATCCAATCTCCTTTGTTGTATTAACTTTTTTATTTGTTGTATTAACTTTATAACTTATTACAGGAACCTTCACTGTAAAAAAAAATATTTTCAAGATTTGTTATCACAACATTTTTACTTTTGTCAAATCAACTTAAATAATTTTATTTAGTTGAGATAACTTATTATTTTGAGTTTCTGATGATTAAATCAATCTCCTTCATTGTATTAACTCACTTTTTCCAGTTCAATCAACTTAAAATTTTAAGGCAACCAGGTTAATTATTTTTTTAAGTTAAACCAACAATATTTTTTTACAGTGTACATCCACACTGCATCATGTATGCTTGTAATTTACAATGTTTGAATTAGGTTAAAAAAAAAAGGTTAGAACTGCCATTGAAATTCATGAATAGCCTGTTTGAGAGGAATCCGTATGGAAAAACTATTAATGCCATTGACCAATGTATGATTACAATATGAAAACAACATCGACATCTAAAAAACACATTTTACCGTAGGACCTTCAAAGACAAAAGTTTAGTATCGTACAGAGCCTCAGCTCTCTGTGGTTTAATGATGCGAGTCAGGCTAAATCTCTATTGATTTCTTGTGATATATACAGCTCTATTACAGAAACAACTGATTAAGGGGCTCTACAGACCGCAAACACAGGATTCGGGATTCACAGGCTTGTAACGCAGAAAGAATGACACACTTTTCTTTCTTTGATCGAAATATTCTGTTCGACACTTAAACAAAGCTGTCAACACTGAATGTACCAGTGTGAGATTATTTTGACTAAAGGCAGTACTAAAAAAAATTGTCAATTTCAAAAGTGCTAATCAATCACAGAGTGATATTAAAAAATGTAATATCAAAAATATTTAAGAAATAAAAAATAAATAAAAGTACACTGCTTTGTGCTTTGAAAACCACTGTACAGATTTTCCTCGAAAAAGCAAAATATTAAAAATAATAGACAAAGACAAAAATATAGATTTAAATTAATGCAATAATCTGTGTATTTATATTTTGCACCTTTTAGACAATGTACTCATTTTATATATATATAAAACATATGAGTACAATGTCTAAAAAGGTTTTATAAAATATTCATTTTTACTATATATAATAAAATGAATATTTTATAAAAATATTCATTTTTTAAAACATGAATATTTAAAAAAATATATTTTGAAAAATTATTTTTTAAAATATGAATATTTTAAAGAATAATTAAAAAAAATGTATATTTAAAAACTAATATACATTTCTGAAAATTATTTTTGCTGATCTCAAAAGTGTTAATCACGTTATAAATAAAAACATACTGTTTTGTGTTTTGAAAGCTACTGTACATGCTTTCCAGAAGACAGCAGAATATTAATGAGAAAAGACAACACACAAACACACACTTAAAAATACATAAAATAATCAAGAAAATGACCAAATCAATTTCCCAGAATCAAACACACACAAAAAAAGTGTTGTTTGGCTGTAATAAAGCAGCTTTAGGAAGAATTTCACTGGCCATTTATAATGATTTAACGGGAAAAGGAAGTAACAGAGGATCTGTTTGGATTCCTTTGTCTTCCGCCAAAAATAATTTCACCCAGATTCTGAGTCTCTAAAAGAGAAACACTGGAACACAGAAAGACCTGGCCGGCAACTACCATTACAGATTTTCAGGAACGCACGGACGCAGAAAAGCCGAGAATAAAGTCTCAAAGAAACGGCTGCGTTTACCAGAAGTCTGAATAAAACTTAATTCTACTCCAGCCACACACACACACACACAGATGCTCTCAGTCTGTGCCGTCTCCATGTTAAACAGCAATTATCTCTTCACTCCCCTCTGTTTACCTCAGCTAAAACCACTGTGGGCTTCAGCGCTAACGCAACCCAACAGCGTTCACGTGCCGCAGACTTCAGCGTTGAGAAACACTCTTACCTGCAGTGAGTTCAGGAGGCTGAAGATGTACGCGATAACCACGGAGAACGGCACCAGGACTCCACAGAGCCAGGTCAGGCCCAGGATCGGCAACAGAACCAGTATGGATTTCACTGCCGCCCTAAAACACACAAAAAAAAAGCACACAAAATCAGAGCAGGAAGATCTGATATGGAAAACACATTGTTTTATTTATAATCACACACACACACTCTCCTCTTTGGTTTTACATTGGAGACAGATTTCAGGGGTCATTCCCTGCACAACGGGAGCTGCTGCTTATTCTCACATTGTGACAATTTCCACGCTAAATCGCTTTTAATTCTGTTTAGTATAAAATTACCTCCCTATTCAGGTAACCGCTAAAGCGAACCAGCTGCTGTCCGAACAGGTCCTGCCAAGCGGAGGAAGCGTGTGTTTGATTTTCCTTGGAGAACGCTGTATTTGACCACGGGCTTTCAAGAGTCGCATTGATATTTTTTACACACAGGGGCCTTCTGAGGGCCCCACCTCAACGACTGATGCCGGAGGTCCAGGCCCGTCCAAACGCTGGGTGCATGTGGCAGCTTAATTTGCGTTATGGTTATTTATGGTCTCAAGGAGAAGCTGAATCTATAAACCAACATGAGTATCAGTATAAAGGCCTGTTTTTAAAAATATAACGTGATCTTTGCAAAACAAGTTCGAATCGTTCCATTAATGGACCAAAAAACAAACAAAACATTTGATGTTGAAAGAGGCTGTAATGTGCAAATAGATCATTTTAATAGGAAGCCAACACGACTGAGGGTCAGTCAGACTCCAAAAGCAGACAGGACCTCAGTTCACGAGGACAGCTGTGAAAGGGTGCCTCCATGTGGCGATTCTTTAGACAATATAAAACGTATAATAATAGAGCACCGAAGAATGAGCTGATGCGAATCCTTCCCTGTCCCGTACCTGAATAGGAGAGGGAGAGAGGTGTCCCACCTTATCTGCTCAGAGACTTGCTCTTCCGGGCTGTTGTTCATCATCAGTGATCTTCTCTTGGCTGTGGCGATGGTGATCAGGACCACACGGGTCAGAATCATGATATTCACCTAATACGCACATACACCAAATGGAACATTTTAATGTGTAAATATAACATAATTATTCAAATAATAAAATATATATTAAACATAAATATTATAATTTGTACTAAGCATACATCATATCATAATAAATATTCAATATATGCATATATACGCAAGTGCACATATAAAAAATTATTGTATATAGTCATGTTTGTGAGTTTGTCATTTTATTATTGTTATATGCATATATTTTATGCATATATAAGCATATAATAGAAAAGTATAAACATTAAAATATATAATAAACAAATACTATTACAATAAGAATATACTGTAATATAAAATGTATAAATATTAGTACATATTGTAAAATTATAATAGATAATAAATATGTAAAGAACACATTTTATATATTCGTGTTGTTATATATATATACAAAATATATACATTTTTTGTTATATATATATATATATATATATATATATATATATAAACAAACATTATAATCGTATTTGCTTATTATGTATTATATAATAAAAAAGTAATATAACAATTATAAATATTACATATTGTAAAATTATAATACAATATGTGCATATACAGCAAAGAAAAGAATGGGTATTGTTCAAAATGCATGTATAACTTTGATGAAAGGTTTTGAAATGTTGACCACTATATATAAAAAAATGAAAAAAAATAACATTTTATATATTTGTGTATTATTATTATTATATAAAAAATACCATACATAACAAAAATATGCCATACGTATGTGTATTTTTATATTATTCTTTTATATAAAATATATAACAATAATAATAGATGTAGAGACACACCATAACAATGAAGATGACTGGGCCGGCAAAGCCCCATATGACTCCGTTCTGAACACTGAGCCAGCAGTGGCCATCGGCTGAATAGTTCCCAGAGGCAGAGGCCAGCGTGATGGTAACGATCAGCACGGGCAGACCTGTTCAAGCACAGACATTTCTATATTACAGGTGTCTGAGTGGGACAAAAAGCATTTGGACGACTTCTGTAAACAAAAAAATAATATCACAATTACTTTCAACCAATTACTTTTTTAATGAAATGCATGTCTTGAAAATGATGCTTGCGCTCTTAATATATAGTGTAGACATGGTAGTAACCCTTTTCTAAGAAAGAAGGGAAAAAACGTACTGTAAAAAGAAAATTATACAGATACTCAGTGGAACAATAAAGTACAAAACCAGAATTCCTGTACTCTTGAACCCAATCAATAAGTGTGCCTATCCACAACAGATCGAAGAGGAGATCGGAGGGGCGGATAGCCATTATTACCCCAGCCAATCAGGTAGTAGTATTTCATGTGGCGGTCCTCGCTCAAATTAACGCTCACTACTTTGCTCCAGAGCAGCAGGCCCTCAACCAGCATCCAGCTGAACGCTGCCAAGAAGAACAAATGCATCAGAGCCGCCACAAGCGTGCAGGCCACCTAAGGGGCAGAGGTCAGAGAGCAGGCAGTCAAGGGTCAAAAGGTCAAACATCCACACAAACATGACTGCACGCCAGTTTACGCAATGCCAGATATGGCAACAACACTAAATTTGTTTTAAGGCATCAGACTGCTGGTATGATTTTGCAATTGATAGAAAGACTTTAAAAATTGACTAAAAATTCTGTATATTGATCCCAACTAACATTTAAAAAAGCAATAAGCCACTTGCGGATGTGATTTTACAGTGTTAGACACTATGCAAAGCATCTCAAAACAAAGTAAAAACCCTAACACATGACCTTGTGTGGTAAATACATAGAATATTAATACATTTATATTACTATTTTTAAAAGAACTAAAATGATTCTATAATTCTGCATAGCAATGTTTTTATTGTAAATAGAAATATTAAAAACATTTTAGGTAATTGAAATAAAGGTAAATATTAAATGCATATTAGATTACAAAAATAAATAAAAAATAAACAAGTTTATGAAGTAAAATAATTGAATTACTAAAACTATACTATACAAAAATATTTTAAATAATATTAATAAAAATGATAAGCATACTACAACATTACTAATACTTTAATCAAAATTGAAAATATAAAAACGCTAATTCAAAATATTAATAAATACTGTACTAGCCTAAACAATATTATTAATTAAATTGAAAAAAAAAAATAGAATTTAGTAATAATTGAGTAAAAACATTTAAAATGAGTAAAGTTTGCACCAAACAATTAAACAAAATGATCTGAATAACAGACAGACGTCAAAGATTAATTAAGAACTCTTATGTTAACAA
Source organism: Pimephales promelas (assembly GCF_016745375.1). The sequence goes on from NW_024121466.1 coordinate 3,254,141, forward strand.
ATGTAAGTTTTTTTGTAAGTTTTACTCATTTTAAATGGTTTACTTTTAAGGAATTAATTTGAATAATTATTACTCAATTCTAGTTTGTTAAATTGAATTAATAATATTGCTTCACTGCAAAAAAATATTGATGGTTTAACTTAAAAATTAAGTAACCTGGTTGCCTTAAAATTTTAAGTTCATTGAACTGGAAATAGTGAGTTAATACAATGAAGGAGATTAATTTAACCATCAGAAACTCAAAATTATATGTTATCTGAACTAAATAAATTATTTAAGTTGATTTGACAAAAGAAAAAATGTTGTGATTACTACACTGTAAAAAAAATATTGTTGGTTTAACTTAAAAAAGTAAGTAACCCGGGTTGCCTTAAAATTTTAAGTTGATTGAACTGGAAAAAGTGAGTTAATACAATGAAGTAGATTAATTTAACCATCAGAAACTCAAAATAATAGGTTATCTCAACTAAATAAATGAATATAAAGTTGATTTGACAAAAGAAAATATGTTGTGATAACAAATCTTGAAAATATTTTTTACAGTGTTGTAATCTGTGTAATATGCTCCATAATGATTGTATTAACGATTTAGCAACTTAGCACATTGTTGAGACAGAACTATTGATTGGTTGGTAATTAGTCATTCTATTAAAATCGATTTTGAAAACCAACAATAGTTTCAAAAGTTGTGCAACCAAATGAAAGAGTGAAAAACATTGTACCTTATTGTGAACCGCGGAACCACTGCAGAGAAGGACAATTTGAGCACAAGTCAGAGACACAAAAAGATTCTTGTGGACTGATGTGCGGTCAGATTTCGGGATGCTGTTAAAAAGAACAAACACATTTAATGGCAAATGGTTATGAAATAGAACAAAAATCAAGCAAGATTGCGTTTATTTCGGTAAAAACAGATGAAGAGTGTGTGTTGACAAGTGGCAAACAGGCCATAAATCTCTTGGCTGATACTGCGCTGATTAACCTCCCTTTGTGTGACCCTTTCCTTTAATTAACTCCCCTGTAATGTCACCATAAAACTTCGGCTTCGAGCTCATTTGGCACAGATCGCTAATTAGCCGATTAGTGGTTTTCAATACGTGTTCAGTCTCACGACTGAGCGCTATTGACGAGCGCGAGGACTGTGAGCTCACAGACTGTGATCAAATGAGTAAATGTTATGCTACGTCATGACCTTTATGAACTCAACACAGGAAGTCAGTCGTCATAAAGATAAGATAGTGAATCAAATGATGCCAGAGCAACATCATGGGATGGGAATATGCTTTTGCGGTAGTGCATCCGTGAAAACCACTTACTCTAACACGGTAAACAGCATCAAGGTCACCACCAGTGCGCAGAGAGAGGCTCCGGATCCGATAAATGTCAGCTTCGTCAAAATGCTCTCCTCTTTGGCACTCCACTGCAGGGAAAAGACCCATCAAAACACAACGATCTTACATTTCTCACACTCTGTCTAGGTCTCATTCTAACTGTCTGGTTAACTACCATGTGTGTGTGTATATAAATGAGGGTTTGATGACTCTTATTGCACTGGATGGTTATGTAGTACATCAATGTACATCAATGAGAGACAATATTTGCTCATATAGCGGAACTTCTCACATAATTGTGAATACAAAATCACCAAGGCTAGCTACTATTAAGGCTTGCTTGATTTTGTAAGCTTACAGTGACCTCTACTGGACAGATTGCGGTGTAACATAAAATATGATCAGTGAAGACATTATCTTTATAATGATTAATGATCATTTTAAAATGGCTTTTTAAAACACTTTTCAGACTTAAAGGGATATAAACAGTGACAGGTGAAGTGAATTTTATTGATCATCTTCTAACAAGGCCACTGCAGGGCTGCCGACTCTCACGCAATTGACAATAAAAGTTACTTTTGATATCAAAAAAAAATTCAGCTCTCAGATTCTGTCAATTCTAATATGAAATTCAAACAATAAATGCTGTTTTGGATCTTGTAGATGTGACGTGACAGATTAGCGCCTCAGTTACAATCAGTAAATAATCACGAATGAACAATGTTGAAAGATACAGTACAACTTACCGAAATGTAGGCCTATATTCCTCATACATAATATCGATCAATCAGTGTTTCTCAACCGTCAATAAAACAGCTGGAGAAAAATTATGTCACATAACATTTACCTCAGAAAAGCCATTTAATGACCATAATATATAGCACATTAGTTGGCTAGAAAAAAAGAGCGAGTATTTTACTATATTACATATTTATTATATTTTTACTTATTTCAATAAATAAAGTTGTTATTATAATAAAAAACGCAATATATTGAATTTGAGCTGTTTTTAACCTTAATTAATATTACCAGCTGATAGAGCTCTCTGTACGTTTACAGCATTAGGTGAGGTTTTTTTCCTTGAGAAAAATCTTGTGTACCTAATATTTATCGAAATCAAATCACAAAAATTGAATTGAAATCGTGAAATTTGTGTCAAGTAGAGCCAGACCGATTTATCGGCAGACCGATTTATATTATTATATGATATTAGGCATTTTCCAAATTATCGGTAGTTATAATGGCCAATAAATGAATATTTCAAAAATAAAATAAAAACGGACGAAACAAGCTTCAACCATGTCATGAGTGTTGGTGTTGTATAGTTTGTCCACCAGAAGGCACTCTACACCGTCCCTGTTGGGAACAGTCGTGTATAACGCTCCACACATCCTGCTGATCCAGGTTGCAGGTAGCTTATAAGGCAATTTAGGGACTAATTATTATAAGAACTTTAATATATTTTGATGTTCCTCTGTTCTGTTGTGACAATAAAAGAAACAAGTTCTAACAAAGGAAATCTGTTAATGTTTTGTTGCGCGTTTCTGGTAAAAATATTAAAAAAATATCGGCCGATATATCGGAATATCGGATTTTAAAACCAACAAACATTTCTATCGGTATCGGCCTTCAAAATCGTTTATCGGTCGGGCACTAGTGTCAAGCAATAATAAAAACCTTACCAGAAATTGCACTAAACATTGTAACATGTTTATTGTGTGCTTGTGTGTGTACTCTAAACATACCCCTGGCTCCATATAATTCATAAGGACAGCAAAATTGGTGGTGTGGTTGCAAAAGCAGGATGTGACATCAGGAGGAGAAGGCAACACTCTGCACCCTTTATTGGACCAAGCACTTGTACGTCCCACCCTTAGGACATGAGACACTAAATCAGACCCAAACAAGAGACTGTAATATGACAAAACACCAGTTAAGTAGTTTTAAAACATGATTTCATTCACTTACATGAATTCGATATTCCAAAAAACACAGACGGGCGTCACTTGCTTGGGGTATTCTGCCTAAAGGAAAAATATAAAATTTAAATAAAGGGAAGAATGTCAGAGCATTATTATTATTTTAGTATCATTGATACGTTATTATAGTTTTATTTTAATATTTCCTGTTGTATTTTAGTAATTTTGTTGTGTTTTGTCTTTTATCTTAAGCCTAGGTTATTCGAAGATATTAACTTAACTAAAACAGCAAATAAGTGTTTTTTTTTTTACCGTAATTCCAGAAGATAGAGAGTATTGGACGGACACAGGAACATTTTCTGCCTTCTGCACATCTCGCACTGTCGCTGAGATTACTGCCGTGTCCAGCTGACCAGTATGATCCCTTAAAAATACAGGAACAGAGTTACCAGGGTTTTTCTTGCATTGAAAATAGTATGTTGTCCCGCCAAAGATTTATTTGATCATTTAATTTGACGATACTTGCTTTTCTGCAATATTGTTACCCACTGAGAGCCGTTTTTCAGTATCTGCTTTAAAACACTCCAGTGGGTGTGTGTAAGCGCTCAACGAAGAGCATTAAAGGTTTCTATTTATGTGTTTTTGCAGCTTTGAGCAATATAGCCAATCACAGACATATCTGTTGAGCGTGTGAATGCAATAGCCAATCAGAGATGTTTAAATTTATCAGAATTGGCTCAAAACATCTAATCGACTTAATATAACATGTAAACGTTTCCCAGCTTAATAGGAATTTTCACAAGAGTGCAGCTTTACCTTGCGTTGTAATTGACAGCTTCAGTGATTATAATGGCGATCTTTGCTCAATTTCTGTATATAACATACATTTTTAATGCTGCTGATGACACATTGCAAAGTTTCTGGATTGAAAATCAAATTTAAATGTGTGATTAAAGACAACTGACAGTGATAACCATAGCAATGGACAGAACAAAACAATCAGATACGGTATGTCAAATGATATTTGCACTATAATGCTAAATGCACTTCTATGTAATGTATTACATTGTTGTTCACTCAGTAACCTGTTTTTACATTTAAATTTACTAATTTTTATATATGAAATAGTTCTAAGAACATGATCTTTATGCTCTGACATGACAATGATTATACAATTAAGTTAATATTTCAAACTGTAGGGTACTTTTTACTGTGTGCCGCTGTAACGGATAAAAGAAATTTGTAATGAATTATGCCAAAATGTTTGTTCATGTTCTATAATGTACCAAGTGCATCTAAGAAAAGGGGATGGGGACACCTACAGGCGAGTACCTATTAGTGCTATCCGCCATTTTCTCTTCAGTTTATGCGAGCTGTTGAGGAGAATGGTAGGTGGAAAATCTCTCTCCGGTCAAACAGAAATAAAAGTTGTCAGTGATGACTTTGTTTCTCTTTTAAGCACATGTGATTTACTTTATATTTATTTTTGACAGTTATGTGACCGGATGAGCTGTATTTCAAGTCTGTATGGTGTTATTTCACATATCTCCAGGTATGATGTACTGTTTTCTTTGTTTAGAGAAAAGAAAGAAAAGAAACTGAGCTTTTAATTGCGATAAAAACGTGATTTATTGTTTGTTGAATTAATGAAAGAGTTTATGCGAGCTGTTGAGGAGAATGTTATGTGACCGGATGAGCTGTATTTCAAGTCTGTATGGTGTTATTTCACATATCTCCAGTAAACACTTGATGGATGTTGAATCGTCTCGACTCTGTCTCCGTGTGGTCCTTTCCGGGAGGGTCGAAAGAATGAACCAGAAAAGGGGGTTACAATGGTGCCGTGATTCCCGTTTGTGATCCACGCAAAGCAGCCGATCTCCGGAAGGACGACAACAAGGCCTACCGCGGAGTGCAGCGAGGACGTCGCGCGCGCGCGCAATCTGATCAGGTGGACTGTGGTTGCCAGATTCTCCGGTTAAAGACTTTTTTTTTTTTCTCTCTCTTCTTCTCTTCGAGGGACTTTCGAACAGAAAGATAAATGACATTGGACTGCAGATAAGTGAAGTGTTTAAAAAAAAAAAAAAAAAAAAACATTTTTGGTTGATTAATCTGACTTTTGATTTTAGCTTTTAGAAAATTCAGAGTATTTTACAATTGTAAAAATGGCTGAGGGTGGTGCAGACAATTCTTTTTTTGGTACTGGACGGGGTAAATACCTGATGCAGTTTTCTGACACCAAGCCGGGTTCGGGTGAATTTGGCTATAAGACTAACATTCCTGATGGTACTAAGGGAAATTACAGAGCTCATGATGTAAACAAAACTTTCCCTGTTACTTCTACCCCAAAGCCACAGATTGTGGGAAGTTCTAGTGATCGAGATATCAGCGAATTAGGAGATTTAGTCAAAGAGTTGGGCAGACAGATCGGTGACTCAGTAACAGCCAAACTTTTGTCAGGGGGTGATTTTACCAGAGCCAATAATGGTAATAACAACACAGGCTCTCAATGTGCTAATCTTGATTTGTCACAGTTGAATGTCATTCTGAAATCAGATGAAAAAGACCCGCCAGTGTTTAGGGGGGATGGTTTGGGCAGATGTGACATTCAAGAATGGATTGATATGATGCAAGTCTACCTGCGAAAGAGAAATGTCAAAATTACTGATCAGGCTAATGAGATTATTAGTCATCTAATGGGCAGGGCCAAGGACATTGTGAAAGTAGCCCTACGCAGCAACCCTGCTCTTGACTGCACAAATCATCCTGAGATTATTTACAGTATACTTAAGCAACATTTCAGTGAAGTCTCCTACTCTAGTATGCCACTCGCGGACTTTTACAGTACATTGCCTAAACAAGGCGAGAATCCTTTTGACTACTGGCTTCGCCTTAATAAGGCAGCGGATATAGCTGACGAGTGTCTCAGGGGGCAGGGCAGAAGAATGGACAATTTGAATTCTGAAGTTGCAATGATGTTTGTGAGAAACTGCCCAGACCCTGATTTAGCACGCACTTTTAAAGTGCGGCCACTAGAATGCTGGACTGCGAAAGATGTTCAGGAGCTTTTAGACAGTTTCCAACGTGAGCTTAAACTAAGACCGAACCCAAACGCCTACCCAGTCTGCCATAATGCACAAATGACCACACAGAGCTGTGGAAATTCTAATGTTGTCTCGGAGTCTGCATTAATGTGTCTGAAGCAGGGGACCAACGGGCCTGGTGAATCTAAGGAGGACGTGAAGGATCAATCTAGTCTGAATCGGATGGCTGACATGCTAGCTCAGTTGATCGAGGTGTTGAAGACAAAGGAGAAGAGTAGACCTGAGTTTATGTCTTCTGGGAGATTGCACAGAAGGAACGCAGCTGAACCAAGGAACTGTAAGATTTGTGGCGACACAACGCATACTACTTTCGATCACTGCAGATCTGATCATTTGTGTTTTAGATGTCATGGCGCCGGCCACTCAAAACGTGACTGCACTGCTAAATTCCCAAATTCAGCCTCTGCACCAACAGCGCCTAATAGTCAGGGAAACTGACACGCTCACATCCGGAGAGGGGGGGTGTGGGTGACCTTGAAAATTCCCTCGGAGCAGATACTGATTTCGAAGCTTTGTTCAGTTCCTTTAAGAACATATGTCCTGATTCCCAGAAAGTCGTCTTTCAAAATATACAACGCCTTGAATGCTCAGATACGCTCTTCTACACACCTGTTTGTATTAATGATTCTATCACCGTGAGTGCAATGCTGGACACCGGCTCTATGGCCTGTACATTAAATGATTCAGTCGTCAGTAAACTGAGAGAACGTGGTGCTTTGGATAATGTTAATGAAGAAGATACTAACATCGTCTTAGTTGGGTGCGGTGGCAAACGAGTATTTCCAAAGTGCACGCTTGAGCTTAAGCTGGACGTTTACGGCTGTAACCTTATTGTTCCATGTCTCGTTGTTCCAGGCCAAGGAGATGATCTCATTTTGGGGACAAACGTTATCAAACATCTTGTTCACAGGCTGAAAGATTCTGACAGATATTGGGAATTGATTTCTACGCCCAGCGAAACTAACCTTGAAAGCGACGAGTTCTTGTCTATGATGGCTGGTGTATGTCGATGGAAGGGCGGAACGATTCCTGACGTTGTTGGTACAGTTAAACTACAACATGCAGTTACACTTTCGCCTGGCCAAGAGCATCTTGTCTGGGGTAAACTACCCAGTAAGTCCTGTAGCCAACCGGGCAGCACCGTCATGGTGGAACCATCTAGACTCCGTTCTGCCCCCAAGAATGTTCTAGTGTGTCGTATTGTCACTCCACTTTGGGGCGACGGCTGGATTCCCCTTAAGCTGATCAACCCTAGCGACAAGCCAGTAACGGTGAGGCGAAACGCCAAAGTGGCTGACGTTTACCCCTGTATTGCATTGGAGGATGTGTGCGAAACTAAGCCTGAGCTTCCAATTCGTTCAAGCATTCAGCAGTCAGTTGCTGAGTCGGACAAGTCTGATACATTGGCCGACAGGCTGCGAAAGTGTGGATTGGAGACTGTTGATTTGGAAAATTGTGAAGTTTCTAAATTGTGGAAGGCGAAACTGTGTGACTTACTGCTCGAGTATGAGTCTATCTTTTCCAGACATTCTCTTGATTGCGGTGAAGTCAAGGACTTTGTACACAGAATCCATCTGTTCGACGAAAGGCCCTTTCGCTTACCATATAGACGAGTCCCCCCTTCACAATACCAGAAGTTACGTGTTGCTTTGAACGAGATGGAGGAGAGAGGTATAATCCGTAAGTCAGTCAGCGAATTCGCATCACCTCTGGTTCTGTGCTGGAAAAAAGATGGCGATCTTCGCATATGTACTGATTTTCGCTGGCTTAATGCGCGAACCGTGAAAGACGCGCACCCCCTACCCCATCAAGAAGACTGTCTTGCAGCATTAGGTGGCAACTCGTTGTTTAGCACAATGGATTTAACCTCAGGATTTTATAATATCCCGTTACATGAGGACGACAAAAAATATACAGCGTTCACAACACCAGTTGGGCTACATGAATACAATAGGCTCCCACAAGGCCTCTGTAACTCACCCGCAAGCTTTATGCGCATGATGACTAAGATCTTTGGTGAACAGAATTTTTTGTCACTGTTATGCTACCTGGATGATTTAATGGTCTTCGCGCCTAATGAAGAAGTTGCATTGCAGAGACTTCAAACTGTTTTTGAAATGCTGAAGAAGCACAATTTGAAATTGTCGCCGAAGAAATGCCACTTCTTAAGACGCTCTGTGAAATTCCTCGGTCATTTGATTTCAGAAGAAGGCGTGTCTACGGACCCCGGAAAAGTTGAAGCGATTACTAAAATTACTTCTGCGGATTTGATGTGCCCAGATGGTGTCACCCCGTCGGTTAAGAAAATCCAATCTTTTCTTGGTCTCGTTATGTGGTACCAACGCTTCATCGAGAATTGTTCTTCAATTGCACGGCCGCTTTTTGCCCTAACTAGCGGAGTTAAGAAAACTAGAGGTGTTGGCCGCAGAGGGATCCCAGCGTCCAGAAAACTCACCAGTGATGAATGGTCTCCAGCTTGTGAAGCGGCTTTGACTGCATTAAAGGAAGCCCTCTTGTCCAATGTTGTCCTTGCCCATCCTGACTTTTCCAGACCTTTTATTCTTGCCACTGACGCTTCGTCTGAGGGATTGGGGGCCGTGCTCTCGCAACTGAGTCCTGGAGAAAGCAGGGCTCGACCCATTGCATTTGCGAGTAAGTCACTGTCCCGAGCGCAATCCAGATATCCAGCACACCGCCTTGAATTCCTTGCCCTCAAGTGGGCTGTATGCGATAAATTTAGCCACTGGCTAAAAGGACATCAGTTCACAGCCTGGACCGATAACAATCCTCTGACGCATATTTTGACCAAACCTAGGCTTGACGCCTGTGAACAAAGATGGGTGGCTAAACTCGCTGCCTTTGAGTTTGACATCAAATATGTTCCCGGACCAAAGAACTTAATAGCTGACGCCTTGAGCAGGCAACCTTTTGCTGACGGTCATGTTAGTCACCGCTTAGTAAGAGAACCCTATGATGTATTGTTAGCGGAGTCAAGAGATCATACCAGTGCTGCTGTACAGGATGTTTTCCGGTTGTCCAGCGCCAGTCAGCAAGTGGTTGACAGGACAAAGAGCCCAGCGGGCATTTGTGAGCAGTCAGGTGTCAATCCAGATGACGTGCCAGGGAGCTTTTCGAGTGCCGAAGTGTCTGCTATCTTTTCTAATCACCTTTCTTGGGACGATAACGCACGAACATGGGCCACTCCTCTGACTGAAATTGTCCAACAAATCGCAGATGTTGGGTTTGATGCCCTTCCTTCTTACTCACGCCAGGAGTTGAGAAAGAAACAGATTGAGGATGAACATTTGCAGAGAGTGATGTACTACGTTGACCGAAAACGCAGGCCTTCGAGACGTGAGCGCATGGGGGACCCCAGCGCTGTACGAAAGTTTATGAAACAGTGGGAGAAGTTGTTACTGAACGATGGTGTCTTGTATCGCGTTTCAAAAGATCCCTTGACACGTCACAGAAGATTTCAGTTCGTGGTACCTTCTTCCCTGAAAGGTGACGTGATGAGAGGATGTCACGATGAGGCTGGACACCAAGGCCAGTATCGCACTTTCCAACTGTCTCGTCAACGTTTCTACTGGACTGACATGGAACGTGATACTCGTGACTATGTGAAAGTATGCGGTCGTTGTGTTCTGGCGAAGACACCAGAGCCGGAGGGTCGAGCTCTATTGGAGAGTGTCAGGACTTCTGCTCCTCTTGAGTTAGTCTGCATTGATTTTTGGACGGCAGAGGATTGTCAGAATAGGTCAGTTGATGTTTTAGTGGTAACAGACCATTTTACCAAGCTGGCCCATGCTTTTCGTTGTCCAGACCAGTCAGCTAAGTCGGTGGCAAAGCAGCTCTGGGACAACTATTTTTGTTACTATGGTTTCCCGGAACGCATTCATTCTGATCAGGGGGCGAATTTCTGTAGTGAGCTCATTAGTCATTTGCTTGAGTTTTCTGGTGTCAAGAAGTCACGCACAACACCATATCATCCGATGGGCAACGGAATAACAGAAAGATTTAATCGGACGTTAGGAAATATGATCAGAGCCCTTGAACCACGCCAAAAGCAAGATTGGCCTCGAATGCTCCATACATTAACATTTGTGTACAACTGCACTGTGCACGAGACTACGGGGTTTCCTCCCTTCTACCTAATGTTTGGCCGTACCCCACGACTGCCAATTGATGTTGTTTTCAAGAATGTGCTGTGGGATGACTCTAGTAACTCTCTTCCCAAGTATGTAGAGTCTCTGAGGAGGGATTTGAAGGATGCTCTTACTGTAGCGGAAGCTAACACATCAAAAGAACAGTCTCATCAAGCCCACATGTACAACCGCAAAAATAAGGGAGTGAGAATTGAAGTTGGCGACAGGGTCCTATTAGCCAACAAAAGTGAACGTGGAAAGCGCAAACTGTCAGACAAGTGGGAAAATGTGGTATATACTGTGGTTGATTGTGATCCTAACACTCACATTTTCAAAGTTAAGCACCCTGTATCTGGTCAGTTGAAGGTGGTACACAGAAACCTCCTTTTGTGTGTGAATTTCCTCCCTTTGTGTGACATTGTGGAAAAAAATGATGATGAGAGTGTATTTTCTGTAGAGGATGGTGCATCTGATAATTGTTCTGTATCTTCTGACGATTCGATGCCTGAAGATGAAGGCTCAGTTGCGGCTAACGGTGATCCGCAGATAACCGAGTCATGCAGTGATCACGACTCAGCTGAAGTTGTTGATGTTCCATCGCAAAGAGTGGTTCTTGGAAATGATGCTCCAGACTGCCAGGCCTTACAGGACAGTCCTGAAAACAGTAGTGCCCATGATCCTAACCCTGGTACTGCTGATACGTTACAGGGTCGTAGGTCAAAGTTTGGCAGATTGTTGAAACCAGTGAATCGTCTTATCTCTTCAATGAATCAGCACACTTTGTTTCACATTAGAAAGCAAATCCTGGGTAAATGGTCTGTTTCGGTCCTTAGTCTGAAATAATGAAGCGTTAACTTCAATGTATTGTGTTCATTTGTGTGTGAATAGGAATTGCAAAAGTGAAATGTAAAAGGCATTTCATTTGGGTCATGATCAAGGAAAAGTGATATGCGCAGCACTTTTTCCTGTCAGTTCTTTATATGAACAGTTGTAACTGATCAAAAGCAATGTGCTAAGTATGGCAATTCTGGTTTATGTCTGTTTTCAGAAGGAAAAAGGTAAAGAAAAGAGTAAACCGATTTTGGTTGTTTTGTTTTTTTGTTCCATTTTGGCAAATTCAGTGGGGGAGAATGTAACGGATAAAAGAAATTTGTAATGAATTATGCCAAAATGTTTGTTCATGTTCTATAATGTACCAAGTGCATCTAAGAAAAGGGGATGGGGACACCTACAGGCGAGTACCTATTAGTGCTATCCGCCATTTTCTCTTCAGTTTATGCGAGCTGTTGAGGAGAATGGTAGGTGGAAAATCTCTCTCCGGTCAAACAGAAATAAAAGTTGTCAGTGATGACTTTGTTTCTCTTTTAAGCACATGTGATTTACTTTATATTTATTTTTGACAGTTATGTGACCGGATGAGCTGTATTTCAAGTCTGTATGGTGTTATTTCACATATCTCCAGGTATGATGTACTGTTTTCTTTGTTTAGAGAAAAGAAAGAAAAGAAACTGAGCTTTTAATTGCGATAAAAACGTGATTTATTGTTTGTTGAATTAATGAAAGAGTTTATGCGAGCTGTTGAGGAGAATGTTATGTGACCGGATGAGCTGTATTTCAAGTCTGTATGGTGTTATTTCACATATCTCCAGTAAACACTTGATGGATGTTGAATCGTCTCGACTCTGTCTCCGTGTGGTCCTTTCCGGGAGGGTCGAAAGAATGAACCAGAAAAGGGGGTTACACCGCCACCAGAAAACATTTTTGACGCAGGAAAAACCCTGATTTATTAGCAATTTATATTTAAAAGATTTCAATTAAATTTGGTGTGGAGAGATTTCAGGAGGCTGTTGCTAACCTCTTGCCATTGGTCTGTTGGTCAGCGGGTGTTTTGACGTCCACTCTGAACGACTTCTCTACCAGGTTACTGTAGTAGGTATAAATAAGCATGACATCCTTGTGGCCTGTCAAATAATATTAGAAGATAAAGATCTTTAAAACTGGCTTGTATCACAACAGTTATCTTTATAAATAAGCAATTTACCCTATTCTCACCCAATGAGAAGACTCTCTGCATTTCTGACTCTGATATGAGGATCTCATCATGGCCGCTGAACTGACCGCCGTGAATCGAGGGCTTGAACACATGACCGCAGCTCATCTGCGCCAGCCCTCGCGGCTCCAGATGAATATCTAAGGAAGCAAAAGTCTCTTGACTCTAACAAACACTCATGCATTTTTTATGGAGGGACAACCAAAGTAGCCATGGCTAAATATTAATAACTGCATGAATACGATAACAGACAAGAGAGGGTTATCTTTATTACTCCACCTCTCAAGAAAACAAATATTGACTTCTATTTGTCAGAGGTCTAAGATTATGCTACCAAGTCTAAATGAGGCAAAAAAAAAACACTTTACCCATGTTCTTTGTTGACACTGTGAAGCTTTTGCGCTCTGCCCAAAGCTCATCCGCCAATGTCCACAGCAGCTTGTCAATGTTCTCTACCATTGTCAATGGTCCGAGGTAATTCTGAGATAATAGAGGAAACATACTCATAAACCTGATATAAGAGTTACCATCCACTTTTTTTTTTTTTTTTAGAGGATTTGGCTCCAGAAGAACCTACCTCGTGATCTCTCAAATTCTCCCATTGTTCAGCCATATCAGGGTCGATGAGTCTGCTAACTAGTTCCAAGCAATTGCGGACCATGAATATGAAGACTTCAGTGGGGACAGCTATTTTTTTGAGTTGAGCGGCCTTCTCGATGGTTTCGATGAGGTACAGGAGATCAGAACGTGTAATAATGTCTGCATTGCTGTCCATAATTCTCAATATGGCACTCAAGAGGGAAATATGACGGGTCAATTCGTTCGCAGAGAACAAGGTTACATTTGTATTCTGTGGAGAAAGGATAATGCACTATCAAGTTGCATTTTATATGTCTATGTGTCAATAGTGACTTGAGGCAAATAAAATTTAAGGATAGGTTAAAAATAGAGCCAGACCGATTTATCGGCAGGCCGATATTATCGGCCGATATTAGGTATTTTCCAAAACTATCGGTATCGGCAGTTATGTTGGCCAATAAATGAATATTTCAAAAAAATGAATTGAAATCGTGAAATTTGTGTCAAGTAGAGCCAGAGCGATTTATCGGCAGACCGATATTATCGGCCGATATTAGGCATTTTCCAAACTATCGGTAGTTATAATGGCCGATAAATAAATATTTCAAAAATAAAATAAAAATGGACGAAACAAGCTTGAACCATGTCATGAGTGTTGGAGTTGTATAGTTTGTCCACCAGAGGGCACTCTACACCATCCCTGTTGGCAACACTCGTTGAGTTGGTCACGAGACATACATTGCTTGAATAACAATTAAAAGAACACCCCCATCAGTTCTCTTAACTCAAATAAGCATGACAAAATTTGTGACTATCATGTCCAGTTGTGCTGCTGTTAAATAAGCCGAGAGTGAAGCGGAATTAGCTAGTAATAGTTACATTAAGCTGTTACAGTGTAGTTGACTGACTGTCCTTTTAACTTTTAACAATGTGACTTAAGTATTTCTTTAATACTGCGTGACAGTTATTGCAATGAGACGCATCATCTCTCCTAGGCCTGTTATATTGAAAATGTATGTTTTACAATTTGTAGTATGACGTAATCCATTGCTAAATTATGGCTCATCATAGACTAGCTAACCACAAAGCTAGCTAATGCCACTATCATCAGTCTGTTCTGTTGTGACAAAAGAAACAAGTTCCTTTTTAAAATGCATTATCATTTTATTTTAGTTAAAACTCATAAATAACTACAAATAATGAATGGGAAATCTGTTAATGTTTTGTTGCAGGTTTCTGAATAAATAAATAGAATATCGGCCGATATATCGGAATATCGGATTTTAAAACGAACAAATATTTGTATCGTATCGGCCTTCAAAATCCTTTATCGGCCGGGCTCTAGTTAAAAATAAGGAGGAAATGGGTTTACAAAGCTAAGAAGCCATTTCTCCATGAAATCTGGAGGTTTATAGTGAATCTAACAAAAATCAGCCTTGAGCTCTAACTCACAGATTTGGAATGAAACTCATTGCTGACTTGTGAGAAGAACGACGTCCCAGGAAAACCTAAGAAGTCCAGCTGCTCTGAAATAAAGAAGGGGGGAAAAATGGATTATTTTCACACATGCTGAAAACGCACAAGAAATTGCATTGCAAAAAAAACCTAGGAAATCACTGGCACTTAATACAACATATTGTTATAATGAATCTTAACTTACAAATGTTCTTATGAGCAACCAGTGAATGAACAAACAGATGTAAGCCTCACAACACTATGCATCACAATAATGGTTCATGGTTAGTGTTCAACAGGACAAAACAGAAAAATGATTTGCAGTTCAGTGAGCCATTTTTATGAACGATTCAGTCTGATTTTAACTGTAACTTAAGGTTCATAGGACTCATTCGTCCATTAATGGGATATGTTGTGCATGCACTCTAATGAAATGAATGAGATCTGATGAAATCACAAACTATTTTTCCAACTGTCTCTGATGGAGATGGAGATTACTTGAAAGCAGGTGATCACCTTTTGGGAACAGGCAAACACTTCCTCTGTGCGTCAAACATGAGTCATTAATCGGCATCCCACTTGCAGGGTCAAAGGTTACACAGGCCTTGTTAGACATGAGGATGGAAAAATTGTGAGGCAAGCCAGAGATAAGTTGGTCTGGTGGTTGGCTTGTGGAACCTAAAAGAAACAAGAACCAAATATAGTTTAGCAGAAAATTGATCTTTTTGAGCAACTCTGAGGCTGCCGAACAGCCAGCAAGCTAAGTTTGCTTCTAGTCTGCCAATTTAAGAAGTCAGCATGAGTCATAGTTCTTGAGCTCTCCAAGTCTGAAAGGACCATATGTCCTCTCTTCAGAAAAGAATAGGGAACTCTGGGTCCATGGCTCATGTGATGGGAAGTGTAGCCTATGATCCGAAGGGTGGGTCTTAGCATTACCGCATGGATGAAATATTTACAACCATCTCAGCCTGAGGTTTCCAATCACAACTTGGCTGTATTCGCAATTTCGCATAGGTGGAAGAGTGGAAATTATAACTCAAAGATTTGAGGGCGCAATACCACCTCCACCATCTCTACCTTGACAAGGCGAGTTCCTTCTGCGTGTCTGTAGCGACGTCTCGATTTCCAATGCGGACTCATTCCATTTGAAGAACAAGCCAGAAGGGACGGGTGAACAAACTTTTTCCATGGTTTGGATTTCACTGTCGACCAACAAACGATCCCACATGTACAGCTGCGTAACGTTCCCACAAAGCGCCTTGCCACTGTTGTAGCCCCCATAGGTCTCCTGGTCTTGTCCAATCATAAAAAGGCCATCTCCTCCGACGAAATTCAATGAGTTGAGAAAATTCCCAGAACCCACCACCGTTCCATCCACCCAGATGCCCCACTTTCCACTATTCGCAACAAAGCTTGCACATACAAAGTGCCAGGAGGCATCATTGGGAAAGCCTGCTACGTAGGTGGTGTTTGAACCATGCACCAGCAATGCGAGCTGGACGGGTTCATTCCCTGAGATTCGTGCTTGGAGTTGGAATTCTTTAATGAATGACTTTATGGCGTATGAGAAGACTGTGGAAAGTCCGTGGCAAGTTGGATCAAGCTGGAGGTGAGCGCAAACCGTTAGCGCTTCCATGTTTGGGAACTTATGGCGGAGACGAGCCGATTTCCGGTGTGGCCGCACTGGAAATTCCAGCGTGTATATATCTGGAGGACCTAGAAATGTTTTAGAAAACAACATGCTATATTTATTGAAGAAAGATACATGCATTTGGGTAAACATAGGATATGGCACGCACCAGTTTTCTGGAACATGGCTGAACTTTCTATCCATACAGGTTGGGTGATATTCAGGGACCGTAGAAAAGTGTTCAGCTTTTTAATCGCTTTGGTACTGGACACCACCGCTAGGGTCCCTGAACGCTGGAGGCAGAGATTGCGGGCACTCAGCCATGGCTGGCGATCTGGCACGTACTCGGGGTAGAAGTCCTCATGTGTAAGCGGGGTTTTGCTCTCCACTGTAAACACAGGGATGTTTTGCTTAAAATCTTATGCATTTGACACTTTCTGTGTAACAAACTATGAACAGATTGTAATTATGTCCATGTGATCTTAAACTATCCTTTATACTCTGTTAGTAACAGATTGAAGCTTTCATTCTAACATCTTAGTAAGACGATTCTAACAGAAATCAGTCATCCGATGAGCCTATATCTAAATGTTAAGCATATTACATTTAACTTTAAACTTTGAGGACCATATGAATGCTGTGGTTACCTTTTTCCATGCAGTGCTGAATGAGTACCTTGAAAAAAGGTTTGTAATTATATATTAATTAAATTCAATAAGCATTATTTTTATATGAATTGTATAGTTATATAGTTTTCTTACTCATAACAGTATATTGTCAAACGTATATTGTATTAGGAAATATGGACTACTTACAATAATGTTGGAGCAAAGAATTTTTAAAAGATTCATCCTGCAAACAAAACACTCATTAACATTTTAACAGCTCAGAAACGTACTAATTAACAATAAAATGAAACACTTTTTTTTTTAATTTGACAGTTTTAAACATTTTAAACTAAAATGTTCTACAGGGAAAATTTAAGGTCAGCTCTAGCAGAAACGTAATGATATATGACATGTGACATTTAAAAGCCTCAAACAGAATAAAACTGTACATTACCTGATATGAGGTAAAGTTTTAGTCGTAAGTCATATTTACCTCGAAAAGTAAAGTTTAGCAAACAGTTCGCATGCGCTTTCCGTTGAATGTGCTGTGAGGAACTCCTGTGTGAGATCATGATGAGAAGCAGCGCGCGCCTCCCGCTCGAAGAGGAGAGAGTAATTCACGTCACTCCCCTCACGATGGACATGTTTCGAGTTTGTGAGGTCTAAATAGAATTGTGTTTTACTATGCGAATGGAGCCATTTTGTCGTCTGTTATAAAGACATTTACGTTGTAAAGAACATTTTAAAAATCAATATTTGTCCACAACAGTGGGGACAAATTAAATTGAGGAAAATAACTTCATTTTACGCTTTTTACTAGCTTGATATTTAGCATTTTATTTAAGTTATAGCCTACTATTTTTATGTAACTTCTTTTAAATAAAAAATATTTTTTGGCCCCTTGAATGTAAACATACTTCAGATAAAAGATTAAGTAAAACATGTCATACCACGGAAAGTTTCACACAGGAATTCACACACATTCTTTCATATTTTATGGGAACTTTCCACAAACACATTTTTTTTTTTACTGTACAAACCGATATTCTATTCACTTACACTAACCTTACCCTTCATAGAAAACTCTCTGCATTTTAGGATTTTCAACAACAAAAACAAACTCCATCACCATTGTTTTCCTCATGGGGACCAAAACATTTCCCCACAAGGAAAAGGATTTCATATATTGCCATCTTTGTGGGGACATAATGTATGTTTAAATAGGACACCAGACTTCTTAGCCCAGTGAGTGTTTATTAATGAGAGTATAAATTAGTGTGAAACAATTACATGATCCAAAGTAAATGCTGCTACAAATGCTAAAAAAATACGGGAATGAAATTGTGAAAAATATAGTGCAAAAATATATCCAGAAGTGCACAATTTATAAAAGACTTATGTGCTTGATCACTTGCAAAATACACAGAAACCCATCTTTTTAAGTTATACTATTAAGCCCTTCATTAAAATCCTACAATTAAATACAATTTTGGTAGGCCTGAATGAGTGCATACAAATACATCAAAATGAAAAGTGAGCCAATTTTAGCAGTAACCATTATAGCCAATGTGGTTATATTCATGACTAGTACCCCTTAAATCCAAATCACACCCAGCGGGCATCTCTGGAACATGTGCTAATACCAGAGGAAAGAGAATACACAATTTTAGGCACGGTCCGACTTGAGTTGCCATTTAGATACCATTGAGTAACAAAGTTTCTATCTGTGTCCAGCCTCTGCGTTCCGTCTGTGCATTTATCAAACACCTCAGGCAAAGCCTGCAGCGCAGAGTGCACTTTATCACGGGCAACCATGACGTTCTTCACACACGGAAGCTGAAGACTGCCGGAACGTCTTCCGTCCATTTCGCACTGAAGGCCATTGATGACATCATCAATCGTCTTGGATGAAGACAGTATAGATTGACTAAGGCCAGCATCGCCACTCCCTGTATTACACATTAATAAAATTAAGTCATATCACATATTTGTCATAAGTTAACGTGTGCATTTAATATGCATGTTATTGTGGAAAGAATGCCTTACCTCTCAGATACCGCGACAGAGACGAGTGGAGGTCTTTGATCGCCTTGTTCAGCTTGAGGAGTTTAACGGTGGTGCTATGAACATCACACGAGTCTGATCCTTCATCTTCCTCTGAACGATTCTCAGTGGAACCTGACCTCTCCTGTGAAAAAGCAGATGTGAACAAACAGCTCTTAAACATGAAATCCAAAGCAAACAAAAATCCAAACAAAACTAAACCAAACCAAACAAACATCCCAAAAACAAAACTAAACAAAAAACTCAAACAACATCCAAGAAAGAAACATTACTACAACCAAACAAAAACCCCACCAAATAAAACCAAACAAACCTCCCAAAAAAACAAATTAAAAATTAAAACAAAAAATAAAGACCACACTAAAAACTCAACTAAACAAAAACCAAACCCAAAACAACCCCCCCACCATAAAAAACAATCATTAAAAACTGTAAACCAAAAACTAAATAAATGAAAACAGAAACCAAACAAACTTCAAAAAAATCAAGATAAAAACAAATAAAAACTAAAACTGAAAAATAATATAAAACCTAAATAAAAATAAATGATAATGATAAACAAATGATAAAACCTAATAACAAATAACCAAAGCAGGAACTCAAACAAATAAAATAAGGATTTGTTTTTTGTTTGATGTACAATATTTGTTTTTTGTACAAATAAGAGACTCCGTAATATATATAAAAACATTTATATGTATATAAATATATATATATAAATAAATGTTTTTTATGTATATATATTACTGACCCAGTTTAAAAAAAATAAAACATTTATTTTATATATATATATATATATATATATATATAATAAAACATTTATTTTTTTAATTAACGTTTTATTTTTTCAAATGAATATATTACTGGGTCTCTTATTGGTTTTAGCCCACATGGTTTAGCAACGGTGGGCGGGTTTAAGGAAATGGGAGATGGATCCATTTTTCCTTATCCCAGCATCCCATTCTCTTGTTGAACAAAAACATCGAGCCTGTAGTTTGTGTATTGAAGATAACAGTTACAGCCTCATTAAGGTGACAGATGACGCTTTACTCAACCCATTTATTTTCTAAACAGCAAAACGACCCAAGACGTGTGATAAGACCGCTCAGGTTCGACGTTTTACAAGCACTGTCCCCCTCATTCATTGTTGGGGTAGTCATCAATCCAAAACATTTAACCTCAATGACAAAAACAGCTGTTTGTAAGGCGTACCGACAAACAGCAGTCGAAGTAGCTTTTCAGAGAGTGGGCGACATCATATATTGCAGACTGCTGAATCTGTAAAACATAAAAATCAACAAAGATTATAAAATGGTGCTAAAGCGTATATTTAAATCAGTTCATATAAAACATTTAAATGTATTTACACTATTATTTGGATCCATCAAGATTTCATTGTAAGGTTATTTCTTGAGTTATATAATAATATAATATTCCATGTTATTTGTTAAAGGTGCACCGTGTAATTTTTAACAGCATCTACTGGTGAGGTTGCGAATTGCAACCAACAGAAGCTATGGTGGAAAGGACGTCGTAGAGCAGAGAGTAGCCAGGTTTACTTGATTATTCAATACAACAATATGTTATTGCGAATATTATTGTTACTTGTTCATCATTGTGACAGTGTTTCATTCGCTGACTTTAGCTAGCTACTTTGCATGAAGAACAACATAGTAACATTTGTCCGTTTAGGGCTACTGTAGAAACACGTCGGCTCAAAATTCGGCTATTTCAATGTAAGGGGACAGTGTATTTAGATAGAAATGGCTCATTCTAAGGTACAAACATAACGGTTCATTATGTAAGGTCTTTATATACCACTAAAAACATAGTTATATATATATATATATTTATTGCATTTCTGTGCAACAAATTCTCCTAAATATTACCCAATTCACCTTTAAGTGAAATATTTATTAAGAGAACTTACCGGTGATCCAGCGCGAATCATCTGAGTGTCTTGAACCATCTCAGAAGAGATTTTCTGACCCATGAAGAGAAGATCTGTCACGCTTTGAAGCATCCCATCCTGCAACGAATCCACAACTGACCTCTAAAGAGAAAGAGCAATTAAAAACTGGTCAAACCCTTCCTAAGTAAACGTCAGCAAGTGCAAAATATGAGCGAATCTACCCACATTGTTTATGTCCTCCGAACCAAGTTCAGACAAATGAAGATCAGTCCCATTCATTGCCGCCAGCAAACCGATAGTTTTGAGAGCCACGTTCATACAATCAGCAACCTTCCTCTGGGCCTCTGTTACCATGGAGGAGATCTCAGAGTCACAACCCTAAAGGACGAAGACACAGAAAGACCAACACGGTCTTGTAAGGCCAAAATAATTACCCAAAATTCCAATGTTGAAACACAAATCCCATTAGTTAACTGCATTAGTACATGAACTAACAAATCAACAATACTTCCATGGTATTTAATAATCTGGTTTCTGCAGCTTTTATAAAGATACATTTTTAAAACCAAACAAGTAACATTTGATCTTGTTCTTGTTATAAACTCACTTAATTTTAATTAGTTTTCCAAGACTTAATTTTTATGTTTACACCTCAAGTAAATATATCTTGATTTATTGTTTAGATATTTGTATTGGATTTAAGACCTTTTTAAGACCCGCAGAAACACTGTTGCTTTTCCACATTTGCATTTTATAATACAATAATACACATTTAATATTACATATACACATTTTGTAATAATTGTAAGTCTGTATATCTTGTATCTGTCTATATATATATACACATATATATATATATATATGTAGACATGCAAATTTAAACCACTCAATAATCAGTACAAATAATAAATAAATCAAAATAGATTATGAAAATGTCTCCTAACATTTATGTTAGCATATATATATTAAAATTAACATAAAATTATATTTAATTTAACTAAATTAAAGAAAATCACTAAATTAAAGAAATGATTTTAAAACATTTACATTTAATTGATAAATAAATAGACAAATAAAACAAATAAATAGATAATTATTGTTATTTTTATTATTACTGTTTTGTTTTTATATATATTTTTTGTGTGTTTTAATGTAGGAAAACAATACAAGAAACAAAGGTTCTTTTAAAGGGACACCAGGCAGGAATCCCGTTTTTGTCAAACGGCGACCCCTAGAGTCGCTGTGGAGTACTCTTATTTAACGTTACTGTCGTAAATGCCACTCGCGCAGATCGTGACATAGTATACAATAGTACATTGTGTTTCATTTATCGTTAAATGAGATCCAGTATATGTTGTTGGACAGAACACATAGATGAGCACCTGAATGAGTAATTGAAGGTAGCCTCCGATTTTCTTGACCTCCGTCTTGAGCTCCTCGGCTCTCTGAGACACTGTGTTAGAGCTGGGATTCATGTTGGAGACCCAGTGCATCGTAATGAACACGGCCCTTTCAACAGCGGAGGTGGCCTTCACCAGATGAGTCTGGGCTTCAGCACTGCAGGCAAACACTGTTCACATACACACAAACAGAACGAAATGAGGCTCTTTGTGTAGCGCTGTGATGACAGAGGTGTTGTGCATTCATACTGAGCTGAATATTGACACTGATGAATGGCTCTGTTGATTTAGGTCTGTTCAAAAAAGTTTGGTCGCTTACGGTTCTCCTGACTGTCGTCGTCAAGGTGCTCGTAAAGGTCCGCGATGGACCTCACGGCGCTGTGAACCGCCAGCAGGTCTAGGGTCAGTTTATCGGCCAAGCTTTCGTGCTCTTCGGCAGACTGACAGGAGCGCAGGCGTGAGACGGCAGAGCCAATCAGATCTTTGCAGATGCCCGGGAGGGCGGAGTCAGACGTGGTAGAGTGCAGGGAGGGCGGCTTGTTCATCAGCCCTGATAAAAAGACACGGTATATTAAAAGCCACTCATTTCCCAGAGAGATAGGGTCCTATATTTATTTAAATACTATTTTAGGGTTTAATTGCTTAGCATTCATTTTTATTATTTATTCGTTTATTATTATTATGTTTAGTTTTCATTTTAAGTTTTACTGATTGTATGCATTTGTTTAGTTTTCATTTTTAAATCATTTGAATTCAGCCTAATAGTTTGTTACAATAATTTAGGGTTTAGCCTAACCCTAATAATAATAATAAAATAACAACAATAATAAAATATGTTCAACAAACCTAAAAAGCTTTGCTTATCTAAACTGAATTTTAAGGCACTTTGAAGAAGGTTCCCATACAATGAAAGTCAATGGGGACCAAAACAGCACTGTTTGGACCCCATTGACATTAAATGTGTGTGGTGGGGTCGATCGCCATAAAATCAAAATTGACAATTCTTATATTTTACAGAATGTTGTGGTGTTGATAATATTTTATAATAAATGTTAAATTTTATAACAAGTAAATGATTCATGACCTTAAGTAGGGTTAGGATCCGGATCCTAACCCTGACCCAGAATTGGAATCGATTTTCGATTCCCAACCCTAAATTTAAATGATGTTAAATCTGTGCTAGGCTAATAAAATCATTTAAACAATTAAACTTTACATAATAAAGCCACTTCATTACACACATATAGATGACATAAAAGGTACTTTACCAGAGGACTGTGACGGACCACAATGTAGGCTTTGAATAGGGTGCACTCGGATCTCATAGAGACGCCCAGATATCCTCCTCCCCTTTAGCAAACTTCTACTCCTGGGAAACAAAATCAAAAGAGATACAGATACATTTGAAATTGAACCATTATTATCAGTCATATAATTCGTCTTTAACAGTCAATTACATGATGTACACTTTGAGTTGAACATAATTTACTGTTCATTTCAGGGAGTGAAAGACACAAGGAAATCACATCCAGAAAAGCAAAGGAACATCTACAGTTAAGCTTTGAGAAGAAGGGCTTCAGAGGTGTAGAAGGGGTTTTGATTAAAATACAGACTTGAAAAGGCAATGAAAATAGGTCAAACAAAAATGCTGCAGGAATGTGCTTTTCCTGAAGGCTTGGTTAATAACATCATGGTGGAAGACAAGAACCAGTTTTGGGCACAAAGTATACTTCTGTTCTTTTGTTCCTCAAGTACAGAGAGCAGAACCGCACCATTGAGGAGTCGGACTAATAAATTCAAATACCTTCTGCGAGAGAAAGATGAGGTTGAAGAAGAGGCAGATAGGTCCTGTTCCCACTCATCATTAGGGTCGTAAAACACATCGTCATCTTTAGAGGCGCTCTCCCCCTACAGCCAATAAACATCAGACTTGATTTAGCCTCCGATTCTTTTATGATAATAAGAACAAATGCCAATACTACATGCTTCCTGCTTTTACTGGGTCATTACAAGGAAATAAACAGGCTTCAAATGGCCTCATGTATTATTGTTAAGTTCTAGGTTAAATATGCAGCACTGTTTCCAAGTCAAGTGTAGCGCTAAGTTTCCAATGTCAGGTAAAATGATGCACAAAACAAACAAAAAAACCTAAATAAAATAAAACTGTACTAAACACCAAATAAAAAAAAAATTAACTAAATAAAATACATTAAAACAACTTCCCAATGTCAAATAAAATGCTACACAAGACAAAAATAATAATAAATAAATAAAACAAAACGGAACTAAACACAGAATAAAAATATTTTAAATAACACAAAACTAAACTAAATAAAATTATAACATATATTAATAAGAATATAATTAATATAACTTTCAATATCAACAAGTGAAATGCTACACAAGACAAAATACAACAAAAAAACAAGATAAGACAGAAACACTAAATAAATATAAATTACAAGACAAAAAATAAATAAAAAAACAATAAAACGAAACACCGATTCTTTGAGTGAAATAACACAAAACTAAACCAAATAAAATAATAATACTTAATAATACATTAAAATAACTTCCCAATGTCAAGTGAAATGCTACACAAGACAAACAAAAAAATAAAAAAGTACTAAACACTAAATAAAGCAATAAATAAATAAATAAATAAAGCAAAATGTGAAGTGAGAATCTACACAAAATGTTAAACAAAACAAAAACAAGTCAAGAAAACAACGCGCACACAAAATGCTGGGTGTGCTCTTTGGTAGCAATCTTTCATTTGAAAGTCATGTGTCTGGTATCTGCAAAACCACATTTTTCCATCTTAAAAATATATGTAAATTACATCATATGCTCTCACTGACCAATGCGGAACAATTAGTTCATGCGTTCATGACATGTTAATAAACAAACTACAGCTGGTCCAAAACACAGCAGCAGCCAGGAAGTATGACCATATTTGCCCAGGTCTGTAAACCCTGCATTGGCTCTGCATTAAACATATTATACATTTAAAAATATTGCTCATTACTTACAAAGCACTAAATGGTTTAGCTCCCCAGAATTTAAGCAAGCTCTTAAAACGGTGTCGTATAAGCAGCCCCTAAGTTAATAACTAATGATCGTTGCGACGGAAGTGAATCAATTAAAACTAACTTTAGCTGGAAAGTAACTTCTGTCATAAAGCCAAAACAATCTGTTATTTTAATTCCCTATTATCACTGTAAAGCTGCTTTGGAACAATCTACATTGTTAAAAGCGCTATATAAATGAAGATGACTTGACTTGACAAAAAGCCAACACATTTACTATGTACGTATATTATGGTTTTGAACCATGTGTCGTGGCATTTCCTTCGCTACAGAAACGTCACCATGCACACTAGCACAAGCAGCATGTTTACGCCTATAACTGTGTGAACATCTTTTATTACGCCACCTGCTCCAGCTCCCTCATGGCAGCCAAGTTGCTATGGAACTTCTCCAGACTCCAGAAGGTGGAAATTCCCAGTTTGGTGTTCTGAACTTGGACCTGCAGTTGGGCGTCTCCACTCTCGCTCTCTTTATCGGTCTCATGTCTGTTGTGAAAACACAAACCCACATCTTTTTCCATTCAAACACTTTTATGTCCAAAATGAACGAGGGAGAATTAAAAATAACAGCCTGCTTATTGATAAAAAGACTAACTAGCTATTACTGAATAGCTATGTTTTATAAATGTTGTCCTCACAAACTACTCGGACTAACTTTTCTAGAATAACTGTACCTGCTGAAAACTGTGTGTTTCCGGAGTTTGGCACTGATTTTGTTTGCTTCTTCGATCATCAAAGACAGCTTCATTGAGTCCCACTGTGGGCAGGCTGCAAACATTGAAGACAAATATGGTAAATACCATGCTGTTAAGAACATTGTTAATGGAAAACTTCATGTCTTTCAAACGAAAAGTGTCCATGTACCTGTTTTATGGGTCTGGGTCATTTTAAGAGCACGTTTCCTCTCAATCTGAGCAAAATCTTCTGCAAGCTTCTTTTTCTCTGCCTCGAGGGCCTCCACAATTTTAGTTTGCCGGATATCATGATCAGCCATCGCCTATGAAATGTTTTTTAAAAATCTGAATAAGTCAAAAATGTTCAAAAATGTTTAAACATAGACAAAATAAATGTTTAAACATTTAAAATATGTTTAAACAATAGTTAAATATAACTAAAGTTAACTAAATGAACTATATAAATGACATAACTAAGAACTAACTGAATAAATTACTTAAATCTAACTAACTTAATTATTATTAAACTAAATAATTAAACTAAACAAAAAACTTAGGCTAGCTAAATTCACTGAATAAAAAGTACTAATTGAATAAACTAAATACAAACAAAACAAAATAAATAATGTAAGTAAAATTAAGTAAATAATACAATTAAAACTAACTAAACAAAATAACAAAAGGTAAAAATTCACAAAAATAAATACTAAAAATTAACTGAGTAAATAAAAAACCAACCAAATAAATAATATAACAAAATAAAAATAAAATGACTAAACTAAATAAATTAACCATAACTAAAGAACTTTAGCATAACTAAATTCATTAAATAAATAAATAATATAATTAAGACTTAATTGAACAAATAACTATAACTAAATAAATAATATAAAACTGAGAAACAATATAACTAAATAACTACATCTAACTAAATTCACTAAATAAATAATAACTAAAAAAGAACTAAATAAATATTATAACAACCTAAATATATGTACGGTAGACCAATCACTAATCACAGCAGATTGAGCTGTCTGGCCAATCAGAGCAGAGTAGCTCGCGGAAAGGAGGAATTTTGAGAGATTCATTCATCTGACGAGTCACGAGTCATTTGAGAATCATTGAAAATGGATATTATGAGAAAATTAAACAGTTGTTTGATCTTTAATGTATGTAAAATTGTTGTAGGAGACTCCAAAACATCATTAGGACACTTTAAAACTGCAGTGTAACAAAGACCAATTCCAACTGAAATAAACACATAACCAATCCCATCAATGAGTGAGGCGGGGCTTTTCCTATCATTATTTCTAATGATACTGATTGTCAGAAGGCAGCTGGTAGGTGAGATGGCAAACGAGAACATAGTTTATGTAACATTAGCGGTTTGATAACATAGTCAAGCCAAAGACTAATCATATTAATTCCCGTTATTTGTTGACTTTTACTCAAATTCACAAAGGGCATCAATTTTGCATTAATCTGGTCTTTCTGTACCTGTCTAGTAGCCTGGGCCTCCATCTGCAGACGTCTTTTATGGCTGTTGACTTCTTGCTCTAATAGAGTCTTTGCTGTATTCAGTTGCTCAATCTGGCTGACGACCCTCTTTTTATCCAGCTCCTGTTCTCTTTTCCTTTTGCTCTCCTCCTCCTAAGGATGCATTAGATTAACTGGAGAACACTGGGGTCACACGTGCTATCCATTGACATGCATCTGCTTACCAGCTCTCTCTCCAGAGCTCTGATCCTGCTCTCGTACAGACCCTTCTGTTCGCTCAGCTCTTTCTGTGCCATCTCTTTGGCCACCTGAATGCCCTGCATCATCTCCTCTTTGGCCTTCAACCGAGCCTCCTCAATCTCCGCCTCAAGTCTATGAGGAAAAGTGACGATAAAAATCAAGAAAGTCAAATATGAGGTCCTGTAGTGGACAATCTTGGGCTTATACTCACTGAGCTCTCTGGGCTGATAGCAGTTCGTTTTTGGCAAACTCAAAGTCTTTTTGACCATCTCCACTGCTCCAACAGGACGCGCGCTTCCCGCTCTGAACCTCAGCGGGGTGGTTGAACCGAAAGTAGTGATCTCCTCCGAGAATCACACGGTCTCCCTAAAATAGAATTAACAATTTTTTGATTTATATTCTTAGAATGGACGTCATTTCAGAGATTTCGCTAGAGAACAGGAACAAAAACGTACGTGGTGGAGAACCGTGACCTCAGACACAAGATTTCCATTCAAAAAGGTCTTGGCGTTCGGCATTGGTTTAATGCTTACGGAACCTTTCACACTGGAGATGACACTGAAAACAAGATGGAATATTGGAAACATATCATTTGATATTAGATATTTATTTGCTCATGTTCATTTCCTCTATTTTTAAAATTTGATTACCTTATTATCTAATGCTCAAAGTTCATAGATAGATAGATAGATAGATAGATAGATAGATAGATAGATAGATAGATAGATAGATAGATAGATAGATAGATAGATAGATAGATAGATAGATAGATAGATAGATAGATAGATAGATAGATAGATAGATAGATAGATAGATAGATAGATAGACAGACAGATATACATATAGATAGATAGACAGACAGATATACATATAGATAGATAGATAGATAGATAGATAGATAGATAGATAGATAGATAGATAGATAGATAGATAGATAGATAGATAGATAGATAGACAGACAGACAGACAGACAGACAGACAGATAGACAGTTAGACAGACAGACAGACAGACAGACAGACAGACAGACAGATAGACAGTTAGACAGACAGATAGACGGATAGATAGACAGATAGATAGATAGACATATAGACAGGCAGACAGACAGACGGATAGATAGACGACAGACAGACAGACAGACAGACAGATAGATAGATAGATAGATAGATAGATAGATAGATAGATAGATAGATAGATAGATAGACATATAGACAGGCAGACAAACAGACAGACAGACATATAGACAGGCAGACAGACAAACAGATAGATAGACATATAGACAGGCAGACAGTCACACAGATAGATAGACGACAGACAGACAGATAGATAGACATATAGACAGGCAGACAGACAGACAGATAGACAGATAGACATACAGACAGACAGACAGATAGACGACAGACAGACAGACAGACAGATAGATAGACGACAGACAGATAGATAGATAGATAGATAGACATATAGACAGGCAGGCAGACAGACAGACAGATAGACAGACAGATGGATAGATAGACATATAGACAGGCAGACAGACAGACAGACAGGCAGACAGACAGATAGATAGATGACAGACAGACAGACAGATAGATAGATGACAGACAGACAGACAGACAGACAGATAGATAGACATATAGACAGGCAGACAGATAGATAGATAGATGACAGACAGACAGATAGATAGACATACAGGCAGGCAGGCAGGCAGGCAGGCAGGCAGACAGACAGACAGACAGACAGACAGACAGACAGACAGACAGACAGACAGACAGACAGACAGACAGACAGACAGACAGACAGATAGATAGATAGATAGATAGATAGATAGATAGATAGATAGATAGATAGATAGATAGATAGATAGATAGATAGATAGACAGACAGATAGACAGACAGATAGACAGACAGATAGATAGATATATAGACAGGCAGACAGACAGACAGATAGACATAGACAGGCAGACAGACAGATAGATGACAGACAGATCGATCTTTCACTTGATAAGACCCTTATTCATCGTCTGGAATCGTTTAAATCCCTTTGAACAGTTTGCACTGAAACTGTCTTTTGGACCTTGAACCGTTTGGTTCCCAATGAAGTCCATTATATGGAGAAAAATGCTGGAATGTTTTCATCAAAAACCTTAATTTCTTTTCGACTGAAGAAAGAAAGACATGGACATCTCGGATGACATGGGGGTGAGTAAATTATCAGCAAAAGTTTTTTGAAAAGTGAACTACTCCTTTAACCTGATTTGTTCCTTTTAAACAAATCAAAAACAAAGTAAATGAAGTGGCTGCACCTAGCCTGTGGATGTGATCTGTCTCACCAGTGTTCATCAGCGATGAGAGCTCCGGACAGCTGGATGTCGTGGGCCGACTCAGACTTGAGCTTGCCGACCTTGGTCTCGCCCTCTTTAATCATGTACAGCAGCATCTCCGACAGCTGCGGATCCTCATTCAGGTTCACAAGGTTAGGCAGCCGATTATCCACTTTAAAGGTGACGCCAGAACGCTGAACGAGGACAAACAGACAAAGAAAGTGAAGAAAGAAAGAAAATGGCCATGAAACATTTGAAAAAGCTCATCGATCCATCAGACATTGAAGTCTGACTGTTATTAGCAAGAGTTTGATTACCTGCAGCTCTTTGGTTTCCTCACGCTTTCTCCTCTCTGCCTCTTCCAGCTTTTCCTTCCATGTTCTGCACATATTAATAAATAAATCAATAAAAATCCTGATGTAATTCAACTGTACTTTTAAAAACCAACATTTTAGTGCAAGTTTGTGAGAAAATCTTATAAAATAAAAAATGTTTATAATTAGTATGTGTAATTTTTTATACATTTATATTGTTATAAATTGTATAATTGTATTTCATTTAATATAATTTTAATAAAAAAACATTATAAACAAAATATTCCATGGCATGCATTCTTCTATGCATGCTATTCCAATGGAAAAACTGTCTTCGAATTCTTTTATTCAAATATAATTATATTCATTATAACATGACTACTCCGTCTGAATGGCTTTACTTTTCCACTGATGTCAACATGATGTCATGGGTTGGGAAAACAGCCAAATATGTTTCAACCCTCTAACATACCGCCAGCAGAGATGGCGAGGAAATGTGCTTTTGGCTTTCTATTCTAAAACCGTATTCTGTACCCTCAAACTAACCCGGCTACGGGCTTGAATTTCTGCAGGAACATCAGAGAGCTTACGGTTGTTTCCACTACCAAGATTTTAGTAAACATGTTTATTCACAAGCATTCTTATTTTTGGTTCATATAAAGGTAAAATATTAAAATGTATAATTTCACTTACTGAGCATAAAACATAATTTGATTATTTTTAACTACATTACTTCTTCAAAAGCTTGGGTCAGTAAGATTATTTCAACATGAAAAGTCTATCATGCTCATCAAGGTTGTATTATTTATTTGATAAAAAAATAATTATATATATATATATATATATATATATATATATATATATATACACACACATATATGTATTGTGAAATATTATTACAATTTCTATTGTAGTGTTCAACTTTTCTATATATTATAACATGTACTTTATATCTGTGATCAAAGCTCAATTTTCAGCATCATTACACTAGTTTTTGATGTCACATGATTCTCTTATGCCGATTTACTGCTAAAAAGACATTTCTTATTCTTATTATCAATGTTGAAAACAGTTATTTATATACAGTAATATTTTTTCAATTCAGGATTTTTTAATTAATATAAAGTCCGCAGCATTTATCTGAAATAAATATAATATTTTGTAACATTATAAATGTATTTACTGTCACTTTTGATCAGTATAATACATGCTTGCTGAATAAACACACACACACATACACATATATATATATATATATCAAACTATTAATTTAATTTATTTACAATATTATGTATTTTTACTATTATTGTTATATTTAAATTATTAATAATAATAATAATAATAATAACAGTAGTAATACGCCATTTAAAATCAGGTTGTCAATAAGCTGAACACAAAAATAAAAAGGGACAAAAAAAAAAAAGAATTTATTCTTTAAATAGTTCTGCTACATTCTGGTAACGCGCCCGCTTTCATCATTACAATCAGTTCATGTCTCTCAAAAAACGGTTAAATTCAGAAATTAGTGAGCCTATAGTCATAACACTGAGTTTTGTATATGCACGCACCTGTGAGCCTCAGCCATTTCGTGCTCCTGTTGACAGAGTTTAGTCTTAAGAGTGGCAATCTCCTGCTGAAACAGTCTCATTTTTTCTGGCTGGATGCCCTGAGCGCTCATCTGAGCCGCACGGAGCTTCTCCACCTCTGCTTTCAGCTCTGGACACACAGGTTATGTCATGCACATTCAAATTATCCATGTAAAGACATAAAAAAGTACATTTTAATTCCTGTGGCTGTACACAACACAATTCATTAGTGAATGTGCTGCCCTCTAGAGGCGAGCTGTGCTGGTGCGTTTCTCACAACACACCCTTCTTGATGGTTATGACAGCTGATGGAGCAGCATAAACACAAACAGACAGGTGACTGACCTCGGATCAGTTTGGCGTTGGTGTCCTCGTTGACTTTGGCTATGTTAATGATCATGCGGGCCTGCTGGGCGTAACGCAGCGTGCTAAGGCTCTCCTCCATGTTACTGGCCGCAGGGCTCAGGGTGGCGATCATGGCCGTCTTGGAGTTTCCACCGAGGCTTTCCTTGAGTAACCTGAACACAAGAGGAAGCTGAAGCACGTCTGCTGCTATTGACAGCAATACATCTCGCATGTTATGCCACGTTTAAATTCTTATTGCAGCTCAGTTCATCAGCGCCCATTTGTTTTGATAATCTTCCATTAAAAAATGTAGAATTTATTTTCCAATTTATAAATTATAATATTTTTTTTTTTTTAAATGTATGTTATTTTCTGCGCTTTTGAAATTATTTTCCACTTTTGCTGAGTAAACAGAAACAAGACTGGTCTCTGGTATGATAAAATAAATATCTAAAATGTATAGAAGATGTATATAATAACAAATTGTATTATTACATTTATAAAATTATAACATATATTTATAATTTATTCATTATTATTATTATTATATAAGTCATATTGTAATAAAATAATATAAACAGAATTATATTTTATTCCTGTATTATACATATATATATATATATATATATATATAGAAGAGTTCAGATGCAAAAGCCTCTAAATGCCATTTGAAATTTTCTTCTTTAATGATGATTTTTATCAAGCTTGTATTTTTAAGTTCAGTAATTTCACTTAAATAACAATTAATAGGTAATTATCATTGCAATTTAAGTGAAATCACTGAACTTAAATATACAAGCTTGATAAAAATGATCATTCTAGAAGAAAATTTCAAATGGCACTTAGAGGCTTTTGCATCTGAACTCTTCATATATATATATAATTTAGGACTGATAAAGAGAGGAAAATATAATAATAAAAAGAGAGTGAAATACCCTGACACCATGGCAGATAAAAAATAAAATGCATTATAAAGGCTGCGAATTCTGTTTTGTGTTGTTGTTGTTGTTGTTGAACAAAACTGCAGCAAAATATTATATAATTTAAAACTAAGTGGAAAGCAAAAGCTTCTCACCATGTGAGCACTGACTCTCTGTATGGGGTGAAGACTTTCTTTCTGCTCTGAGCCTGTTCTGAGAGCGATGAGATCACCTTTCCCAGCGTGAGCAGAGACTTGTTGATACTTGCTCCCTCCTGGGAAAAATAAATAAATCCACATCACAAACATGTCAGAAAATGTCGTAATGCAATCATTGTCAGAACATGTAGAGAACAATCAGCAGCAGAATGCCTTCTGGGTAATCATGACACAGAATAAACAGAGCTATTGGATGCTGGATTACCCTGAGCCGGTCTCCACTGGTCTGGGCTGAATTACACCGCTCACTTCCTGCCAAATCCACCAGGTTTATCCGGCTGGTGATGTAGTGATCGTGCTCCTCTTCCTCCACAAACTCAGTCTGTGCATTACAAATGCAATCTATTAATTTGTTGGTTGGTTGAAGTAAAAGTAGCATCTCAGTTCAATAAGGCAAATGTAACCAAATAAATCTAAAGGTCGTACTTTAGTTTGCGTCATGACCAGAGTGAAAACAGAGTGCGATCTGGAGCTTTTATCGTTCATGCCGGTGGCGGCCGTGGCTCTCTGTTTGTTACCGAGTTCAAGCCAAGTCTGTGAAGATGATGGAGCGAAAAATTAAGTTCCATTTAGAGTTAAACGCATACAAAATGTGTTTTTGAATATCATAAAGTTAACAGACGTGCAAATTACAAAATTACCTGAATATCAGCATAGGACGTGACAACATTCCTGAAAGAGAGCAGAGAGATTAGTGACAGTGGCACAAAACAACCGAATCCCAAACAAAAATAAATCTAAACCAAACCACAACACAAGAAAAGAACAGAACAAAACAAACCAAAACAATAGCTCAACAAAACTACAATACAAGAGAAAAACAACCAAAACTACAACACAACAAAATTAACCAGAACCAAAAGAATAAATAAAATAAAACCAAATAAAATAACAAACACCAAATCCAAACAATTAACACAACAAAATAATAAAACAAAAAACAGCCAAAACTACAACACAACAAAATTACGAAAAAGAACTAAATCCAAACCAATACACACCAATCAAAAACGTGTAAACTGAACAAAACCAAAAAACAACAAAATAAAACAAAAACCAAGCAAAACTACAACACAACAACATAAAACAAAATCAAACAAAACCAAATAAAAAAACGACCAAATCCAAACAATTAACACAACGAAATAAAAAAAACACAACAAAATAATAAAACAAAAAACAGCCAAAACCAAGCAAAACTACAACACAACAAAATGACAAAAACAAGTGAATCCAAACCAATACGCACTAAATCAAAACCAAAGAAAAACAATAAAATAACTAAACAAAACTAAGATGCAAAGTAAAAACAATAAAACAATTCTGAGGTTCCCCATGAGCAAAGTAACCGTGGCGTTTGGATTAAATGTTTGCTTACGTGGATAGGTCTGCAACATAAGGCCCGTAAACAGGATGTTCTCTGACACGCAACTGGAAAAGACATGAAATGAACGGAATTGCTGATCAATCGGGTAACCAAAAAAAAAAACACATTTATATTGCATTTAATGTGTTTTATTGAGTGGCTGTACTTACAGGCATTTTCTTCTGGTTCTGTCCATCCTTTGCCACCAGCAAATCATGGATTTTCTCATTGTACACCTCAAAATAGCTCATCTCCAGATGGCAGGAGATCTTTAATAGAAGTAAACTTGCATTTAGAAAGTTCAACACACTATTTTTAATTTATAATTCAGCAGTACATTCTAAATAAATAATCCTTCTATGGGACAGTAACCTCTTTGGTTTCAGTTGTGGACAATCTTGAGAAAAGTTCCTCGCAGAATCTGGGAATAACTCCAACCTCTTCACCAAAACCCATCATACTGTAAAACATCCAAAATCACACTTCTATATTATTGACATAAATAGTAAGCTGTTTTACCTATATGTAGTTTTAAATATTTATTTAAAAAGCAGACACATCACTTACGTGTAGGACTTTCCAGAGCCTGTTTGGCCATAGGCAAAAAGACACGTGTTAAATCCCTCAAATGCTCTTTCAAGCAAGGGCCGAGCCAGAGTTTCATAAACCATCTGCTGACTTGCAAAACTCGCATCCGATTCATCGATAGAGCAAAAAGAGAAGTCAAAGCTAAATGTGTAGTTTTGTTTAGTATCTGGATGTTGCACTAAAGTTTCTTGGCTGTCCATGAAGATCACCTGACGGGCCTTCTCATTCTTCTCCCTGCGGACACAAAGTGGCATTGTCCACTAAAATAATATATAATAATATTAAATATATAATAAAATCTTAAATCTTAAAGACTACAAATTTCTTGAAAAATTCTTGATATATATATATATATATATATTAGGGGTGTAACGATTCCCTCATGTCACGATTCGATACATATCATGATACCGAACTCATGATACGATATTATTGCGATACTCCAAAACATATGATAAAAGGTTAACAAAAATGTGCAGTTGATTAAAATTACAATTACATTGTGGGTGTAAATGAATAGGGTTGGACTTCTGGAAACCCAATACAGGACAAAAGAAAGACAAAATTAACAATATTTACGATTCTATATTCTTATTTTAGACAAATATTGCTGCACTCTTTCACTGACTAGATATATTTAAAATAATTTATTTAAAATAAATTTTTTTTAAATGATAACATAAGACATTTGGCATTATCAGGACCCGCACAAATATTCCCCCCATTGCATTATTATACATTATATTCAACATTATATATAGTGGTTTAATGTAGTACTCTAAAAATGGAATTTGAAAGCTTAATTTGATTTTGGGTGAAATTATACACAATACATATTGTCACTATCCATGATGCATATTGGTGCATTTTTGTTTGCAATATATTGTGACACGATATATTGTAACACCCCTAATATATATATATATATATATATATAATTATTGATAATTATTTATCATTGATAATTATTTAGTTTCCCAAGTATTATTTCCCCCGAAAAAAAGGTTTGCTTGATTTTTTTTTTTTATAATAAATTGAATAATATTGAATGGTTGAGGTTGACGAATCCTATCCTATCAAAATGTAAAAATGACAAATGTGTAAAAATCATTAAGGAAAAATGTGATCACATATGCTTGTCTTTCCAATTTGTTTTAGGATGGGTTAAAATAAATACCACGTTGCCACAGTATTATAAAATGTCACATATTTTTAAAAGGGTCAACAGGGTAGAGTCGATAACTTTATTCAGTCAGATAGACATGCCAAAATCACCTTTTTATGTTAAAAAAAAAAATTGCATACCAAAAATTGTCTCAAAACAACATGCCGCCAATTACAATTTTAAAAACACACCAATTCTTACCTTGAACTGAAAGGTCTTACTCGAACTGCCACAGTGACTGTACTGTTCTCCATCTTCAGTTCTTGAGGTTGTCGAGTTCTGCTCACAGCTTCAAGAGGAACATGTCCTTCAGCCGCAGTGGCTCTGGAAACTTTTGTTCCTCCATGAGTTGTGGAGCTCATTAGTGTTGTGGGTCTCCTCACCTGTGCTGAATGTGATGCTGGAGTCATGTGCCTATTTAAAGCACCAATCTGAACCTTCTCATTGGTTGCTCCACCGGTTTCAGTGCTCATCTGTGGTGGCTTCTGTCTTCCAGTAGTTGTGGGTCTAGATGCATCTTTAACAGCTAACCTCTCAAAGACGTCTCTCTTGACACTTAATTTCTCAAACTGGGTTCTTCTTGTAGGCGTGGAAACGGTTTTACCCTCATCATGGGTGGCACTGACCTTCTCAGAACTTGTTTTCTGAGCACGCCATGAGGTTGTCCCAGGTGTTTTAATGGTTTCATGGGACTTTTTTGCTGGTGATGGTGCTGGATTGGGTTCGGTCAGCACTTTGGTTCTGTTCATGGACCCTGTTCTAGTCCTGCGCTGAAGGGTCAGGCGTTTCTCTTTTCCTTGGTTCTCTTGTTTGGTTTCTTCATGGTGGTTTACATGGGGTTTGCTGGGTTTTCTCTGAAGAGTGAGCCTGGCACTAGAAGATGGTGTTTTAAATGTGTTTTCTCCACATTTTGTGAGTGCTGAGATGACATAAGTCCTGTTCACTTCTTTTGTTTTATTAAAAGATGATGTGTTTTCTCCTTCTTTTGATCCATCCATAATTTTACGGAACCAAACGCAACACTTTTGACTAAAATTGTTTTAAGAATGTCCGACATTTACTTCAGTCTCCATTGATTTATAATAATGAGTGCACGGAGGTAAGCAACATGTCATTAGACTAAAAATATATATTTACGTAAACAAATGAACTAAAACTGACCTGCAAGTGTTATCCTGTAATTAAACAGTCGTATTGTAAATTAAAAGTTATTTTGTTCAAGAATTAAAACTCGCAGTCTTTTCTTCCTCCCGTTTACTTCCGTTTTGATGTTGAGAATGTAACAAACTGTACTCCGCCTCGAAACGTCAATAATAACAACAGTTCACTGTTTCCAAGCTCCGCCATACTGCCGCTATAATTCAAAAACAGTAGGCATGCTGTGATTGGTCAGCTCAGACTGACGCACCGATATACAGTAACACGCACCCACCAACAGATGGCAGTGTCTCTCCAAGCCTGAGCAGTCGTAGTGGGTCATAGACATATATGGTAGTGGGTGAACGGGTGTTTTTTACACGAAAATAAGGATTTGTATTAATAAAAATAACGAAAATAACGTTTGTATTAATATTAATACATTTCTCATAGTGATATTTTAGTCACAATAAAGCACATTTTCCCACAATGTAATGTGAAAAATATACAATTTATTTCGACATTTCGGTAATCTTTATTTTACTTTCTATAGTTTCTGCTGATTTAAATAACAACAAAACCATATTGCTTAATTACCTATAAGCAGCTTATTTTTATTTATATCATATTACTTATATGTATATATATATATATATATATATATATATATACTTTAGTCAGTTAGACACCATTTTAAAATTAGTGCAGATTACGAAAATTAACCATAGTTTGACCATGGTATTTGTAGTAAACAAATGCTAATCAAGTGCTAATCGCCCAATAAAACATGTTTACTGCACTAAATATCATAAAACCATGGTTATGCAATGTTGCAGTCAACGGTTACAGATTGACACACTGTACTAAGGTCATATAATTTTCTCAAGTCACAACTTTTAAAACTTTTATTAAGTTTTTGTCTACTGAAAGACGTTTTCATGTCGACTACTTTATTGGTACTGCTTTTAATTCAATTTGCAGTTGATAAATATATATATAAATATATTAATATAACTATAAAATACTTACAATGTAAGAAAAAAATACTTAGGGCTTTTAACATTTGTACCATCTTTTACCTTGTTAAATTTGACAATTTCTCTGATTTAAATGTTGTATAATGTTTTAGTATGATTTACTGTTTATGATACAGTAAACAAGTAACAGGTTTTACCATAGTATTTATTGTTTTCAGTTTCCATTAATGTTACTAACGTTTTTTATTTATTTTTATTTTTTTTAAAAGGGTGGTGTGATTTTGTGCATCTTATTATAGCCTACGGGAAACCGTTAGAAGGGACATTTGATTCTTTCACTTCTTGTGGCATTTATTGAAAACACAAATTACAACAATAAAACCTTTTAATAATAAATCCATTTGCTAGTTATTTCCTGGCAGATCTTTTGTCGTGCTTCCTGATGATGTCGATGAGGTTGCTTTTGGTTCCGATGACGTCGTCCTCTCCACGGTGACTCCTCTGTTTGGCTTTCCTCTGCTGTTCGAACAGATGGGGGGAGTTGAGGAGTTGTGGCGGCAGTAAGGAGCCGGTGGGCTTCACTCGGTTCACAATGTCCAGAAAGAGCCGTTTGCTGTTGTTATTCATGAAGGTGATGGCGGTGCCTCTGTGCCCCAGTCTACCAGCTCGACCAATCTGAAAGGGTCAAATATAGTGTATCATTAAAGACATGAACCTTCAATGTGTAAGTGTTTTTTTATAAAACAATTCATACCTGATGAACATATTCATCCATGTTAGCTGGCATGTCAAAGTTCACTACCAGCTTAACATTGACCAAGTCAAGTCCTCTTCCAAGAATCCCAGTGCTGACCACCACTTCAAACTGGCCCTCAAGTAGACCCTAAAAAACACCAACACATAGACTATATATTATCATTTTGGACATTTGTGGGCTGCTTTTAGAAAAGGATATTTTTGCATTACCTTTACTATTTTGTTGCGTTCCCACTGAGTCTTGTCCGAGTGGATGGCGACTACGTTTAATCCCATGACCTTTTGCACAGCTTCACACAGCAGATCGGCCCCAAGTTTGCAGTCTACAAACACAACTACTGGCGGCTGGTAGAGCTTTGTGTCCTGTGGACACACAAAAAGACATCAAGATAATACTCTACTAAAAACAAACCTAATAATATAATACAAATACAAATGATAGATGTAATATAAAGAAAAGAAAGGTGAATATAAAAAATGCTTGAGCTGTAAAAATATTTTTGTTAAAAAAATAAAGTTGTAATTACAAAACTTCTAATTAAATAATTTCCTATTTTAATTGACAATTATTAAAAAAAAAATTAAATTTAAAATTAATAAAGAACTGCATTTATTTATCACTTACGTAGTTTCATATTTTTGATGGGCAATTATTCTCAAATATTACATGTGATATTCGTATAAAATGTATTTGTCTATTTATTTTTCACATTTATGAATTCATTTTGATGAACAATTATTCTAAAATGTTCAATATAAAATTAATAAAGGATTACATTTATGTATTTATTTGACATTTATGAATTCATATTTATAAATTGCTATTTTATATTTCTGATGGAC
Source organism: Pimephales promelas (assembly GCF_016745375.1). Next base: position 3,294,365 of record NW_024121466.1, read on the forward strand.
AATGCTAAAATATTAAATACAATATAAATGAAGAATTATTTGTTTATAAAATTCATCTGTTCATATATTTCCTTTAATATTTATCATTTATATGTTATGTAATATTTTTGATGGACGATTATTCTAGAATATAAAATAATATAAATAACAAAAAGGATTTTGTTTATTCCATTTCATTAAGAATGAATATTATTTATCAATTGTGTCATTTCATATTTTAATGGACAATTATTCTAAAATGTGAAAAATAATATTAATAAATAATTATTATTTATGAATTCAGATTTATCATTTATGTTATTTTATACTTTGATCGGAAATTATTCTAAAATATTTAATATAAAATTTAATAAATCATTTTATTTGTAAATGTATTTATTCAATTTCATATTTATTCATTTATATATATATATATACATATATATGTGTGTGTAAGCAATAAGGTACGAGAGACTCCACTTCGCGTCGTGCCTAACAACGCCCTTCAGCCGTTACTTATTCACGATATAGCACTTGCCTCGAGTACCTTATTGCATTTTATAAAACAGTTACCACAAAATAAAAATATTGAAGTAAATAAATATGTATTAGAGCAACTTTCATGAAGTAAAATCACTAAAAGCCTTCCTTCCACTAGGAAAAAATAGTCCCTGACCGTGAACAGCAACAGCGTTCCAATGTGTAAATAAAAACAACATAGGAACTGCAGTGTTGCAGTGATAAATAGAACTGGTGAAGCGGTCATGGCCGTGTTTTATCGTGAATAAAGCACAGCAATTGACCAATCAGAATCAAGGATTGGATTTCTGATGGACTACTATTCTAAAATATCACATGTATTCATTTATATCTTTTTTTATTATTATTTATTTATGTAGATAGCTGGGGGCAGTGATTTTATAAAATGCGTTCCTGCTTTCTGTCCCTGGTAAGCCGTTGCTACTCTTCCTGGAGCAAAGCCATTTGAGGACCCACCCATTTCCTCTGGAGAGGAGGGTAAGACACAACAGCAAAGACTGACCCACAGACGTCCAGTGTAACTGCTTTTCTGCCAACAATTCAGTCGACAGCAGGCCACAAATGCGGTCAATCAAGCTTATTTTGTTTTTAAATCTGATTAGTCTTTTCCACTGATGAATTGTGAACAAAATGTGGTACATTTTGAGTGTAATTTCTGCAGTACACTTACATTTAAAATCTCAAAAAGCTTCTTTTTCTTTGACGGCTCCTCCACCCAGAGGACTATCTGCCGGACGTTGGCGCAGGGTTGGTTCTTCTGTCCAATGGTTATGCTCACAGGGTCGCGGGTAAGACGAGCCGCTAGCTGTTCCGTTCCTGTGGGAATGGTGGCTGACGTCAACAACGTCTGATGCTCTTCAGGGACGTGCTCCAAAATTTCCAGAACCTGCTGCTGGAATCCCATCTTCAGCATGGTATCTGCCTTTGAATGTTTATGACAATTATATTAAAAATTACAACATATAAATAAAATAACTTTATAGATTAAAAATAGAAAAACTTTATAGATTATAGATATATATAGATATATACATACATAGATTATAGATATATAGATTTTTATAGATAATAAAATAACTTTATAGATTAAAAATAGAAACAGCACAGATGATAGATAGATAGATAGATAGATAGATAGATAGATAGATAGATAGATAGATAGATAGATAGATAGATAGATAGATAGATAGATAGATAGATAGATAGATAGATATACAGATAGACAGACAGATAGACAGACAGACAGACAGACAGACAGACAGACAGACAGACAGACAGACAGACAGACAGACAGACAGACAGACAGACAGACAGACAGACAGACAGACAGACAGACAGACAGATAGATAGATAGATAGATAGATAGATAGATAGATAGATAGATAGATAGATAGATAGATAGATAGATAGATAGATAGATACCTCATCAACCACAACAGCCCTGACATCATCCAGCCATATAGCCTTCTGTTTCACAATCTCAATGATGCGTCCTGGAGTGGCTATTGCAATCTGGACAAGGCAATTAAAAAGATAAGGTGGATTCTGATTAAGCTCTAATCTATCAAACATTATCCAAAACTTTACCCAGAAGCACCTTGATCTTCTGCTTGAGTCGATGCAGCTGAGGAGGTAAAGGCATCCCCCCCACCAGCAGGGCAGTCCTCATGTTGGGCAGACCCATCACCAGCTCTTTGGTCTGCTGCTCTATCTGGATGGCCAGCTCTCTCGTCGGGGTCAGGATGAGACACGTGGGACGAGACGGAGAAGCAGTTTGGCTCTGGAAAACCATCGAAATACATAAATTGTAAATTGTGGGAAGTTTAAACATCATTGGCAACAACACTGTAAAAAAAGTTGCTGTCTTTTATTTTTAAGTACAATCAACTTGGATGTTATTTAAAGTCATTTAAACTTTAATCATAATAAATTGACTTAAAAAATGAGTTTAAAACTGCTTAACTTATTTTGGGGATTTAAAGCAATGTAAAAACATATGTTGTCATAACTTATTGATCATATTTTTACAGAAAAATGATCCATATTAAATAAATAAAATAAAACAAATGAACCAGGACAATATATATATATATATATATATATATATATATATATATACATATAATAAATATATTTATAAAAAACGGTACCTTGCAGTATATTTTTTAAACAAAAAAAGTACAATTTGATTTGTTTTTATTTATTTTGACAATGTTATCATTTGTAACTTATTTTATCATGTCCAAATCTCACATTATAGTAATAAAAAAGAATAAAAACGAGAGAGAGAAAAAAATGAACTTGCCAAAATAAAAAAACCTTATATTTTATTTATATTAAAAAAGGCAAATATTTGTTCCTAAAAATGAACATTATGATATGAAACATTACTGTGACATTGTAGCTGTCAGGTGAATGTGAGTTATATATAACAATTGCCCTTATCTGAACTAGGCATTCTGGTTGTGAACTTCCCAGAGGAAGCGCACTGGAATTATAGACCAGTCAAAAATAGATCTGCTCTTATGAATTACTCATACTGGCGGAGCGCATGAGAGCACTCGACATCTACGGTAACAGCTGTTACCTCAAAAGAGTTGTCTACAGTATTTAACACCATGACCTGAAAAAAATCTATCTATCTATCTATCTATCTATCTATCTATCTATCTATCTATCTATCTATCTATCTATCTATCTATCTATCTATCCATCTATCTATCAATCTGTGTCTATCTATCTATCTGACAGTACTGCACATCCCAATTTAATTTTCATAAATGTATGAACTTCTTTAACACAGTTATTGCAGTGAAATGAAACAACAATGAGCTAAATTAATCTGAAAATAACAGTTATCTTGTGTAAAGCTGCTTTGTAGATGAAAATGAAAACTGATTTTTCTTCATAACTAATAAATTAGACAAAATAATACCGTTATTTTCCTGCTTATCAATGTGAGGATGCTTTGAACCAATCTGTATTTAAAGCTCTATATAAATCCTTTATCCAGTACAGTCTTTACCTGGAGTGCATGCATTACCACTGGAAGAAGGAAGGCAACTGTCTTCCCAGAGCCTGTGTCTGCAGTGGCGATCACATCTCTGCCGGTTAAACCCACAGGGACCATCTGCATCTGGATGGGAGTGGGTGCCTCATAACCAGCCTTCTTCAGGTTGAGTCTGAGTGCTGTGGGAAAGTTACAGTGTTCGAACTCAATAATGGGTCTACAGACCTCACTGCCAGCTGTCACTATTGCCAGCTCTGTTTTAACTCTCTTAACCTGCTCCTCAGTCAGTTCAGATATGAAAACGTCCTCTTTGTAAGAGTAACTCTCAGCGTCAGTGTTTGACGCATTAGAGGTCTTTGAACCCTCCTGTGGGTCTTTAGAAAAGACCTTCTCGCCAAAACCCAAGCACATTTGAGCCAGGTGACGGGCTTTACACTCCAGGCTACAGACATCATTGTCAGTTTTATCGCAGATGTATTCTCCATATCGACCGCACATGACGCACACAGGTTCTCCTGGCTCTGGCCATCTCTGGTTCTTCTTGAAGGACTTCACTGGTTCCTCCTCTTCATCAGACTCTATCTGGTCGGATTCCTCCTCTGGTTCAATATTCACAGTCTCGTCTGGAGGACAGAGGTCAGATGTAGATGTAGAAACTGTGTCTAGGTCAGATGGAGATGTAGAAACAGTGTCTTCAAGTGTCGTTTTGCTTCTCTTGGGGTTCTGCTGATGGGACTCGGGGGCTCTCTTGAGCTTTAGCGAACTCGGCATAAACATTTTCTGCTCACATTCACCACACAGATACTAACTAAAACAAAAGAAAAAAGATTGTTATATTCATATTCTGGAAACGCTTTATTTCAGAGAACCCGAGATCTGTGGGACGGAAGGGAACCTTCTAAAAAGTCGCGTAGGTATGACGTCATATAAACATTACTGTAAAGCTGGGCATTGTAGTTTTTAAGGATGCAAGTACTCTGTAGCAAAAACCTGTATATACGTTAGTATATTATTTTCCTTTATAGACAAACACGAATTTTAGATATATAAAGTATTGTAGATCTATATATTATATACAAAGTATTGTAGTTTAATCATTGAAATACGATATCATTTTACTTATGATAATTAGTAATAAACAACAATAATATTTTTATCTAAAGTTATTATGTCAGTTTATAATGCATAATATATATATATATATATATATATATGAAGAGTTCAGATGCAAAAGCCTCTAAATGCCATTTGAAATTTTTCTTCTAAAATGATCATTTTTATCAAGCTTGTATATTTAAGTTCAGTAATTTCACTTAAATGGCAATGAAGATTACCTATTAATTGTCATTTAAGTGAAATTACTGAACATATATATACAAGCTTCATAAAAATGGTCATTTTAGAAGAAAATTTCAAATGGCATTTAGAGGCTTTTGCATCTGAACTCTTCATATGCATATTCGGTAAGACTTGAAAACTCAACAAGATAAATATTTGACTTTTTTGAAAAACATTTACCTGTGCTGTGTATTGTTTTTTTTTTTGTGTGTGTGTTTTATTAATTGCATACGACAATATTGTAATTATACATCTGCTTAAAATAATAATTATTATTATTATTTCACTATAAAAAAGCCATATATCTTTGTATATGTACAGAACATTGGAGAACTACGGGTTCTAAGGGCTCGTTGTGGATATTATATTTTCAATAATTATTATATATTCTTTTTTTTTTTTACCGAAAGAACAATGTGAATTTTCCCTTAAAAATGGGATAAATAAAGTTTATTAAATCTAAAGTTAATGATTTATGCCATCACACGCTTTTACTATTAACAAAATAAATTGCATCAAGCTTTTTAATTAAAAATATATATTTATTTGCATTTATATGTATTTATAGCATATTAATAATATATGTTATTAAATTTTACTGGATCCAATGTCTAGTTAGTACAATTTCTGGCAGCCTTGGCGTTGTTGGCGTGTTGGGCGGAGCGCGCATGCGCAGATGACTTTGTCTCATTCACTCACTGCTGCAGGGAGCCCGACCGCCCGACCGCAGGACGCTGGATGAATAGAGGGAGAAGAATAACCGTAAATATCCAGATGGGAATATGTGGGCAGAGCATAGCGAGGTCCTAATCAAGACAAAGACTTTTTAGATAGCGACTCTTCGCCCGCCTCTTCTAAATCTGAACATGCTGGATTATTAAGAAGAAAAACAGCCGAATTCAAATAGTGGTACCAGAATGGATGAAGCTCTATGGGCAGAACCCCACTTTTATTGGCGAATTTGATGTGAAAATAAGCCCAGCCGAGTGTTTGAACAGCGCTATGGCACATGTATGTTACAAAATCTGATGTATATGTGAGAGATAAAAAGCAAAAAGTCAGCTTTGAGGCATTGAATTCCTTCGGAGAGATGTCATCGTTGTGAGTAGCCTACTGGATGTGACACTGCCGCCGTGAATATGGGAGATCTGACCGACTCCAGGGACCCGAAAAAGACTTTTATTGTTCCTGCCATCAAGTCTTTTGATCATTATGATTTTAATAGAGCAAAAATCAGAGCAAGCCTCACATGGCTGGTGGCCAAAGCCTTTGGTACAGGTAGGTGGCGTGCTTCTCTTTCTCCACCATCATCTTTGTCTCTTGATTTCATTGCCAATGTGTTGCTTTGAATGCATTTGATATCAAATTGAAATAAAACCCCATTATATATGAATGGATGCATGTTATAATCATGATTGCATTTTGCTGATGGAGTGAGTTTGACAGGATTTTTATTATATTGTTACAAAATATTAATATTCCACAATTGCAATATATAATTTCAAACTGCTTCATAATTAGCTGCTGTTTATTAATTGTATCCAGTACTGAATGGTGTAGGCTAATGTATAATGTTAGAATCCAACACTAACCAAAAAAAAAAAAACTTTCTGCCATGATTTTTTCTTTTCTTTTCTTTTTTTTTGTTTGGAAATGTAACATGGTAGTACCTTGGAATACTTTGTAAATATCGCAGTGTGAATTCATAAATGAATATGCAAACAGTTGAGTATTAGCATGCAATGTTGACAGAATCATTATTTAACTCATTAAACATGATGCACTTATAAAACATGGTCCTGTGATGGCCTTACTTATCTCAAGTTATCTGTGAAAAAGAAATCCATTTTAGCATACTTTTAAAAAGAGAAATAGAATATTTTAAAATAATATACCTTAGTGCGAAGTGTTAACTGAATGTAATGTTTGAACACTCTAATTTTAATAATTAATTCAATTAGTTTTTTTGTAATTAAATTAAATTTATTAATTTATAATACATTTATATTCCATGCAATTAGTTAAACTTAAGAATGTTTTTGCCCCAATTAAAACTTCTGCATCCTATTTTGTCCTTTCAGTTTTGTTTTTCATTTTTGTTAATGCCAACTGCAAACATTATGACACAAATGTGTATTTTTATTGGTATTTATATTTTAGTAATACACAATATTTCTACTCATGTCCTTAAGGACAAACTGCCCCCATTAAAAGTGCAATTTTTAATCCCAGGGTCATTGATGAAGTCTTTGTTAATAGGCTTTTATTCTGTTGGCAAGGCCTAACAATTTGATTTTTTTTACCAGAAGGGGCCATTTTATCAGGTTTAGCCCATAAAGCAAACACTCACTTTATTCCTGTTTTGTGTTTCTGCATATTATAGAGCTAATTGGATCCATTATGCAGGTATAATTATGTATGTGGGTATGTTTGTGTGGATGTCAGAGTGTGGTTTATATCTGTAATACAAAAATTGTGTGTATGTGTGAGTGTGTAATATTTGAGAGAGTAAAGATTTGCTGGCATCTAATTGGAAAAATTTCATACTGTGCCCAAACAAATTCTTACTGTAAGATCATTTTTTTAGATCTCAAAAATCTGGACCATAACCTGTTTAGATATTTATTATTATTATTATTATTATTATTTTAAGTTTAATATGATTTTATTATTATTTATTTTGTTGAGTTTAACATGGTGTAAAATATATATATATATATATATATATATACACACTTTAATGTCATTTCTATTGAGAATTGTATGTCATATATTTAACCCTCTGCTTCTGTTTGCATGGCGATCAAAAATGACAGATTTGTTTTAAATTTCATTTAAATTAATGTATTACACTATATTTTAGTTTGCTAATGTCTTTATTGAATATTTTGTTGGGGATTTTATAGTACTACATTGAAAAATATATTTTCCAAAGCATGTTTTACCCTAAAACTGTTTTACTCTAAATCTAAACAAGTTTTGTTCCAAATTTAAGGTTGATATCTCCAAAAAATGAGCTTTCAATAAGATTTTGTTAGGGTGCAGTACCAAACGTTTCCACTAGATTATATTCGTCTCCCATTTGTTTCCAATGCGGTTTCCAAACCGACACAATTCAAGGGTGACGATTATTTTCAGGAACATTTAACCTTTTTCAATCATGCCCATAGCAAGTGCCAAAACCTTTTTTAACCTACCATTTCAATGCAGTAAAAAATTATTTAAAAAAAAAAAATATATATATATACTTTTTTAGTCAAATATGACCGAAGAGCACCAGAGGGTTTTTATGCCGTTGCCATAACAAACGTTAATTTGCCATTAAACGTTTGTTATGATGAAGATGAATTTAGTTCATTTAAAATATAATATTGACTAAAACACTACAGAATTACAGAAATTATATTCAATAACTTTACAAGTGCTTTAGTATGTTAGTTGACAACTTGACACCTTATAATAAGTGCATTAAAACATAACAAAAGATTATTCAAACAATTATTTAAAATGTACTTTAAAATAAACCTTTTAATTTGACATGATTACAAAGTGCACATAAAAATGTACTTAAGTGTTAAGAAACAGTCATGAAAGTGTACATTAAGTGGCTTTTTCATTAATATATTACCTGCAAGTACAGTTTAAAAAAAGATACTTTTAAGATTTGAATCCACTTCTTTTTCATAATGGGATTGACTTTCAGTGCAGCTTGATATGGAAACATCAGCCAAAATGTAATATATGAGCCACAGAGTTCATAAGTGTTCATTGACACTGTGGTGAACAATGTGACAGATTGTCAGCTCATAGCTATTCACTTTGTGTGCTAAATTTAACCATGATGCTCATAAATGTAGTTAATGAAGTTTCATGTTTATGTTCAATCAAATCTGTACAAGCTTAACATCTTTGACAGATTGTCGTCCGTGTTTATTCGCTAGCTAGTCACTGAGCTGTATAGTTTAGCATTGTGCTGACCCATTGTGATTGGCTAACTGATGTATCCACCAGCCATCTGCTCTCCTTTAGGTCCTCTCATTAAAATGCGCAGTCAGGTCTTCAGGCCCATGTGCGACGCAAATGACAACTCTTCCTGTCAGGATGGTTATTGTTTAGCATCTCTGATTTAAAGTGACCTTAAACTCGAAGAACAATTCACTTGAACTCCTGGGTGAGGATGTGGAAATGTTCAGTAGTTTGATTGACAGGCCTTAAAGGGTGTTATTGACCCATTTGTTGACTTATCTTAAGGTGTAACATAGGACCGATGATAGTACAACTGATAAAAGGAAACATTTCCACACAAAGAATGATTTAATCAACACATTTCAGACCACAATACTATTTAAAAACATAATGCAGGTCTTTAAATTAATATATGTATGATGCCGCCAGTTAAAATTAAATCCAAGTGGATGTTTGTCAGTCCATAAAAGCTTTTCCATTGATCCAGTTTGGTCAGTTGGGACAGATAGAGATAATAAATTGGTTATTTAATGGCATGCACTCTGCTCTCTGTCCATCTCCTTAATGCAATCTTCCTTTATGGCACGTTTGTTTCTGAAAACTAAACGTTTTTTTTTTACTGCTTTATTGTGAAAATGAATGTGTGAAATAAAACTCAAAGGATCAAGCCATAGGTGTGTATGGTTTATAAATATAACACAATCAGTTATATTTATAAATAGTCTTACTCGTTCCAGCTTTATAATTTCATTGAATAGTGCGTTGAGTTTTTGAAGCTCCAAAAAGTGCATCCGTCTTTCGTAAAAGTAATCCATGCATCTCCAGTGGGTTAATAAATGGGATAGAGGTCACCCGTCCGACGGAACTCGACTTGACTCCCATGAACGCACATACGGCCGGAAGTCGAGTACTGGGATAAAAGTTTATAGTTCAGATATAAAGACTGATGTCAAAATAGAGCATCACCCTTTGAAGCACATGGTGCTTTAAATAACCGTTGTATCAATTACATTTTACGCCAGTAGGTGGCGACTAGTGACTCTTAAAAATGTATTTGTCAGTGAATCATTCATTCAAGAGATTCGTTCAAAAGTGCAAATTCATCCATTGATGAAGTCTTTGAGTCATTGAATCATTTATTCATCCAAATCAATTATTTTTTAAAACATTCATTCTTATTAATACATTCTTTTTTTTCTAAAAGTCTCAAATCTATTTAATAGTGTCATCAGTATTAGTATCAGTGACCTTCTTTCATAGTACTTATACCAAACACCAAACATAACACCAAAAATATTTTATGCCTTTGTTGTTTCGACATTCATTTACAGATTCAATGTGAAATATATATTTTTGATACCAGTGTAATATAATATTAGGTGGGAGAATAATCATGATTAATTACAGAGATCTGTATAATTATTTAGATAATCTTTTTATTGATTGAAAGTCCTATGTGTATGTAATATTTGTATCAGATTTTCCTGGACCTTCTGTGTATGTGTTTGATTCAACTATGAGAAATATTCAAATTTAATTTTTAAAAATGTTGAAAAATTCATTTTTTAAAAATGAATTACTATATGTGTACTTACTTAAAAAGGTTAAAAAAAACTGTTTTTGCAATGTTTTTTTTTTTTACTAAATGAAAATATTTTTAACGATTAAATGCACCAAAAAAATCATAAAAAAGCAATTTTTGCCTAAACATGTTTTTTCTTAAAACATTTTAATTACTGTGAATTGTGGTGACTCAAATGAATCATTGAATCTGACTCACTTTTGAACGACTTCACAGATGTAACCAAATGTAGCGGACTCGCATAATTGGAAAGTGCTTTAAAATCATTGGAATATTTACAATATGAGCTAAATCATTGTGAATATATCATGATTATTGGACGTATTGTTCAGAATATTTACACCTGTGCAGTTCGTCTCTCGCCTTCTGTGTTGCTCCATCTGTCTTTGATGAAGCTCGGAAGAAGCTCCTGGCTACATACGTATGGCAGGGGAATCGATATGTTGCCATGGCAACCGCGGTCCGGCTCCACACACTCGTATTTTTGACTTACATTGTCAACGCCTTGTGGCTGTGATATCATCAGTGAAATGTTTGATCTTGTTTTATGATAAAGAGCCATTTTAAAACCTTTCATGGTAACTATTAAGTACCATTTAAGGTACTTTCCATTCCATTTTTTTCCATGTCTCAAATGAAGGCATTCATTTGGACAGACTGAGTGGTTCAAATCTTTTGTATCATTACACAATTAGGTTCTGTCATAAATAAGGTAATAAGGATGTGTGTGGACTGACTCAAGCGTTCTCTCAAACTCTCACCCTTCTCCATAAATAGCTAAACATCTCGGTTCTCCATGGATACTGTGACCTCATTCGGATCTCTGAACCCATTTATTCTGTCAGCGTGTTAACTCATGATAATGATATTTTTGATGTTGTAGCTGAGCTGTGTGGTAGACACTGCTAGACCTCGCTTCCTTTAAGGGCTTTCTGCTTTTCCTCATCTTCCCAGGTGAGAGTAAATGAGACTTGCACGAGGATCGGAAAACACCAAGCTGAGTTTATCTTTAGCTGTTCTGGAGATGAAAATGTCAAAACAAGCAAAATGCAGAAAGCTTATTTTTTTGTATTACCAAAAAAACGTTTAAACGTATCGTTATTTTTGTAATTATTTATTTTTTTTGGTTTCAAAAATAAGAACAGTGCAAGTAGGCTAACGCTAATTACACATTTTTATTTTTCACATTTTATTTTCTCATTCATGGATGTTTCTTTATTACACAAATTTGTCTATAACTGAAAATGGCGAATAATGACATTTTGTCGATTTAGCATTTTCCACAATCGTGGAATCGCGAAAAACTGGTGGGACTGATTAATATGATGAATATTATGTATTTAGGTTTAAATACCAACGCTGATAAGCTGATCATTATTTTTGTTATGGCTATTAACCAATAAATAGCCAATAATAGAATTTTGGACTATTTTATCTGATTAAATACAACAAATAAACCACTAAAAACTTATGCTGCATGTGAATTTTGTACCTTGTTTTCTCATTCATATATGTTACTTTATAACAATTTGTCAATAACTTCAAGTAGTACTGTGCTGTTTGCAATTATTTTGCAGTCAAGTGGTAAATATTGGTTGTTTTTTTGTGTTTCGCTATCGCGGAACCGTTAATATGATGAATATTATGTACTATATATAAATATAAAATATAAATAAATAAATAAGATGTAAATAAGATGTATATAAATTATGCACAGGTGTAAATAATATATATTATGTACCCAATGCCAATAAGCCGATAATTATGTATTTAAGTTATGGACGAAAAAACAATAAATAGCTATTACAATTCTATACTATAGTCTACATAAATAATAAACTAAATTTCTAAATGATGCATGTGAATTTAGGCATCACGGCATTGTAATGTACAGTATGAAAAACTGGTGTGACATCATTTTGAACAAAATCAGATGAAAAATGTAGTTTGTATGGAGTTCGAAGCAGCTTGCTCCGGCTATAAACACCTTTGTACTGTTATTCACCCTTCATAACGCATATGATAAACTGTAGTTTGGCTTCCGCCATTCTGCCAGCATAATTAAAAACGGCTGCTGTGACCCCCATTCTTAAAAAAAACAGGACTTGACCATTTAAACATGGACAATTACAGACCAATATCAAATTTGACATTTTTAGCAAAATCCTTGAAAAGGTTGTTTCTTCGCTATTGCGATCTTATTTGGATGTGAACGGTCTTTTTAAACCTTTCAGTCAGGTTTTCGCCCATCGCACAGCACTGAAACTGCAATTGGTTAACGAAATTCTTTTGTCCATGTATTCAAGTAAACATCTTGATTCGAGCCCGACCGATAAAGGATTTTGAAGGCCGATACCGATACAAATATTTGATGGTGTTAAAATCCGATATTCCGATATATCGGCCGATATTTTTTATTTTATTTTTTTCAGGAACGCACAACAAAACATTAACAGATTTCCCTAACATTAGTTATTTGTAGTTATATATGAGTTTCAATTAAAATAATATGATAATGCATTTTAAAAAGAAACTTGTTTCTTTTATTGTCGCAACAGAACAGAGGAGGAACCAAACCTCATTAATTAATTAACAAAACTCATTAAATTCCACTGATAATAGTGGCATTAGCTAGCTTTGTGGTTAGCTAGAATGTGTTGCGCGTTATAAACAAGTGTTGCCAACAGGGACGGTGTAGAGTGCCCTCTGGTGGACAAACTATACAACTCCAACACTCCAACATGACATGGTTGAAGCGTGTTTCGTCCGTTTTTATTTTATTTTTGAAATATTCTATTATCGGCCATTATAACTGCCGATACCGATAGTTTGGAAAATGCCTAATATAGGCCGATAATATCGGCCTGGCTCTAATCTTGATGCTCCTCGATGCTTTTGACACAGTCTGCCATGAATGACTTATTTCTCAGCTTTCTGATATCGGCATCACTGGTTCAGCTCTCATTTCCTATACCAGCGACAGAAAGTATTATATCAGCATACAAGGTCATAGATCTGCCACTGCTTCACTCACACAGGGTGTTCCTCAAGGTTCAGTTCTTGGTCCACTGTTGTTCATCATCTACATAAATCCACTTATCATACGCAGGCATGGACTTCAATTCCATTGCTATGCTGAAGATGACATTGAAATTTATCTTACCATCAGCTCTGATAGGCCATCCCTGCCTGACTCACTCACTGCATGTCTCAGGGACATCAAGCACTGGATGCTAGATTATTGCAATGCTTTACTTCTTGGTCTGCCCAGAAACGAATTGCAAGACTACAGTATGTTAAACTCAGCTGCAAGAGTTCTCACCTCCACCAGGCGTTCTGCTCACATTACTCCTCTGCTTCATGAATCATGACCTTCACTGGCTACCCGTAGCATCACGTATTCACTTTAAGATATTGCTTCTTGTCTTACACGGCCATATTTGCCAGACTTTAGAGCGAGGGAACCGGGAGTGCTACTGTAAAATGCTAACTCACTTCCGCGTTTTGGCCTACAAAGTGACGTTATAACTTCGGCACTCTATTTACATATTCATCTATACGCCACTCTCATCTGTGTTGGGATATTTGCGTGGTATACCGCTGGTCGCTTATTTCGAACCTATTTTCACCCCTAAGTGAAGAAGGAAAAAGAACGTTGCTGCCATCTAAAGGTCCTGATATACGTACTCACAGCAATGTAACAGTAACTGTTATTCTGTCATCCTGCAGACAGTGTTCCTGAAGACCTGAAAGAGCCCCTCTACCTGGACCAGTATGAGCAGGAGCACCTGAAGCCTCCTGTGGCCGATCTGCTGCTGTCGGCTGAGCTGTACTGTCGAGCAGGGAGTCTGATTCTGAAGAGCGACGCCGTCAAACCTCTGCTGGGTCATGACGCCGTCATCCAGGCTCTGGCTCAGAAGGGCCTGTACGTCACCGACCAGGAGCGACTGGTGACCGAGAGAGACCTGCAAAAGAAACCTATTCAGATGGTGAGAGAACCCTTTTACACACGTTCCTTTGGGTTATGATTGCCAGTATTAGACTCAGAGGTGTCGGTAAAGGACCAAATCTCAGTTTCTTAAAGGAGTAGTTCACTTTTAATAATAATTTACTCGCCTTTCTTCAGTCATTTCTTCTTGAACCCAAACGGTTCAAGGTCCAAAAGATAGTTTCAGTGCAAACTGCAAACTGTTCAAAGGGCTTTAAACGATTCCAGACGATGAATAAGGATCAAATCTTTCGACCGCTGAAAGAACAAAATGAACGAATCTTTTTCCGAGTCAATTCGTTCATTTCGTTCGTTGAATGAACCAAATGACACGGGAAAAGATTTGTTCATTTTGATGAACGAGTTCGAACAGGAGAGTCACGAACGTGCATAGCAAGGCGACCAGAGCAAGGCGACCATTTGAGCTTATAAAACTTAAACTTTGTTTGTTTGTTTTTAAATAAGCGATCGTTTCGCTTGATAAGACCCTTATTCATCGTCTGAAATCGTTTAAAGCACTTTCAACAGTTTGCAGTTTGCATTGAAACTGTCTTTTGGACCTTGAACCGTTTGGTTACCATTAAAATGCATAATATGGAGAAAAATCCTGGAATGATTTCATCAAAAACCTTAATTTCTTTTCGACTGAAGAAAGAATAACATAAATATCTTGGATGACATGGGGGTGAGTCAATTATCAGCAAAAGTTTTTTTTAAAAGTGAACTACTCCTTTAATTGAATTTTGGCTTTACATATTATTTCCCTGAAGTTAAACCCCATTATGATGGAGCTTTGGCGCGGCAATTGGTGCTATTGTAGGTTTCGTGGATTTGAGTCTGGCTTAATACATAAAATAGCCACACAAAAACCTGCATCACTGAAAATGATGGATTAGTGTTTTTAAATTATTACGAATGTGGTTCATATCCGACTGGCGTCTATTTAAGATAAATCCCACCATTAATATGAATTATATGCAATTTTTTCTACTTAAATAAAAGGTAAAACAGTTAAAAACTGCAATCAATCATTTTGAATGCAACAAATTAATTTTGCCATCACAAGATTATCATGTACAGCATGAAAATGAATATTAATTTTGGATTTACTAAAGATTTTAAAGCTTCGAAAAAATAGTGCTATTTTCAGCATTTCAGCATTATTTATAAAAAAAAAATTAAATGTTTAAGTTAACGACAACAACACTTTAAGTGAGCGATAGATGACAACAAAGGTTGTAAATTTCGCCCAATGTTCAATATGGTCAATATCAATATCTTGCCTCCCTAAGAAGTGCATCACGCTTCTGAAGTAAAATTCGACAAGTATTTTCATGTTGTCTTTAAAAGCAGCTTTTGAAAGGCCCAGAATGTGCATTGGATAGACAACTTATAATTCTCTCTCTGTTTTATGTTTTTTTTATCTTGTCAATGTGTTTAATTAAAGACGTATTTCGGGCTCATAGCATCTGCTTTAAAGATATAAAGAGTGCTGTTGTTGTGTGTAGTGACTTCCTGTTGATATTTAATTACCGCGCCGCTGTTTGCTGTGCCTCTGGCTTCCTCAGCCTCAACGGAGCACATATCATCGCAAACAATCTCTTCGCTGCGTGAATAACGATTTTGTATAGTGCCAATAATGATACTTGTTACAATAGTCTTGACAAATTGATTATTTTTATTATATTAAATGGTCACATTGCTCGGTTGGTAGTTATTTCTCTACAGTTTAGAGAACCAGAGCTATTGATGCTGCTTGTAGCCGAAAGCATAGCTCATTGATTCAGGCCTGTATGGCTTGATCTCTTGTACAGACAGAATGAACGTTTCAGCACCTTGATCTCAGAGGCCACAAATCCTCATTAGTGTCAGAAAGCCGTCCATCTGTCTGCTGTTCTACACCAGCTCTGGTACAGTAAGCTGTCTGACTACAAGATCTGTCGGTCTTCCCGTGCTCAACTTTAACCTGTTTAGCCTCGCGCTGTGGGTTGTTTGGCTATGGCTTTGTGGCGGCCCCATTTCGAGAAAATGCTGCTGTCATTACATCGTGTAGAAATGTTTTATGCTTCCGTTGGGTTATTATTGCCAGAATTAGACTCACTGAGGTGTTGTAAACGACCCTGCATTTTGGCTTTTCAACTAATATCCCTGAAGTTAAACTCTAGATTATCTTTTAGCTTTGGCACGGCAATTGGTGCTAATGAAGGTAATGTAGGTTTGAGTCTGGCTTGTGAATTTTATAAAATAGCCACACAAAAGCCTGCATCACTGAAATTATGGATTGTATTATAATATTTGTGTTTATTAGTCTATTAGTCAGTCTGCCAGCATCTCAGGATCTGGTCCTAAAAAGTGAATTGACTGTATAACACGGAATTTGTCGAAATAATATATCGAAAAAATCTCGATATAGACTAATGTCTGTGAATATTAAACTGCAAAAAGACTTGAATATGAACCTTTCATGTTGCGGTTTCATTTACCACACATACACTGAAGCATGTGTGACGCTCGCGGTGTTTTTTCAGCCTCTGCCCGCTCACTATATGAGGACATGAATGCATGAACTTCATCTCCAGAGCTGCTCTGAGAGTCACTTCATGTCACTTTTCTTATAACTCTTCTTGACAGTTTTATTTGAGAAAAACTATCCTCATATCATTAACACACAGAAAACCAAAGGTCTACATGGCAACATGTCAAAATAAAAGTCCAGTTTAACTTTAAGAAATTGTGACAGAAACAGGGCTCCATACTGTGACTAAAATGGTCCAAAAATATAAATTTTTATAAAAAAAAAATTTTTTTAATTATTGTTGAGATCGCCACTGTTAATAAAATAAGACGACGCGCAGCGAAGTTGCAGTGCGCGAGTGCCCAAATAAACACGGGAACAGCGAGGATCTGCATTCTGCAGCAGAAACGCATGTCAAACCAAAATATTTCAAGCTTTTTCAAAGCCCTCATCTCATGGAGACGTGTCAATGAATGAACATGCAACAAGTACTGTAAAAGTGCAGGAAAGAAGTGGACTACAACAGATATCAGCTGTGGACACAAACTAATATTTAACGATTCTCATTTTTAATTGATACTGAAATGGATTCGTTTTCTCAATATCTTCTCAATATTACTGGTTGTCAACAAGACTTTATATACTGATATATTTATTCACTAAAAATATTCCATTTAGAGCCAGTTTACTTGGCTTATCTCCTCTGCTCTTTTGGGAAGAGGGTGATGGGACACTGCTTTGGTTTTGATGACAGAGTCCTGCTGTTTTTGCAGAAACCACACACATTAATAAGGTTTGACTGCTCCAGCTGAACGACTGCGGCGGTTTACCATCAATAATTCAGCGTGGCTTCTATTTTGGATGTGAGAGGCAAATCCTGTCAGAGTTTTGTTAGGTGATCAGAGTTTCATCTGCTTGTGCATTGAAATGTTCTTGAAAGCAAAAGTGCTTTGGCTTTACCTTTGTAAGGATTTAAAGTTTTAGTTCACACAAAAATGTAAATTCTGTTTTTAATTTCTCACCCTCATGTCGTTCCAAACCCATAAGGCTTTCGTTCATCTTCGGAACACGAATGAAAATATTTTGAAATAAATGGGAGTGAAAACTAATCCTAATCGTAAAACTAATCCTTATGAATCGAGCGGTTTAGTCCAAATTTTATAAAGGGGCTCGATTGCTTTATATGATGAACAGATTGAATTTGGCTTTTATTAAGATATAAACATTCATCAACACACACGTCAGTTATGATAAATGGAAGCCATGCTTGCTTGACGTGCGATTAAAAAAAGTGAATCGTTCTCATGTTGCGCAGCGCGTTTGAGGTTCTGCAAGAACCAATGAGGTTTGTTCTCACGTGTCAAGAACCGTTGAGCTTCTGTTTATGCTCATAAATTTTGTGAAATGTGAATAAAAGACTAAATTCAATCTGTTCAACATATAAAGCCACTGATCAATTTATTTGGATTAGTTTTACGATCTTTTTAAGAACTTTTTTTAGCGCGAAAGTGGTAGTTGTGCAGAATGTCAATAGAGGGACAAAAATCTTCAGAAGTAAAATGATGTTCATTTGTGTTCCCGAAGATGAGCGAAAGTAAGACTTAAGGGTGAGTAATTAATGACAGAATTCTTCTTTTTTTTTAATCCTTTAAAACAGTCATGATTTAGTTTTACATGAACTAGGGCTGTCAAACGATTAATCGTGATTAATCGCATCCAAAATAAAAGTTTGTGTTTACATAATATATGTGGGTGCACTGTGTATAATTATTTTATATATATATAAATACACACACATGCTTGTGTATATTTAAGAAATATTTTCATGTATATACTGTATAAAGATTTATATATAATTTATATTATGTATAAATATAAATATTTTTTTATATAAATAATTTTTTTTTCTTAAATATACATGCATGTGTGTGTTATATATACAAAATAATTATACTCAGTGCACCCACATATATTATGTAAACACAAACTTTTATTTTGGATGCGATTAATCGCGATTAATCGTTTGACAGCCCTAACATGAACATTTTTCATCTTCTCTCTGACCTTTCTATTTGAACAGCATTTTTGCTACTGTACCTTTAAGACTTTTTAAGACATTTAATGTACGGTATGTAAATGAGTTCTGTCGTCATTGTACGGTGATAGGTGTGTTTATAGCTCTAAAATTATAAGTGTGACATTCTTAGTTTGCACATGAGCTGGATGGACTATGTAGGAAGTTTTGTAAATCTAACTCTTACTTTAGTTTGAAAAATTTAAGGAAAATCTTGTATGGGAAAATGTCTTTACTGCTTTCTCTCTCTCTCTGTCTCTCTCTCTCTCTAGTCTCTACTGAAGAATCGTATTTGCTACTGCAGCTGCCGCCCACCCACACACAACCCCACATTCATTCTACATTATAGACTCTCTCAAAAATACATGCATACGCACACATATGCAGCTCACACTCTCACCCACATAGTCACGCCAAAGTGAAAAAAAATGTCATAATAGTCATTGTGTTCAGGGTTTAAAGCAGTTTTACAGCGCACATAGATCTGATTCAACATGTAGATTTTTATTATAATACATTTTTAAAATGTATATATTCATTTTAATTGTATATTTAATTTCTATACAATATTATAAGTTATATGAAATATCTACTATAAAGTATATGCATCTATTTATTCTCTAATATATACAATTATTTAAATTATATTAATTATATACAATAATATTTATAATAAATATATATGTCTGACATTGTAAAATATGAAAAAGTATTATGAAACATGAAAAAGCATTGTTTTGTTTAATTATATTTTTAATTTATATTTTATGAATAAATATTTTATTATATATATATATATAATGTTTTGTAGTGTATATATAGCATATGTATGCATTTTAAAAATAAATGTTAATTTTATATTTAATTAAAATTTCTGCTATATATTTATATTGAATTAATATTTAATACATATTGTAATCACACTTCTTCTGTTAACAAACCCATATCCTCATATATGATGTTGTTGTGTAATGAGACTGTATTTTCATGTTGGTACAAACTGCTCACCTGCATCGTTACTCTGAGAGTGAATTGTGCTTAATTAAGGCTAATGAATGTTTTGACAAGTGTAAATTTTAACACCAGAGATGCAAGAATCCAGCCTCTTAATGACATGATGCTATATCTGGCCCTGGCAGACAATGAGAGAGAGTCACATTTAGTCCTGTGGGCTCCTCAGCGATGGATGTTATTTACTTACATGCACAGTAGGCAGCTGATGATGTGACAGCACTCATATTTTTTTTTTCTGAGGAAATATGCTTGTCCGTTCAAAAAACGAACAGGGATGCGATGCAGATACCTTGAGTCCTTTTGTTTTTCATCCATCCATCTGAATTTGAGCTGTCCAATAACATATTTTATATGTAGTTTACATACATATGCATGCATGAACCCAAACTAAAGGTATTGCATTTTTTTTTTTTTTTTTTTTTTTTTTTTTTTTTTTTTTTTTTTTTTATTGCAGGTTAACAAAACAGTAACACATACCAGGTAAGATTCAGTGAGACACATCTACAATACAGAAGTAGGAAAGGGGAAACAAAAAACAAAAAAAACAACAAAAAAAAAAAAAAAACAACAAAAAAAAAAAACAACAGAGAACAGAAAAACTCACAACAGCCCCACACAGTTATCGACAAAGTGGTATATGTAGGCACACGAGATCCTTTCTGTGATGCAATTCGGTAGTATCTGAATAGTTGTAGAGGATATGATAGAGACTTTGACAAACACAAAGAAATATATACATATATATATATATATATATACACACACATACATATATATATATATATACATATATATACATACACGTATCTATATTAGTGTTAGTGGTGGCAGTATCAATGATAGTATTTATAATGATAATATTCATGACAATAATAGTAATATAGGCTATAGCAATCTACAACAGTAGTGACAATAGCAATATGACAATAAGAATACATTTAATTTTATTTTTATTGCACATCTGCTCTAAACTCTGGGTCAGAGGGCTGACCCAGAACTGCCAGTGAGCGCAACCAACAGGCCCCCAGACACAGATGTTTCCCCTCGATTCAATAACACGATTCCCCTCCACCACCTTCAGTGACACCCAACCCCCATCGTTATACTTCTGGGCTAGATTGAGTTTTTCCACCGGGGACCACAACAGGCACCTCCAAACCAAGCTCCCCTAGTCTGTTTGTGACCTGACACAGCCAAGTGTTATTGGTGGTTGGTCCCCCCCCCCCCCCCCCCCTTTTTTTTTTTTTTTTTTATTTTTTTTTATTTTTTTTTTTTTTTGTCCCATGGTTTGGACCGAGGCGTACACTGGTTAGCTCCCTAGCCAGAGACACCACATCCAACCCTGGTATCACTTAAAAAGAATTATTTTACTTGATGGGAGGGGTTTGGCTAGAGGTAGTGAAGGGGAAGGGCCATTTAGTCCAATCACTAACAGGGCGTGCTAGCCGCGCCCACCAACAGCACCCGGGCCAGACGCCCGACCCAGTTAAAAAAAATAAATAAATAAATAAAATTACATAAAAATAAATAATAATAGTAAATAGAAAATAATGTTACTAATATTTATACGTAGTATTTTCTGACTGGTTACTTATAGAGAGAAAAGAAATGGGGGGCTCATAATTCTATAATAATAATAATAATAATAATATATTTCATCTTCCATACTACCACCACCCTATAAAGATATATAGCAAATAGTGATAAAATGCAGTTTATAAAAGTATACAGCTTATCAAATATTATACATATACACATATACAAACATTTATATACACGTATACATACATACAAATACATCCATATATACACACACATTCATACCTATATATAAGGGGCATCTATTATAGTGCTGTACAGTGATACACAGATAATATTTTATTATTAATTTGTAAACATGTGATTGGGGAAGTGCGTCGGTCCGGTCCCAGGCTACTGATGTATATGAAGATGAGTTAGGAATGGGTTCCAGATATCAAGAAATTTTGAAATAATGTTCTTGTTAGTATATGTTATTTTTTCAAATGTGATGTATTCTATTAGAAGGTTGGTCCAGTGATTGATGTGTATATGGTTTTTGGACTTCCAATTTTGCAAAATTACTTTCTTGGCGATAGTTAGAGAAATTAGGAGTGGGTTTTTGTAATTGATTGGGAGATTATCAACTTCAATGCAGTTGTTCAGTAAGCAGAGTGATGGAGAAAGAGGGATTTCACAACCCATGATAACGGATAGTTTTGTGGTCACTGATATCCAGAATGAGTGAACTGACTGACAGGTCCATAAGGCATGAAAATAATCAAATGCAAATAAAGGTATTGCATTTGAGACGTAGACTTCTGCATAATTCACAAACCAGCGCAGTCTGCACACTTGACCTAGTTCATGTCTCTCCGCATCGGTGCTTGTTGATCATGAATGGAGCCAGTACTATTTTGTGGTAGGTTCTTGGAAGTATTTACATTTGATTCAAGGATTTTGTGTGATAATTGCTACTTTACTGTCGCAGGCTCCCAGGGCGCACATGGTGATTGGGTATTTCCTGGTTTTCCGTTTTTTTGAGATGTTTCCTATAATTAAGGGAATTTCTTCAGATGATTAGTCTTATTTATTGGGGAAATGTACATTTAATTCTTCTGTCATTTTAAATATTACATGTGGAAGCTTAATGGTGAGTAAATAATAGGAATGTTCCGATAAGGATTTGTACAGTCGATGCAACTACCGATTTCTTGTCATCATGATCCGCTGATACATATCCATATCCATACATATTCAAGCTTTATATAAGCTTTATATGAAATATCATGTTATGTTGTGTGTGGGCTTGTTTGAATTGAGACAACTTCTTCTAAATAAAGAAAGACATGTGATATTCTATAGTTTATGTAAATGTTTTTGCAAAGTTACAGAGAAGAATGAGGCGCATACTGTTTGCATGCATGTCGGTGGCGACTTTTTACGGTTTTACGTCATGAAATTGCGATTGGTTCATGACATCATGCAAATTTAGTGACTTATAATCAAGTCATAGAATGTGATTATCGGCTGAGACTGGTCTGTGGCCGATCGATTGGAGCGCGATGCATAATGATGCATAATTTAAATTTTTGGGTAAACTATTCTTTTACTTTTTATGTTATTAGGTTAAAAATAAAAAAGGTAATTGTGACTTTTTATCTCACAATTCTGACTTTTTTTCTCACAATTGCGAATTTACATCTTGCAATTCTGACTTTATTTCTCAGACTTGCGAGATGCAAAGTCAGAATTGCGACATATAAACTCAGAATTGCGTGATATAAAGTCGCAATTGCGTGTTTTAAAGTCAGAATTGCGAGATTTAAAGTAAGAATGGCGAGATATAAAGTAAGAATTGCGAGATATAAAGTCACAATTGCGTGTTATAAAGTCAGAAATGTATGATATAAAGTCAGAATTGTGAGAATTAAACTATTCTGAGAGGGAAAAAGTCTTCACAATTCAGAGAAAAGATAAACTCGCAATTATGTGTTATGTGTTGTGAGAAGTCAGAATTGTGGGATAAAAAGTCACACTTCTGTCTTGTTCTTAGAATTGCGACTTTATATCACGCAATTCTGACTTTATATCTCGCAATTCTGACTTCATATCTCACAATTATGACTATATATCTCGCAATTCTGACTTTATATCTCGCAATTCTGACTATATATCTCGCAATTCTGACTTTATATCTCGCAATTCTGACTTCATATCTCACAATTCTGACTTTATATCTCGCAATTATGACTATATATCTCGCAATTCTGACTTTATATCTCGCAATTCTGACTTCATATCTCACAATTATGACTATATATCTCGCAATTCTGACTTCATATCTCGCAATTATGACTATATATCTCGCAATTCTGACTTTATATCTCGCAATTCTGACTTCATATCTCGCAATTATGACTATATATCTCGCAATTCTGACTTTATATCTCGCAATTCTGACTTCATATCTCGCAATTATGACTTCATATCTCACAATTATGACTATATATCTCGCAATTCTGACTTCATATCTCGCAATTATGACTATATATCTCGCAATTCTGACTTTATATCTCGCAATTCTGACTTCATATCTCACAATTATGACTATATATCTTGCAATTCTGACTTCATATCTCGCAATTATGACTATATATCTCGCAATTCTGACTTTATATCTCACAATTCTGACTTTATATCTCGCAATTATGACTAGATATCTCGTTATTATGACTATATATCTCACAATTATGACTTTATATCTCGCAATTCTGACTTCATATCTCGCAATTATGACTATATATCTCGCAATTCTGACTTTATATCTCGCAATTCTGACTTTATATCTCTCAATTATGACTATATAACTGGAATTATGACTATATATCTCGCAATTCTGACTTTATTTCTCACAATTCTGACTTCATATCTCGCAATTGTGAGATAAAAAGTCGCAATTCTTTTTTTCTTTTTTTTTATTAAGTGGCGGAAACAAGCTTCCATAGATTTGAGAACATTCTGAGCCATAGTTGTTACTTTACTGTCGCAGGCTCCCAGGGTGCACATGGTAATTGGGTATTTCCTAGTTTTCTGCTTTTTGAGATTTTTCCTATAATTAAGGGAATTTCTTCAAAAGATTATTGTGATTTACATGGGAAATGTACATTTAATTAATCTGTAATTTTAACTATTATATTTGATTGCTTGTTCGTGAGTAAATGAAAGGTGATGGTGCCCCAGTCAGGATTTTACAGTCGACACATCTACCGATTTCTTGTCATCATAAATGGCTGATATCGGTATCGGCATTAAGACAAGAAATCAGTAATCGTATTGACTGCAAAAATCCTGATCGGAGCATCCGTATCATTTTGACTGTACTGACAAAGGCTCCCAGGGCACGCATGGTGATTGGGTGTTTTATGCTTTCCCGCTTTTTTTGATATTCTTCTAACTGTGAAGTCATGGCACTATACTTTTCAATACTAACTCTAGTTTATTGTCATATAACTAGCCAGGGTTCTTCAACTCCTTTTTGTCGATATTCCCATGTTAATCCTCATTCAACAGCCAGACAAACTTGACAATCAAATCCTAGCGGTGCTGCATCGTCTCAAACAGTCACGGTCAGTTTGAATGCTGTAGCTCTGCACGTTGGTCTGACGCTTTCTCGTCTCCACTGTTCACACATGCTCTGTTGCCATAGCAATGCCATGTAAAGGCGGGAGGCAAGGTGGATCCATTAGTACAAAGTGCAATTTAAATCCAAAAAGCCAAAGTAAAAGTAATCTTCATTGAGGATTAGAAGACAAGGTTTCTATATCAGCATTATTCAGGCCTTTTGCTTTGCTCATGTCTTTCTTGGCTGGCTGCTATGATGTTTTTCTCTTCAAAAATCAGACTCAGCAGATCAAATATACCTCGACATGACAGGAAATCACTTTCTCTTATCTTAAATATTAAATGCTTACAATATTTGATGTGCCTTTTGGTTTCGCTCAAATGAGAGCGTCTTGGCAGGTGTTTCACCAATAGGTCCTCTCAAAAGGAAGAAATGTGGTTTTGTGCCTTTGATTTAGTTCTCTGGCTGTCTTGGAGTGGTGAGGGAGCCCCAGAGGAGCATGTTTTCAGCCCGACTCCAACAAAAGCCTGTTTACAAAGGCCGTTTCTAATGTTTCAGTGCTGTTTTTTAGCGGCCACTGCTGGTATATCTCATCAGCATTGTCCAGCCTTAAATTTAGGACAAAGAGTTAGTTTCCTTCAATTGACTGTTGGAAAATAATTATTTTATTATGTATGACTTTAAATTGTGTATTTTAATGATTTTATTTTTATAAATCTTAAAGGAAACGGTAGATTTAATTTTTTCTGTTATCTTCAGCATTGTAGGCCAAAGATTGGTTGATTCAGTATATTAAAGCTAATATATTTTGCTAGTAAAATAAAGATAGTATATTAAAGCTAATAAGGAATATTTAGTATATTAAAGCTAATATTTTTATATTATTCCCAGAATAAGGCGCCTGACACTTAATCATTGTATGTGTATGTGTGTATTTAGTGTAACATATATCAGTGTATGACATATTTAATAGTTTTTTTTTAATTACCCACAATTCACTTCTTTTTTTTTTAGGTTTTCTATGATTGATTGTAAGGCTGTACAATTTGGTTAAAAATTTGAATATATATCAATATGGCTATAAAAGAAGAATAATTAGAATTGAAATGATTAGGGATGCACGATATATCGGCCACTATTTGGTATCAGCCAATATATGATCAGTTTTAATGTTATCGTTATTGTTAAGTCTGCAATATAGGCTACATAAAATTGTTTAGATTTGGATTTAGATCCAGGCCAGTATATCGGTTATCGGCTTTCTAGTATAAAGAATTATCGGTATCAATCAACCAGGAATTTAGGCCAGTATATCGGTTATCGGCTTTCTAATATAAAGAATTATCGGTATCAACCAACCAGGGATTTAGGCCAGTATATCGGTTATCGGCCAGTATATCGGTTATCAGCTTTCTAGTGTAAAGAATTATTGGTATCAACCAACCAGGGATTTAGGCCAGTATATCGGTTATCGGCTTTCTGGTATAAAGAATTATCGGTATTAACCAAACTTTTCATATCGGTAAATCCCTTAGAATTTATTTATAGTCATATATTGATATAATAAGAATTTGTGGTCTAATATGCATATATATATGTGTGTGTGTGTGTGTGTGTGTGTTTTTCCCATTAAATAGTTACGATGTTGGTTTCATTTCCATCAATCATGCAACCCTACCCAGATGTTGGTATTGTTGTGTGCATGTGTGATGCCGTGCAAAGCAGTGACTGCTGGGAGTAGAAACAAGGGGCAGTGCTTTATGAGAAATTCATTACAGGACAGTTTCTCCTTTCTGTAAGGACAAATAAATATGAAGACGATGCTTTTTTGGACACATGGGTTTTGCATTATATAACAGCCTAATTTTCTATTTGTGGGTTGTTTGTTTTAGATCTTCAACGGGAACATGATTATAAATGCATGATTTAAAACTACTTTTTAGGAAGTTATTAGTACAGAAGAAAACACTTAATGGGTAAATTTGACTTCAGACATGTTTGGTGCTCACATAAGAAACACAGGTTCAAATCCAACCTGCAACATCTGTCGATCTCATCTTGCTGTCATCATTAAAAATCCCCAAAATGAATAAACCATTGAGCTATTGATCTCTGTTTTGAAGCTATTATGAACAGACTTTTTCTCAAGCCAGAAGATCAAATCATTACACACAATCTGACCATAACACCCATTCAAACTGCAAAATGTTTAATCAGTAAAAGGATTTATAAGTGCAATCCGCTTAAACGAGAAGCCCAGCGCTTATGCAAGAGACCGTCCTCTTTTTTTTTTCCTGCGTTGAGACGTGGGAGTGTCACAGCTCATGCGGAGAGGAAATCAGACCCACTCAAGTGAGAAAAATCGCTGACTGAACAGCATAACTCAGTGTCACTGGGGTCCTTCAAAGTGAATCTTTCCATCTAACTGCATTCATACTCATCTGATGCGACAGAAAAGCTGCGCTGTGGCATTCAGAACTACCTGTTCAGCTGAACAAGCGCTCGGATTTACAGAGAAAGGCCAGAACGTTTCCCAGGCAGCAAAAAGAGCAGTGCTTTGAAAGGTATAACATCTGCATTACAGTGATAAACATGGTGTAAATTAAATAATGATAGAATTATATATATATATACATACAAATATTCCACCTAAAAGAGCATGGACAGAGAAGTCCAAATTAAACATGATTTAATGACTCGTAAATGTAAGTACACATTGATGATGGCCTAAGACACAAATCGAGCGGTTTGTGTGAGAAAACGCAGACCGAAGCGCCCGTGCCTTTAGATCACTTGGACGTGGCTGTGGTTCCAAGAGGTAAAAAAACGATATAAATACTGTTCGTTTTCTCACACAAACTGCTCGTTTCGTGTCTTAAGCCATCAATGTGTACTTCAACAGTATATTATTTGTTAACCTTTTATCATATGTCTTGGAGTATCGCAATAATATGGAATCGTGATATGTATCGAATCATGACATGAGGGTACTGTTAGTGTAAGTTAGCTTCCCAAACCAATGTCCCTAATGTGAACCAAACCATACAGATTACTCATTAAATACCACTAAGTATTTAAATCATTCAATTTTTAGGAATCTTCATCCCTATTTTCATGTTTAATGGGCAAAGTTATCTGCCATTGATGTTTTTAGCTAAATAATTGAAACAAATAATATTAATATATTTTTACATTTAATTAATATTAATTTTGAATTTGTTTATCAATATTTCAGTCATTTTCACTCGTCATGTACAGGATATTATATTAATAATGTTGAGAGAGGATGGGCCCCCAAGAAAGAGCAGGAGCGACTGTCCTATCTCTAATTGGGTCGAGCAACAGGGGACGGATGCTGCCGTTTCCAGGGCAACACACTCCAGAGAGGAATGACTTGCTGCCAACTGAGAGAGGGACAATTGTCAGGATGTATATTCGGGAGAATGGGCCTGTGTCAGCAGTTTAATAGTTTGAACAATCTTTTATTGATTTTCGTTCACAGAGCGCCCACTTGGCCATGATCGACACGCTGATGATGGCGTACACAGTGGAGACGGTGAGCGTGGAGAAGGTGATGGCGTGCATGCAGCAATACTCCACCGACTACCTAGACGGAGATGTGCCCTATGACACAGAGGATGCGGTCACCAGCTGGATGAATAAGGTCTTACTGTCCTGCATTTATCTGTAACTGTGCATCATGAATCATCATCTTAGTTGTGTCGCATTTGAAGACTGGCACGCTGAATATTTCCTCATTGGCACGTATCCTTTCTAAGGGCATTCCGACTTATGTTTACATTCCCTCGCAGGACAGCTGTACAGGCAGCCTAAATCAAGACATTACCTCAAATGTACACACACATGCAAACCATGACAAACTGCAAGGCTATTTCTCTTCCTCTTTTTTTGACTTATGTTGCCAACATTGGAATATATACAACATATCCACAAAAAT
The DNA here is from genome assembly GCF_016745375.1 of Pimephales promelas. The sequence continues at coordinate 3,323,472 of NW_024121466.1, forward strand.
ATCTTCATTTAATAATGCAATTTATTCCAATTTACCCCAAATTATTGTTTACATTTTAATGATATCATTAATAATATAATATGATACATTGTAATGTAATTGAGGGATTCCTAAACTTTTTTTGTTAGCTGAAATACCCTGAGATTAAGTTCATATTTAAATAATATAAGACATTTTTTTTATCTAATTTGTTTTGAAAAAAAAAATTGTGGTGACTTGTATATAAACTAATATATAGAAGCTCAAAAACGTTGTTTTACTCATTTTCAAGGTGAACGAATACTTGAAGGAAATCATAAGTCAGGAGCAAAGGAGGATGGAGGCGCAGAACGCAGAGCCTGTTGAGAATCCAAAGGTAAGTGTGCACTTCCTGTTCTAGCTGAAAACCAGCGATGATTCATGTCACTTTCATCTGTAGGAGGAAAATGCAAAAAAGTGCTAGAGGTAAGATGTATTTTTGTCATAATGAGCTCTTGTATATCTCCGAAATCTGCTTAGAACAACGTTCTGCCAACATGCCAGTGAAATCCTTTTTTTATGCCTCAAAACTCAAATGCTTGTTCAGATTATTCTAAAATTCATGCATTCTGATACACTGTACAATACAACGTTAAATTACTTATGTTTAATATTAAAAGAACATCAAAATAATCCAAATGATTTGTGAATACTCATTACCTAAATATTTGTTTTCATTAATGTTGTCATACCAACATTTAAAGCGAAAACAAAATTAAAATCTCAGTATTTTATCAGCCTGTAAATTATATTTCACTAGATGTCGTGTTTAATGGGCAAAGTTATCTGCCATGGATGTTTTTCGCTAAATAATTGAAACAAATAATATTAATATATTTTTACATTTAATTAATATTCATTTTGAATTTGTTTATCAATATAAACAATACACTACACATAGATATGTGTTCACATATATAAACATTTACATATATAAAAATACACACACATGCATGTATATTTAAAAAAAATATATTATTTATAAAAATATAAATCTATATACAGTATATACATGAAAATATTTCTTAAATATATACAAGCATGTGTGTGTATTTTTATATATATATATATATATATATATAATAATTATAAACAGTGCACCCACATATCTTATGTAAACATAAACTTTTATTTTGGGTGCGATTAATCGTTTGACAGCTCTAATATATATAAATATATATTTAAATTTATCCAACATTATGAAGCAGTAAAAATGTCTTGTCAGCTCTTCACACTTTTTTGAGAATAATTATGTAATTAATCTGTGTTTTTTGACTATAAACTGATTCATTGAAATAAACCGTTTAAAAGGCAGTTTAAAAGTTTAAAATTTGTGCAAATTAATCAAAAGTCAATTTTTTACAACCCATCATTCAATATTAAAACACTAAATTTATATATCATAAATATTCAAATATATTGTCAGACCAACTAACATTATACAGTCAATCAATCAAATTTCTAAACGTAGGCATTTTAAACCACATGGATATGTTAGTCTGTTCAGATTCTATATAAAAGCTGCCTCAAGTTCTCCCGTGTAAGTGTTCGCAAAGTTGGCCTGAGTTGACAGGACGTGACTGAAATCATCAGGCGTGTTGTCGTGTTTTGTATCATGTTGCTGCTTGAGGATAATTGTGACTTTGCTGAATCACAGTCCTGCGGCGTGCAGTATCCCGATGTGGACGTTCTGCCAGGCTGATGTAAGAGCAACATCTTTGCTGATTCATGTTTTAATGCTTCGCACTTCATCTTCCTGTCCCTGTTTGACAGTATATTTGGCGCACACAGCGGGATGACGTCAGTCTCACCTGGTTTTACCTTCTCTCTGAGGGAAAGGAGTGTGCTACCGTGCTACATTTATGTACACTATGTCCTTGGTTAAACCCCTAGACACTGCAAGCCTCCACTAACTTCCCAGTGCTACTTTTGCAGCATTTGTTTTTTTTGTCCCCCATAATTCCGTCTTTAATGTCATAATCTGAGTCTTCTTAGAACGTATGAAGTGCAGAGTCATCACACACATTGCTGTGTCGGGCGTCTGACAGCGTTCGGCCCACCCTGTCCCGAGGTCGTCTCTGGGCTAGGCATCTGACGCTAATGAGAGCAGTCAGTTCTCACAGGCGCTTCGCACTAGCATGTGTGTGTTTGAGAGGACACAATCAGTGCCGAGGAGGAATGTCAGGCGGTTACACAACACTATAAACATCCTGAAACTGCCAGCATGGCATGA
>NW_024121466.1:3330722-3540816 GCF_016745375.1 Pimephales promelas
GTTTTCATCCTCTCTAAGATCTTAAAATATTATTTTTTAAAAAAAAATAGAAAACACTTGTGTTGCAAGCTACATACATCAAACTAGATTAAAAAAAAAAAAAAAATCATTTAGCTGATGCTTTTATCCAAAGCGACTTACAATTGCTATATATGTCAGAGGTCGCACGCCTCTGGATCAACTAGGGGTTAAGTGTCTTGCTGAGGGACACATTGGTGTCTCCACAGTGGATTCGAACCTGAGTCGCTCACACCAAAGGCATGTGTCTTATTCACTTTTTTTTGTACCTTCAGACTACTCTGTCAGATATAAAACAGACTCTCTAAACTTTCTTGATGAGATCAGATGGATGGGGAAAACCAGTTTTTTTTTATCCGAATGTTATGTTGTCATGTCTTTGATCTTGGTCCTCTCTGGTCTGGACTAGACTGGATAGAAAGAACATCTGAATTTCAGTGGTGGATACTGAGAAGCCATTAAAAATGTATGATTTTTCTGCCGGTAGTGTTGCAATGCTACTGGAATCAACGTCCCACCTGGTTTTTGTTGAAACTGTAGTTCCACAAATGGTAGCAAAATATCACACTGTGTTGGGTTTTATTTGCACCTAACAGCCTCTGTTTAGAGGACATGATGCCAGACTTCAGAGCTGAATCTCAGAGATGTGAGTGGAATTGAGAGCAAGTCACTGAGCTGTAACCTTGACCCAGTTTCTGTCAGTAATCTAATCCCAGCTGCTTCCTTTTATTTAAATGTTCAGTGCGGTTTGCACGTGTGCTTCATGTAGTGCTCCTGCGGAAGATGCCGGTTTGAATCTGGAATGCATTGTGACCTGATCGCATTCATTTCTTTATCCTCTCAACTGTAGAGTAAAAAGTTGTTATTAGGGATCCACCGATATGAACATTTTGGCCGATACCGATAACCGATAATTCTTTAAATTTGAAAGCCGATAACCGATATATCGGCCGATAAACTTAAATCCAAATTTGTATCTAATTTTGAGAGCTTGATTACAAAAACAAAAGTCTCACAATTAAATCCATGTCCATGTTATAGTGTTGTATAGCCAAAATGACAGATTTGCGCTGCACATGTTGTACCGAACCGTATTTTCAATTTTTTAAGAGATTTCAATCATATTTCAAGAAATTCCAAAAAAATAAACAGTGCTCAACAAGTGTCTCAGCTGAAGGGAATAATACTTCGGCTTTAATATATCGGCCACATTTTCTTACCAGGCCGATAACGATAACATTAAAAATGATACCGATACCGATATGCTGGCCGATATATCGTGCATCCCTAGTTGTTGTTATATATTTCTAATGAAATATTTTAAGTACATCAAAAAAATTATATTATAGTATTAGCATTTTTAATTGATTGACCACTCTAAAGATTTTGTTCCATTCTTTTGCCATTCCGTTATTAAGACATTTTTCAGTCAGAATCCGTCGTCGTTTTTGTTAATTTGCAAGCAATTGACATAAAAAATGATGCCTTGGATTATAAGGTGAATAAATGCTTTAATCATTTGGTTACATGGAATTGATGTGGTTTAGTGCTACTCGAGCCTATAAAGAAAGCAAGGACTCTTTGTTGAAAGTCAATTAAAATGCTGAGGTAATGTCTTCTGGGAGTAGCCTCAGATAATTGCTGCTGTTACCCTGTGCCTTTAAACTGCTAGGTATGATTTCTGCTGAGAGGCATTTTTCATCATGTCAGGTACCCTCGATGAATTCAAGGTCATGAATTCTGTAGTCTTAGTGTAAAGATGTTGGTCATAACACAAAAAGATTGTGTTATTAGACCAAGCGAAAATAATGCTATATATACCATACATTATGTAATTCCTTAACATTCCTCATATATAAGCTATACAATTAAATTTGAAGGAAAAGGACGTTCTTGTCTCCAGGTGGTGTCTGTTCATGAACTAACAGGATTTAGAGAAATGCAGAGACATCTTGTGGAAGAGGAGGAATATTGCATATATTAGTTTTACACAAGCGTATTATTTTAGGGGACACCTTGCAAAGTTCTACTTGTTATTATATATATTGAATTATAAAGCTATTGTTGTTTTTATTTTTTACCAGAATAACTATCTTGTGTTCATGGCTGAGCTCTTCTGGTGGTTTGAGGTTGTTAAGCCGCCATTTGTTGAACCTCAGGCGTTGGACATTGAAGGTAAGCTAATCTTATAACAATCTTATCTTATATCTTATTACATATTTGTATTTGTCATATTACAATACATTTGTATACTGACACATTATAGCTCCAGCCCCTTCACTGAAAAATCTGCCGTCTGTGCCCATCTCAAAAGTCACAAAGCGAAGTTTCATGGAAAGACCTCCTAGTCCAGACAGACCAAGGTATATAAAAAATCTTTAATGGAAAAATTCCCCCTCCTGCTTTTTACTTTGTTTGTAGATATTGAAAATCAAATGTAAAATTACATTGATATTTCTATTTTTTTCCCCCTTTTTTTTCTTATATTTAAGTCTCCCACTCCGACCTCAACCACAGACTTCAGGCTCGGGTAAAGTTCAGAAGTCTAAAAAAGTGTTTTATGTCAAAATATAAGTACTTAATGCACCCAGTGCTTTAGAAGTTATATATGTGTGTTATACAGGTGAGATCAGGCGATCAACATCAATGTCATTTGTGGACAGCTTCATGGGTACTTGGCCCAAGGAGAAAAAGTAAGTGCAATTGCATCTCATTATTGAGACTTTAAGCCATAGAGTGTAAAACTACATGCCATTGGATACTATCCTGTCTTCTTTCTGCAGGTCTGCTGCTCAGGGTGTGTCCTTTGAAATCCCATTTGATAAAGAGCGCACCAATCAAACACCTACTGGCCGAGGAATGACTCGGTCTGCCAGCACTGAAGGTTTTGGTTTCAAGATGCCCCACGGAACAAGGGGCATCAAGAGAAACCTGTCCTTTCAGCCTATCAATGGCAAGAACATGGGCATTGAGGAGGAAGTCTGTCCTGACGGCCAGTCAGGAAATCTTAACAGCCGTCTAAATGGCTCAGGGCCACCTAGCATCGAAGAGGCCCTTGAGATCATCCACAACTCAGAGAAGCAATCACAGAGCCCCAGGGCCCAAGCGGCCGGTGAGGGCTTCTTTCTTCACCTGCAGAGTAAAAGTGAACCGAACCCCAAAGCAAAGGATGGCGAGCTAGACTCGGTTTCAGAATCATTCAAAGGGGTTGCTAGCTCATCCACCACTGAAGTAGACACTGGCATCCATGTGCGGACGGAGGACATCCAAGAGACATTAGATGAGGACTCATCGCTTAGGGATTGTACTGTCAGCATAGAGCTTGACACAGATCAAGACTTTGAGGCAAAAGCTTGCCATAGCCAAGGCTCTACTAGCCCATGTCCCAGCAGCCTTAGCGCCAAATCCCCTGCCGGAAGTATCCCAACCCCTGCTTTTACACCTGGGATTAAGATGACCAGCTTTGCTGAGCAGAAATTCCGTAAACTCAATCCAAACGGGGAGGCCAAAGGTAGTGCTTCCCAAGGCACAACACCAGATGGTTCAGATCTCGGCATTCCTCACTCTGTCTCCTGGGCCCCTTCGCCTGATATCAGCCCTGCACATCAGCCATCCAAGGACCCAGCCCAGACCATGGCTGCAGAAATGGTACAACTGCGCATGAGACTTGAGGAGAAGCGTCGGGCCATTGAAGCCCAGAAGAAGAAAGTGGAGGCGGCCTTTACCCGACACCGTCAAAAGATGGGACGCAGTGCTTTCCTCACAGTTGTCAAGAGGAAAGGAGTAGATGGCACCTCACCATCTCAGGAGAACACTCCCAGCTCAGAGGGAAGTAAGACGCCAACGGAGACACCCCAACCTGACAAGTCTCCGCTGAAGTCTGCGGGTGAGGATGGCACCTGCGAGGCGGACCTGATGGAATATACACGCTCCATTGAGAAGCTCAATTCGTCCCTGAGCTTCTTGCAGACTGAGATGCAGCGACTGGCCCAGCAGCAGGAGGTAATTATGCAGATGCGAGAGCAACAGGCATGGGTTGTGTTACCACCTCAACTTTCGCCACAAAAGCAGGTACGGGAGCTCAGAGGGAGTGGGGCGCGCTCTTCTGGATCTCCCTCACCTGCAGATTCCCCTAGAGCTACACACCGTTCCCCTACAAACCTTAAGAGGAAGTCCGCTTCTTTCCATTCCAAGACGCCAAGGACACCCAGACCCAATGAGCTAAAGATCACTCCCTTCAACCGAGTCTTAAACGTTCCACAGTCAGTGGACAGCATCCCACGCCTCAGAAGGTTCTCCCCTTCTCAGTCCGTGTCCTGCTCGTTTACTTATTTGGGAAGTGAGAAGAAACCACCACCAGGAGCTGAAACCACAGACAAGGACATTGAACAAGGCATTGAGTCATTGTCTATTGAATGTTCTTATGGTACTAACACCTCCCCAACCAAAGAAACCCAACAGGCAGTAACCGAAGACACTGGGGAGAGCAAAAATGAGAACAAACCAACGGAAGAAAGGGAGAATCTGAAGAAGTCAACAGATGAGTTGAAACCAGCAATGGAATCTAGTGTGTCAGAAGTCTTGTCGCAGATTGTTATGGAGACCGTTATTGTCACTCCCACTGAGCCATTTGACATTGCCCATCAGACCAACAAAAATTTGATTGAGGTTCCACTGTCTGTTCTCAAGCCCCTGGATGGACAGGCATTAGAAGAGGAAGGTGAAAATGACACTTCAGGGGAGAATCAGGACGATGAGCAGAAAATGTGCCGTGGATTCTTCTTTAAGGTAGATTTAAATGTCATATGATCCTGTAGATCAAGAAAGCTTGGAAGTTAAATTCTCCCGTACCACCACCACATGTTGTGAATACTTAGTGGTGAACGTCACTTACTATTGCTTACTGTTAGTGATTAGAACCTCTAGACTTTGGTAGGATATGTCCTGGACCATTAAGCAACCACCTACCAAAGGGCTAAAACAATACAGAACACCTTATCAACCAGCTAACAATGCCCTAACAACCATCCAGAAGACTTTAGCATTGTGGTGGCAAGCACTAGTCACATTTTATAAAGAAACTTTAAAAAATCGTGTTGTTTTAGCTGTTTAAGGCCATAGTTAGTACCCGAAATGCCATATAACCATAGCTTTAGTTTGGGAAAATCTTGTGGTGTGACTAATATCTGAAATGTTCTTAGTGTGTACAGTCACAGAAGGAGGTTAGCTTGGGACAGATCACTGGAAAATGCAGCTGTTGGATCTAGGTCAAGAAACGGAGGGAAATAAATCATTTATTTTATGATGATAGCCTTCTGCAGGGAGTCTGAGCAGTGTCGCGTATATCTGGTTCATTCAGACTGGTCATATCAACATCAGTGCACTGCCTTCAGATACTTGGAAAAACCTGAACATAAAAAGATATTAACAGAGATTCTCAATAATGCAGGATGACATGAAAGGAGAGGACAGCATGGCCGTGAAACGAGCCGCACTTCTGGAGAAAAGGCTGAGAAGAGAACGGGAGAGCCAGCAGAGGAAACAACAGCTGGAGTTAGAGCTTGAGCAAAAGAAAGAGGAGGCCAGGTAACAGCCTGCCCATCTGTCAATCGCCAAGACTAAATTTATCCCCCTGATTCTTAAATCAAATATCTGTCTCTTTCCACAGGCTGAAAGCAGAGGAAGACCGCACGAAGAAGGAAGAAGATAAAGCCCGGCGGGAATTTATCAAGCAGGAGTACCTGAGGAGAAAACAGCTTAAGCTTATGGAGGACATGGACACGCTTGTCAAACCACGGCCCGCGGGGGCCAAGCAGAGGAAACCAAGGCCCAAGTCCATCCACAGAGATGTGATGGAGTCCCCCAGGACTCCTGTCAGGGCCACGGCAGGTAAAGGGCGAGCGCCCCCTATTGGCGAAGCCCGGCACTGTATGCTTTGTGCTACTCTCAGCCTTTCCCTGTCCAGCTCACTGCATCCCTATAACACTATAACTACTATACTACTTAACTACTAACTACTTAAGTACTATAACACTTGCTCTAAATATCTATTCTAACCAATTTAATCATTTTCTAACTAATGTAACTAAGTGGTTGAGTGACTTAAGCATTCTTTTAAAATTTTTTTTTTCAAATATATAAACTCATTTTGTTTAGACAGTGGAAGAAGTTGGAGAGGCCATTTAGCAACATCGTTACAGAGAGCTGTACTGTTATGAGGGTAACACAAAGTTTGGCGGGCTTGCTGTGTTCTTGTGTAACTGTGGGACCTGTCCCGTTTTCTGTTGCATCCAGGTTCACGACCTCGTGTTTTTTCAGTGTCCAGCCTGTCTCTGGCATCTCTTGGAGATAATGACAGTGTCAGCTCGGATAAGAAAACACCCAGGTAAGACGTCTTACGGCGCTTTAAGCAGTCAAACGAAAGAGAAAATGTCCTTTATTGCACAATACTAACCCAGTATCCTTTGAATTCTCTGTATTTTTCCTTCGTATTCTTGAATGTTCTCGCTTCTTAGAAGCTATAGCTTAGCATCTGGCAGTCTTTTCTTCTTTTTGAGCTCTCCTCGTGTGAGAAATAGAAGGTCAGTCTTGGTTGGATAAGACTCTTTATGCATTCATCTTCTGTTCAAGAAGAATATCCTGTTTTGCTATGAGCTTGGCAGAAACACAAGGAATGATCCCCAGTCTTTGAACAATAAAGACGGCTATTATAGTTCACCAATCACAGCTTCTTTTTTTGTTTTTGTTTTATTTTGTCATTTTTAAATAAGCATTGGTTTAAGGTCACTAAGCCTCACACTGGCATTGAATGGCACTGAACCCGCAAGAACACTACAATAAAGATCTGCTCTTCACACTTTTGCAAGAGACTTATTTAGAGGCTTCAGTAATGTTTCTAAAAATAATACATGTTCATGGTCTTAGGCCGTGTGTCCACCAAAGCGTTTTTTTCCACGCGCCTGGCGAACGTTTTCAATTGTTTTCAATGGGAGCGCCACGTTTTTTAAACGCCATGAGCGTAACGAGGCTCAGAGCGTTTTTTTTTTCCACGCTGAAGCACCGAGCGCCGGGCTTGAAAAATGTTCAACTTTGGATAAAACACAGCGCTCATCACTGTCAATTCTTACCCAGCCGTCCAATCACAGTGGAGGAGGGGCGGGACTAATACCACACCATTCTTTCAGTACAACGACATCAACCAGCAGAGCTAACCGAACAAAATGGAATGAAAAATAAATTTTTAGTATGAAACAAATTATCTGCGAAATCAGTTACAAGTAAACTGTGCTGCGGATATTCTGTATCATAGCAACGAAATGTCTCAACGGAAAAAACGCTGCGCTGCCAAAACGCTTTCAAGCGCCCAAACACAGCGTCTGGCATTTTCAGCTGACTAAAAACGCTTTGGTGGACACCCAGCCTTAATGTACATTTAATATCCGGTTGCTTTCTGAAATACGTAACCTTAAAATTATTGTATGTTTGTTGTTTCATTTGATGCTTAAATCAATGAAATATAAATAAATACATAAGATAAAAACACAATATTATGATTTAAGAGCTATAATTCAGTCACTAAGACCTCACTCACTGCCTGATTTTGCATGAGATCAGTTGTTGTTAATAGGTGTATCAGTATTGTTCCTATTAAAATTGCAGTTTATCATGTCATCCCAGTAGGCCTGATTCAGCAGACGGTTGCCTGTCACCCACTCGCTCCAGCAGTCGTAACGGAGAGAAAGACTGGGAGAATGGTTCCACCACATCCTCACTGACATCCAACACGGAATATACAGGTTAAAATAAATCTGCAGCTCTACCTCCAGTCCATCAGAGGGAGCTATAGTCTGTATAATAGTTCTGAGCAATACTCTCAACGTCTAAGCTTTTCTAAATGACCAAACATTTGGGCTGCATCTGAAATCGCATACTCTTTTGAGGAGGTACTTACTTTGAACAAGTAATTACTTCACAACCACTAAAAAAAAGTGTGTTCTATATAGTATGAATGTGTGTCGTCTGGACGTACACGTCTGAACATTTGCCATGTTGCCTTTATCAAGTGACTTACCAGCATCAGTTGCGTCACTTCACTGTCATTCACAAATCCTCTCCCGGGGCCTCATGGGATAGTAGTGTCCTGCCGGAAATAGTTGGTTTTTCCCAACTCTTTTATGAGTACTGTAAATTCGGATATACTTTGTCACATACTGTTTTTTGACAGCTATATAGTTGGGAAGTATGCGATTTTCGGATGCATCCACTTACCTTCTGTATAAAACATGCTCAGGACTTCGGGTGATAGCTCCCTCTAGAGGACTGGAGGGTCAACAGCAGACTCGGATGGTACAATAACTTATTATATTGTATTAAACTATGACATTGCATAATGCACCCTCTATATTTTTGCTGCAGGTCCTAAATTATATAAAGAGCCCAGCGCAAAGTCAAATAAGCATATCATTCAGAATGCTTTGGCACATTGCTGTTTGGCTGGCAAAGTCAATGAGGGACAGAAAAACAAGATTTTAGAGGTAAGCATGTCTGGTAATTTTAGAGCCCGACCGATAAAGGATTTTGAAGGCCGATACCGATACAAATATTTTTGGGTTTTAAAATCCGATATTCCGATATATCGGCCGATATTTTTTTTTTATTATTAAATATTGTTGGATTTCACACACGTGTAAAAGAAAAGCTAACTTTTATGCACAAGATACGTTTGATACTTTTTTCTCTATGTCTAAATGTTCACTCTTCGCAAGTCCAACTTACATTTTACAATGCAGGGACTGTAACTAGAGATACGCTAGTTATAAATATAGTAATCATGACTTTATTTAGGCAGAAAAAGTTCATTGTGGTTTCCAAGCTCATTAATGTTAACGTTAGCGGTCTTCCACTGATGATAGTTGCATTAGTTAGCTTTGTGGTTAGCTAGACTATGATGAGCCATAATTTAGCAATGGTCGGATAACGTCATACTGCTAATTGTAAAACATAGATTTTCGATATAACAGGCCAAGGAGAGATGATTGAAGCGTGTTTCGTCCATTTTTATTTTATTTTTTAAATATTCATTTATCTGCCATTAAAACTGCCGATACCGATATTTTGGAAAATGCCTAATATCGGCCGGTCTGGCTCTAGTTAATTTTCACTACATTTATATTATATTTGAAGTTTTATTCATTATATTTGTTTGTTTTCTCAAGGAAATGGAGAAATCCGGGGCCAACAACTTCCTGGTCCTGTTCCGGGATTCTGGCTGCCAGTTTCGCTCTCTCTACACGTACTGCCCCGAGATGGAGGAAATCAACAAGTTGGCCGGCATCGGTCCTAAAACCATCTCACGCAAGATGATCGACGGCCTCTACAAGTACAACTCGGACAGGAAGCAGTTCAGCCAAATTCCAGCCAAGACCATGTCTGCGAGTGTCGACGCCATCACGATCCACAGCCACCTGTGGCAGACCAAAAAACCAGGAACACCGAAGAAAGTAGCGGCCGTAAAGTCCTAGTGTCTCTCCACGTCGGATGTACACAATCTCAATGCACTTGTTTGTACATATTAGAGTCCTACAACACTTTTTACACTCTTCCGTCAGTTCGGACACACAAGTTTGCGAAAATTATGCACAACTGGAATGTAAAACTCTACGGGGTGGCAAATGGATCAAACTCATGTAAGACTTTCTGATTCACGCTGTTTTACTGCACCGTGTACGTGTCGTTTTTATTTAAATGTGCCAAAATAATGAAAAGTTGTCAAGGATGACCCGTTATTTTAATTTGGTACACTAAAGCACTGAATGTCCTCAGTTTGTATAGAAATCTCGCACATATGTTGACGTGTGGCCTTTTTTGTCTATATTTTAATTTGATTTATTTTTTACGACTGTCCTGATATGATTGTACGGCTGCTTATGGATAGGTTCTCACATGCGTAGCTTGTGATTTATTACAGTTTAGTATTGCAAGGGAATCCTGTCATATCTAGTATTCATTAACCAGTGTGCTAATGTGCAGTGAGTGGTATTGTTTGCAGGCCGAACCCACTTTTGATGGGTTTTTCAACATTATATGATGGCATTGATTCACAGCAGGATTGTGAATTCATTTAATTTTATTCCTGTTTGGTGTATTTGCTTTTTTTTATATGTATATATATTTTGGGGGGACCGACTGAAGGAAATGTTCAGCGTAATGCTCAATTTAATCAATATTTATATTTCGGTCTTAAATAAGACTAGGGGTTAAAATGGAAACCTTTTTTATTGTTGGTGCGATTAAAAAATCAGGCGGATTATGGTGGACTGAATTGTTTCGACTATATTTCCATTGATTAAGATATGCTGGAGTAATAACCATTTTCAAAATACTTTTGTACTGTTATGTATGCTTGTGGCAACTGATCTTAAGTATTTCCCTGTCCTGGGTCACGCAGAACTATTAAAAGCAGTTTACCAAATGATATTTTACCGAATTGTTGGAGACATTTCTATGTTTTGTGACTGAGGGCTAAATCATTTGAATGGGAAATTATTAATTTTTTGACTTTAAGAGGTCAAAACATGCCACATTTTGTGCGCCTGGAGTCTGTGTGGCATTTTAAAATGTTATGAATCTTAGTCTGTAAGGTGCGATCATATTAGCGAAATTGCGTTAAAAATTTGGTAATTCTGTTAAATTTCTCCGGCAAAAAATGTCCATTGTCAATAGTGTTGTAATGCATGAAGCACAGCTCACAAAGGTGTCGCTTTCAAACCAAGCAACTTTCTGTTGGTCAAAGCGGCGAATTTGCGCGAGCATCTCTGCATGGGGGGCATCTTTGCGAAATTACCAATCGCGCAAATTTATACACAATGACACCATTTCAACAGAGAAAAATGGTTGCGAAATGTGACCGCATCTTCAATCGTCTTACTGCAAAATGTGTCTGTTTACGGGTAGAGGCTTCTGTTGCCTGACTGAAAAACAACAGCCTTCCTATTGTTTGAGTAGGAGTTGTAAAAATTGTCATTATTTTTGGTGCTTGACTCTTAAAACATAAACATGCACACTTGTTCTCACAAACATCTACTGAGTAGTTCGAATGACGTCTGTGTTTGTAATGGAAATAATGCGCACAGCCTTGAATTCAACGTAGCCTGTTAGGACGCCATCTTTAGTCCTTTAGGAAGCTACTACTGGAAATGGAGTTATTATTTGGCCATTTCGGACCACTGTAAATGAGCACGATAGAAAACTGTACAGTGTGTGTTCTCTGATCTCTCCGGCACGTCTCTCTCTTTTATTTTCTTTCAGGCGCTGTGCTGTCATATTGTTCAAATAACATTCTTTGCATTCAATAAATTTCGCATGGCCTCATTTGCAGCTTGCCGATTATTCTTTAACTTTGTATATTAACATGCATACTAAAATTGTGGAAGTAACTAGGGAAAAGTGCATACTTTTGAATAATTAGGTTTCTAGTACTCAAAAGTGCCTCGAATTATCACTCTTGAATATTCATGACCATGTCCTGTCATGCAAATATACATATATATTAGGGCTGTGAAACGATTAATCGCATCCAAAATAAAAGTTTAATATATATTTCTGTAGTGTGTATAATTATTTTGTATATACAGTGAATACACACACATGCATGTATACATTTAAGAAATATTTCCATGTATATACTTTACATATAATAAAATAATTATACACACTACACACATATATGTAATATGTAAACACAAACTTTTATTTTGGATGCGATTAATCGCGATTAATCGTTTCACAGCCCTAATAGATAGATAGATAGATAGATTTTAGAACATTGTACATTTTTAGAATGTTTCTTGAACATTTAACTCTTAATGCATTAATGTTGATGTATGACATTACAAGTAACATGCATAAATCAGATTACTTTTTTGTAATAAGCAACACATTAAAAGTAACATGCATAACACAATCAAATTACATTTTTGATGTAACAGGCAACACATTACAAGTAACATACATAATCAGATTACATTTTTGACGTTTTTTTTTTTTTTTTTTTTTTTCTAAAATAAATTCTAAAATAAATACTTGGAAATGTAACAATGATGTGACTCATGAGATGCAACTTGATGGTAGCCTACAGCATTTTCTGGTCTTTTTTTAACCAGCAAGAGTCTCCTTTGATAGATGGATAGCCAGTTGCCACTTTTGCTCAGTCTCAGTCAGCTTGCTGACGAATCTGGAATGTCGGTCAAATGCAGGCTATTTGCAGGCATGATTCAAATGGTTATTCGTGTATGTAAATATCCAAGGCTACTTTGACGAAAAGGATGAGTTGTAGCTGTTGTGGAATAAACTAATAAAATATAGAGCCAGTTTCAGCAATCGTTCTCTCCCTCAAAGTTATGACACGCCCAACTCGGAAACTCGGATATCACCATTTTGTCCGAGTTTCCAAAGATTAACTTGACAAATTCATGTCCTATTTTCTTACAAAGAAATACGATCTTATCGATTGCACGCGAAGGCAGCATAAGTACACGGCTCATCATCTATACTAGAATATCTGATAATTTAATTTCCCAATCACCAGGCTGGCAGCTGACAGATGGTGATTCATGAGCAGGACGTGACGGTTTCTCTCTCAGGTGTTGGGACACACACTCACTCAGTCAGACTCAGACGGAGTGAACACACACGAGCGACAATTATTCAGCCATTCAAGAGCATTTCTGACATCTCTGGTGAGTTGACTTATGTTGTAATAATATTTGTTTAGGCTAATTTAGTAGAACTAAAGACTTGAATGCCTAATTAAGCTACTTTCGCTTCTTCATGGGTGTAGTGAATCCATGTGTAGCCATAGCTACTTTAACATTGACATCAATTTACTTAGACTATGTATTACTGATCAAGAAAAAGGAAGGAAAACAGGGTCACATCACATTTAGATTAGGGTCCATTTCTCACTATTAACAAACTAACTGACTTTTGTCTCAATAAACTCCTTATTAATAGTTAGTAAGGTAACTGTTAGTTGTTAAGTTTACGTATTGGTTGGATTAAGGGGTGTAGAGTATGGTCATGCAGAATAAGGCATTAATATGTGCTTTATAAGTAATAAACAGCCAATATCCTACTAATATGCATGGTAATAAGTAAGAGTTGGACCCTAAAACGACAACATGGCTCCTTATTTATATTTGGAAGTCACACATAAAAAGTCTAAATGGCATTACTAGTGTCAAACTAAGTGCCATTGATTTTAAAGAACGATAACACAAGCACACATCTTAATCATTTTAAATAATAAGATAAAATGTTCATGTTGAGGATGAAATTGTGGTTGTAAAACGCACGTCAGTGTTATGAAATTCACCTTTGCTTAATCTGTTTGAAGAATTGACTTAATACATGGATAAAAATCACTAGTTGATTCAATGTCATTTTATAAATAAGCATTTTTTTCTTCCTGTTTTGTGGTGAAATACACATTTTTGTGTGACTCTTAAAAATAAAGGTTCCAAAACGTTTTTTTTTGTTGTTGTTTTTTCCCCCTCTATTCTATATTTCCTCACTATTTTTGAGTGTACGCACATCACACATTAAACACTGAGGTAAACTCAACAGCATCTCAAGTCCTGCTCTGACTTGCCTGAACGCTAGAAGGGAATGTTCCTTTTTTTACGCCCATCTGATTCCCCAGGTCTTACACCTACTCATTTTTAGTTTAAGTACAATTTTGTGTGTGTGTGTGTGTGTCTTTGTGAATATAGTCCTGCCACAATAGCATTTGTTGTTGTTGTTGTTCTACAAAGAGCTGTAACCTTTAGCTGATGATTAATCACCTCGAGCATTCACAATTATTAAGCATATTTGTTTTAGTGAATTGTACGAACAAAGGCCAAACTGGGTGTGTTTTCCAACGTAAAAGTGTTACGCAATGTGAGTGACACATTGAGTGTCATTGGAAGGCTCCAGGTTAATAAATCACAAAGTATTTCAGTTCAACCTAAACCATTTGAATACTCAGGAACCATGATCCTATACAGTTCAATTAAAACGGCCTCTATTTATACCTGAAGCTGGAATTACCAGTTGCTAAATGTGCGAAATAACAGAATGACACAAGATATTAAAAAAGATTTTCTAGCTCTAATTTTTGCAATTCCTTTGGCGAGTCATCAGGGTCTTTAGTTCAGCTATGATATCACTTCCCGTTTCATGTTTTTTGCATGGACTAGGCAATTTTTCTTTTACATTAATTGGTTAAAAAATAAATTAAATTTTATTTATGATAACATGCCCTGAATTACTATTTCAAACAATTAAAAAGATTATTATTATTTTACAGTTAATGCTACAAACTTATATTTTAGTTTGATAGCAATATTTAAATAATTGTACAAGTTGCATTTTAATGTATTTTGAATAAAAAACGTATTTATTATATTTTATCTTGAAATTTTTCGACTTTAATCTGAAAATATTTTGACTTTAATCTCAAAATTTTACGTCTTTAATCTCGAAATTTTTCAACTTTAATCTCAAAACACTTCAACTTTAATCTTGAAACATTTCGACTTTAATCTCGAAACATTTCAACTTTAATCTCAAAACATTTTAACTTTAACCTCAAAACATTTCGACTTTAATCTCGAAACATTTCGACTTTAATCTCAAAATATTTCGACTTTAATCTCAAAATTTTTCAACTTTAATCTTGAAACATTTCAACTTTAATCTCGAAACATTTCTACTTTAATCTAGAAATATTTCGACTCATTTTTTTCTACATTAATTTTTTTTTTTACAGACTTTTTTCTTTTTTTTAACGTTGCAGTTCGGGGCTTCCGTAACAGACTGAAAATTTTTATTTAAAAAAAAATATCTATAAAACTTTTATTATTTTTATTTAAAGGGGTTGTTTTTGAAGGCAGCATAAATGTATCCGTCACTGCCTTTGATATCCCACAATCCCGTGCGTTCCACTCCGTGACAGTTGAGCTAAAACAATATCAATATGGCGTCTGACAGTTGCGGTTTGTGTGTAAATGTACGTTTTTGACCAACGGTTTCCATTTCTGATGTCATTTCTAGCGATAAATTACTATTGTAGTACTGTAATTAAAGGGACACTCCACCCATTTGCATTAAGCTTTCCATTGTTAGAAACCCATACTATTGAATGGTCGTGCAACACTCTTTCATTTTCCCCTGAGACGAGAGAAATCCGCTATTTACCTTATTCACTTCCTCCTACAATGATGCAAAAATCGTCATTTTACGTCATTGTAAGAGGAAGTGCAAGAGAGGGGGATTTCTGTAAAGACTACAAGCACAAGATCTCACCCTTTTAAACCCGCCCATAGGGGGTTGGACCTAATGGGCTAACAGACCAATTACAGATCAGTGCCAGGGCGTTTGATTTCACTGGCAGAAACTTTTTGGCTGCATTTCACATGTAAAATCACGCATCAGAGTAAGTGTGGCGATTGTCTGAAGCCCATATAGAATTACGCCAATCCATTGGCTGATGGCGCGGGCGCCGCCTTGACGTTCTTACGTCGTCATATTATATTAGCGCGATTATCTGATTTCATTGTGCGAAATGTTTTCCAGGCGGTAGCATAGAGTGGAGCTCAACTCTAGTCTACATTGATGGGTGGAGTAGTGGGAGTGGCCTGCGGAGCTGAGCATTGCAATGCACTATGGGGATTGTTGTCTACAATAAACAAGCACTAAAAAGTCATTTTCTGCCTTTTATCAGCCAAGTAGGACCCAAATTAGAAATATAATAGATACTATTCTACATATATGACCCACTTTCAATACAAGTTCATGTCTCCACCGGTGGAATTACCCTTTAAATATTTGCTTAGTTTTCTCCAAAGCTCAATTTTGCTGTTGATCATTAAACCATTAACTTACTCTGCCTCAGAACCCTATCAGTTTTGTGATGTACCTTCATGCACAATCATTGCCTGATAAGGCAGCGAGGCAACAAGTCTGCTGCCTAAAGCGTCTACCAACCCTGTGAGCATGTGAACAGGTGGGAGAGGCTCGTCCGAAAAGTTCTTACTCAGCAATAATAGGATTTGATTTAACACTCATGAGTAACAGCAAGCCTGTCTGACTCTGCAGTGAACTGAATAATTCATTTGATTAATCCTCTAGGCCTGTGCTTGACTAACCAGAATAACTGTTTTTAATTAGGCGAAGTAGAAAAATCAAGCTTGCAAAAGCAAGCACTCACATTCTCTTCACATTCGCCTGACTTTCATTTTTAGGTTGAACTTTTGGATGTTGCTCAGTCGAAACACGCAAGACAAGAGCATCTCGTTTGAATGTAAACATTTCAAACATGATGGCTGTTGTGATTAATCCCACGCAGCGTCACGCGAACATGCAACAGTGTTTAAGCGGGTTTTCAGCCTCAGGCATCAACAATTTCAGGTATCCTCCTCGTACCCTAATCCGCACTTGTCTCAGCCTGCCTCCTTGCTGACATCTGAGTGGGAAAACGACCCGTGTTTCTTGTTTTCAACCACAAATGATTGCTGTGATCTGTCAGCGCACTGTTTTGGTGCAACAACAATGAGTCACCGTTGAATTCCTGGAGTTTAGCGAGGAATGTTTAGGTAAAGCAGGTGTTTACTAAGGGATGAGTTTAAGTGGAGGATTTTGTTTGGTGAAATCTGCTGGTTCAGTGCACTTCTTACAGGAACAGGCCTTGTTTGGGAAGTGGGATCAAATGTATGTATGTTTTGATATAGATCTCAGTGTAACTGAGTGTTTTTGTTCTACAGATGTAAACGGGACAGTGGACAAGGTTTATTTGCACTCCTTCAGCATCCAGAATCATGGACTACCACTTTTGGCCACAAAAACTCTCAAATGATAAACGTATATGTCGGATACGGACGCCCACCAATAGCCCGATCTACTATGGAAAAACATGAGATTGTTAAATATGCTAAATATTGAAGTAATCATTTTGTAGGTTTTTTTTGTTTGTTTAAGTGAAAAACAAAGCCATGTATTATCCTCTGTTCTTCATCATTCTGCATGGCTGCATGGCTGGATGGAGCAATCTGAATAGCACCCCCCGAAAAACCATTCAATATGAAGGTAAGAGTCTTCTTTCTTGAGTTTACAATTGAGCCCTCCTTGAGTTTAACTCTATATGGACCATGTTCGTGTTTGGCTATAATGCTTCATTGACAAATCGAAAACTCATGTTTTTGCCCTTAGATAACCATGTGATCATGTTTAAAGAGGAAGGTATCTGGAATTACTCCACAATGCTGATTAGGGAGGATCTGGGTTTGCTGGTGTTGGGGGCGAGGGAGGCCGTCTACGCCCTTGACATAAACGATATCTCCGATGCCAAGTCTAAGGTGCCGGTTTGATTTCCTTTCCTTTATCTCTTGGCGACAAAAAGACAGAATTCTTCGCCCTGTTTAAAAACGACACATCTGTATAGTCTGTATTGATTTCTCTCCACCCATCAGGTGCTTTGGAAAGTTACAGAAGAGAAACAAAAGGAGTGCACCACTAAAGGAAAACATCCTGACGTGAATAACTGCCACACATTCTCACAAAGACACATAAACACATTAGCATAAATACTTTGAACAAGGGAGGTTGTTTCTATTTGATATCAAAAATTGGATTACCTTTTCAGATCGACTGTCATAATTATGTACGGATGCTGCATCAAATGAGCAACGGCATGATGTACGTGTGCGGAACAAACGCCTTTAGCCCAACCTGTGATTACATAGTAAGTGACATAACCAGGAAAAACTATATACATATTAATATATATAAAAAATATAATTATTTTTAATCATTTAAATAAAAAAATATTATTCTTATAAAAGTCTTATAAAATTCTGAACAAATATATATATTAAATTATAAAGACAAACAAAATGAAATAATTGGCTTTTACTTTGTCATTGTACTCACTGTTTGTATTTTAGCAATCCATCACTTTCTTCCTGGAATGGGATTAGGAACGTCAGGTGTCATGTGATCCATCAAGCGCTAGTGTAATAGTGCTAAAAACCAAGATTAAAAACCTTGTGTTCATTGCATTTGTTTGAACAGACATACAGTGACGGGCAGCTGAAGCTGGAGGGAAAGCTGGAAGACGGGAGGGGGAAATGTCCTTTCGATCCGTTCCAGAGATCCTCTTCTGTTATGGTTGGTATGTATGTCGTCCATACAGGTTTTTTTTTAGCAGTTTAAAGTGTCCTTTTATGCTTTTCCGAATATTAGCTTTCATGCATTGTGTAATATAGCTTTTTGTGAAGGTAAAATGTCAGCAAAGTTTTAAAAAAATCAAAGTGCACGACAAATTAAGTTATTGTGTCTTAAAAGAAACAATCGATTTGAACTGCCGAAAAGAGTCGTCAGCTTTTCAAGTCTCACTTCCAGTTACAAACCTAAGTAACAATGTAAGAAATGTGCATAATGACAGCCTACGGTCTGAACAACGTCTACTTTGACCCTCAAACATTGTAGTTGTAGCTGAGACTGAAAGAGTTTGGTTTGTGTTGTCGACGTTTTGGGAACACATTTTTGCTGCTAAAGCAAATCCACTTGCATGCACTTCTGGAGGATGAGGACTGGAACTGATACAGAAAAAACTATGCTGTCTGGTGGTATTATTGTGTATTGCGTGCTGAGGGATCCTCTGAAATTCAGATATTGTAATGAGCGTTTTGACAACAGACTGGGCCATCTGACCAATCAGAGCAGAGAAGACCAATCACAAAAGACTGGGCCGTCTGACCAATCAGAGCAGAGTAGAACAATCACAACAGACTGGACCATCTGACCAATCAGAGCAGAGTAGACCAATCACTACAGACTGGACCATCTGACCAATCAGAGCAGAGTAGACCAATACCAACAGACTGGGCCATCTGACCAATCAGCGCAGAGTAGAACAATCACAACAAACTGGGCCATCTGACCAATCAGAGGAGAGTAGACCCATCACAACAGACTGGGCCATCTAACCAATCAGAGCAGAGTTGACCAATCACAACAAACTGGGCCATCTGACCAATCAGCGCAGAGTAGAACAATCACAACAGACTGGGCCATCTGACCAATCAGAGCAGAGTATACCCATCACAACTGACTGGGCCATCTGACCAATCAGAGGAGAGTAGACCCATCACAACAGACTGGGCCATCTGACCAATCAGAGCAGAGTAGACCAATACCAACAGACTGGGCCATCTGACCAATCAGAGCAGAGTAGACCAATACCAACAGACTGGGCCATCTGACCAATCAGAGCATAAAATGGGCACTTTAAATGCGTTGTGGAGGGGAAAAAAATGTACAATATATATATTTATTTATTTTTCCATAGATGAAGACCTGTATTCTGCCACGTCCATTAACTTTCTGGGTTCGGACCCAGCCCTATCCCGCACATCTCCCATTTCACTGCGCACAGGGTTAAGCTTCAATGGTATGTCAGACGTGATGACAAGACTTCCTCCAGGAAACAAAGATTAATTACAGGCTTTAATTATTCTAATTGTAGATTAATACAAGGCTTTGTGTAAATAATATTCTAGTATTTATGAATTTATAACTATTTATGTATAATTCATTTATGTATTTTCAGTTTTAGTAATTAAGTTTTGTGCTTTTGTCGTTTTTTTGTTTAAAAATATTTCTATGTAGCTTTTATTTATTTCTATTTCACTTTTAGTCATTTTACAGTACATCAGTAATTTACTGCCAAGAAAACATTTCTAATTTTAAGGGTTTTTTTTATGTACGATTTATATTATAGCTATTATCAGTTATAGAAAACGACTTTTAATAGTTTCATTTTTAGTTCACAATAACAACTGCTCCGAACATAGTGAAAAATCACATTCCTTTACCCACTCAAGAGCCAAGCTTCATCTACATGGACATGGTCCCAGAAAGTGAGGACAGTCCTGAGGGCGACGATGACAAAGTCTACATGTTCTTCAGTGAGAACGCCGTGGAGTACGACTTCTTCAACAAGCTTGTGGTTTCGCGGGTCGCCAGAGTCTGCAAGGTAACACTTCACTGGTCCCTTTAACAAACGGGAGGATTTAGCATATTTAGCCCTGATCTTGTAAAGACTTTTGTCGTTTTCCTGTTTTACAGGGTGATATGGGTGGTCTAAGGACCCTCCAAAGGAAATGGACCTCCTTCTCGAAGGCTCGTCTGGACTGCGCGGTCTCTGAGCCCAGTCTGCCCTACGTCATACAGGACGTCTTCCATGTTCGCAACAAGAAATGGAGGAAAAGTGTATTTTACGCTGTCTTCACCTCTCAATCGTAAGTTTTGTCCTTCGTGGTCTTTTTTTTTGCATCTGAATTCACTCATTGGTTCAGTTGACAGTTGTGTTTGTGTTTGCAGGAGCTCAACAGATCAGTCTTCAGCGGTATGTGCATTTAATGTAACCGATATCAGCGAGGTGTTCTCTCACGGCAAATTTAAGACTGAGGTGACCGTGGAAATGTCTGATGTGAAGTGGGTCACATACAACGGAGAGCTTCCTGTCCCCCGACCAGGAGCTGTGAGTGGTCATTAATAGTCTTATATAGTCTTTAAGGGGATGCGTGTAATATTGAACATGTTAAAATAGTTTAAATACTTAAAAACTACCATGTACCAGAATGTTTTAATTTACTGTGGTGAATACTTTAATTTTGGTATTGAAATTCTACTGTAACAAATTTCAAAGAATATATTGATATTATCGTATATTTACTATAAAATGAAAAAAAAAGTATTTTTTTGCAAGGGTATAAACGTTTCACGTGCAATCTTCGCAGTGCATCAACAACGCAGCGAGACGTTTGGGAATTAAAAGGTCGCTGGACCTCCCTGATAAAACCCTGCAGTTCATCCGAGACCGGCCTCTCATGGACGACGCAGTCCGTCCAATCACAGGCAAGCCCCTGCTGCTCAAGAGAGGCCCGTTGATGACCCGTCTTGTGGTAGACGTCGTAACTGCATTGGACGGACAGACCTATCCTGTGATGTTTGTCGGCACTGGTGAGATTCCCTTTAGCCTCTAGGGCGAAGCAGCTCGTAAAGTCAGTTAGAGGGTGTGTGTAAACTGTCATTCAGAGGAATGTTAATTGTTCCTTGGACTGAGCTATTGCATTTGTTTTTATTTTTTTGTTGAGTAGTGTTAAAAAGCTGGATGTAGAATTTAGTTTTTGTGGTGAAAGTTAATTGTTTTTTTTTGTTTTTTTGTTTTCCATCAGAAAATGGTTATGTGCAGAAAGCAGTGAACTATGATGGAGAAATACACATCATTGAAGAAGTTCAATTGTTTCAGAACACTGAGCCGATTGACATCCTACGACTTTACCAGAATCAGGTACGCAATACTGGGGATGGGTAGATATGAGTTTCATTTGCTTATAATTCACTTTAATGTTCCTTTTTGCTTCCATATGAAACAGTATTAACTAAGTAAGGAGTCATTTTCACATCATTACATTATACTTTTGTAATGACTCTTAATTACCAAAGTAGTGAATTATTTAGTCGCATAGTTCCTCATGAAAAAAAAGCAAGAATCAGCACGAGTTGTCTGTCTGGTCCAGTTGTACGCAGGCTCTGCGTCTGGGGTTGTACAAATGCTCGTCAGCAACTGCAGTCGTTATTCTTCCTGTCTGGACTGTGTGCTGGCTAGAGACCCTTACTGTGCCTGGGATGTCACTGCTCTGTGGTGCTCTAGATTACCCACATCACCTGAGGACGCAAAAGGGTAAGACACTCACACACAAGAACAATGCCCAGTGATAGGTGATCGGTTCTGCACAGATTTTGCTCATCTCAAACAAGCCTACTCTCTTTCCTCCCATCATGAGTGGACACGCCCCTTACTGCTGATTGGCTCACTCTCTTTCCTCCCATCATGAGTGGACACGCCCCCTACTGCTGATTGGCTCACTCTCTTTACTCCCCATCATGAGTGGATACGCCCCCTACTGCTAATTGGCTCACTCTGTCTTCACTATCATAAGTGGACTCGCCCCCTACTGCTGATTGGCTCACTCTTTCCTCCCCTATCATGAATGGACACGCCCCCTACTGCTGATTGACTCACTCTCTTTCCTCCCATATCATGAGTGGACACGCCTCCTACTGCTGATTGGCTCACTCTCTTTCCTCCCATATCATGAGTGGACACGCCTCCTACTGCTGATTGGCTCACTCTCTTTCCTCCCATATCATGAGTGGACACGCCTCCTACTGCTGATTGGCTCACTCTCTTTACTCCCCATCATGAGTGGACACGCCCCCTACTGCTGATTGGCTCACTCTCTTTACTCCCCATCATGAGTGGACACGCCCCCTACTGCTGATTGGCTCACTCTCTTTACTCCCCATCATGAGTGGATACGCCCCCTACTGCTAATTGGCTCACTCTGTCTTCACTATCAAGAGTTGACACGCCTCCTACTGCTGATTGGCTCACTCTCTTTCCTTCCCATCATAAGTGGACTCGCCCCCTACTGCTGATTGGCTCACTCTTTCCTCCCCTATCATGAGTGGACACGCCCCCTACTGCTGATTGGCTCACTTTCTTTACTTCTCCATCATGAGTGAATACGCCCATTACTGCTGATTGGCTCACTCTCTTTCCTCCCCCATCATGAGTTGGCACACCCCCTACTGCTGATTGGCTCAATCACTTTCCTCCCCCATCATGAGTGGACACACCCCCTACTGCGGATTGGCTCAATCATTTTCCTCCCCCGTCATGAGTGGACACGCCCCTACTACTGATTGGATACAATGTGTTCTGCTGCTCGGTCCGATCCACTTTCTCAGAAATCACTCAATGCACCTTTAAACAATAAAACTACATTTCATTAACTTCAGTCAGGTTTTTTTGTAGCTGAGGCTATATTTAGGTGTGTAAACAACCCATACTGACAGTTAACGTCAACGTTTTTGCATTTTAGTAATCTGATACAAAGCCTGAAAGACGGGGATGCCACTCGATGCCCAACAACAGGTATGTAGTAACTTAGTTGTTCTGATTCCACATTAAAATCAGGGCTTTATTTAACATGTTCTCCCCTTCATCAGCTACCGGGGAACCAAAGATCCGCACCCTGGTGCTGGGAAACAACATCAAGTTGCTGTGTCGAGCAGAGTCTAACCTGGCCCAGGTCAAGTGGAACTTTGCTGGAAAGCCACTCCCCTACTCAAACAAGAAGTACACTATTTACAGTGATGGCATCCTCATCTACAATGCTTCAGCCAATGATGCTGGACTCTATACCTGCATGTCAGTCAAGTGGGCAAAAGGGAGACAGTACAGCCAAACACTTGCCATTTATGACTTACGTGAACGCTTACCAGTCGATGTGACGGACAAGATTAAGGCTACATTGGAAATACTTACTGAAAGCCACACAACCTCATCAGGTTTGCATGAAATCGAAGAGCCACCTATTGCTATTAATCAGAGCAGTGAGAGTAAATGGGTTGTAATGCAAGTGTCGCTGGCCGTGATATCCGTCATGATGGCCTGTTTGCTGATCTGGAACTTGTACATGGGCCACATCTCTCCATTTATGTGCTGTGGGAGACAGCCAATCAAAAGCCCCA
The DNA here is from genome assembly GCF_016745375.1 of Pimephales promelas. Next base: position 3,354,384 of record NW_024121466.1, read on the forward strand.
GGAATCTTCCAGGAAAGGAATACATGCACACGGGAAATGATGCCGTAGACAGTAAACAGACAATGGTCAGGTTGTGCGTCACAACAAACAGTAATACTGAAGCAACCAGCTTCCACAGGAATAACAGCAATGGGGATACGTCAACAGACATTCATATTTTTAAGTACATTACGGATGAGTCTGAGATTTAAGATTTGATTTTTTTTATAGAATTTTTGTACTTATTTATTTTTTATTACTAATAAAAAAAACTACAAATTCATTCATTTTAACTAATTTTAAAATTTAATTGTGAAAAAAATAAAGATTTTCTTAAGAAATATGAAGGTAAAACATCCTACTAATCAGTAGCTGATTGTCAATTCAAGATTTGGTGCCGTGACCCGGAGTACTCAAGCACACATTTCTTTACAACACCGTCCTCTCTCCTGTTTCACCTCAATTAATACTATGAATTTGGACACACTACGCATTTCACATACTGCTTTTCACCTATTATTTAGTAGGGAAGTATGCATATTTAGACGCAGAGAGTGACCGCAATAAAAGCGACTACAGTCTGAAAAGTAATGTTTTATTGAACTGAAGCTGGAAAGCCATTCCAGTCACATGTCATATGCAGGATTGTTCAATACATTGGCTACACAAAGACAGTCATGAAACGCTGCAAAATCATCCTCCTGTAGCTCTGTGGAGGGAGATATTGAGCAAAAAGGACCAAAGATCAAGTCTAATATTAAAAATGAGTATTTTAGCCTCCAGCCAACCACAACTGTAAACTCGAGATGAAACCAGGAATAAATGCGCAATACATATTTATACGCCAGTATTAAAAATAGCACAGGATATAGCCACATCCACCAATAAATTGTAGCACTTGAGGGAAACTCGAAAGCTATTGGTTCACACATGCTTAATATGCATGAAGAATTAAGGCTGTCTTCATTTCAAAGACGTGAAAAGCTTTAAACGGAAAGACAGGCACAAGATGTGTTTGCAAGGAAACATTCCCAGGCATAGCATTTTAAAAAAATCTGAAACGCTTTGCTGCGGTGTATAAAAGGGGCGTGTCATATGCAAACCATACCATTTACAAAGACATTTAACACATTTAAGACATTCATGATGGTTGTGAATCTTAAAAGTGTAAGTGAATAATTATCCGAAGTAAAAATAAAATAAAAATTAACTGCAAAAGCGCCGATGTGGAAGAGATGCAAGATAGATTTTTTTTTTTAGGTAAATAGAAAAGCTGCCATGATTTAGAAAAGAACACTCAGACATACTTTTCCCCTCTCAAAAAACACTTTCTCTAACATAGTCAAGCAATTGTGTGTCATATATATATATATATATATATATATATGCATTTCCATCCATTTGTTTTAACACAAATCCAAGTCGATGGAATTACAAGAAAAATCAAGGCTAAGATGAACTGAAGGCATCTGATGAATTCATCGATTTAATAGTATATAACAGTGTCTTTTTTTATTTTTGAACTAATGTTCTGCCATTTGGCTGTCAGTGTGAGGATAGTATGTGTTGAGATGTCTTTAAAGGAGCAGTTTGCCTATTTTGATTGTTCATTTAACCTTCTGGTTAGTGTTTCCGTCAGAATTTGCACCCAGAACAGGGTTTTGACACATTTTCGATCGTCATTCACTGCTATTTAAATCAGTGTTCACAGGAGATCTACTCAGAATGTTATACACATTCTTTTTAAGGAGTGATTAACATTCAATCTTTTTGCTATATTAAAAAAAAATAGGACAAAAGCAAAATAACCATTCACGAGTCCACAGCCATGTGATCTGTCTGAAGACTTTTCTTACTGCACAAAAATATTAGGTACTGTCCCTCTGCAAACTGCCCCTTTGACGTTAAGACAAACAGTGGTGCTGTTGCTCCATCTGTAGTTCAGAAAAGGTATCACCAGGGTCCACTCTCTGGATAGTTGGGCACAGCGGCTGGATACTGGGGCAGGCTGGGGCCTGTTTCAGAGATGGCGTTGAATCCGGCTTCTCTCACAGGGGCGTTCTTCCACACACCCGTGCTCCACTCTTCCTGCGCCCGCTGTAAACTGCCTCCTCCACCACGATATAGTCGATGGACCTTTGAGGGGGCAACACTAATGTGACACTTTGCTCTTTTATTTAACTGATTATACACTATACTCGTTCATCAAAATGAACAAATCTTTTTCTGAGTCATTTGGTTCATTCAACGAACGAAATGAACGAATTGACTCATTTTGATGAACGAGTTCGAACAGGAGAGTCACGAACGTGCATCGCAATACAGAGCAAGCATCTGAGCTTATAAAACTTAAACTTGTTTTTATTTATTTAATAAGCGATCGTTTCGCTTGATAAGACCCTTATTCATCGTCTGGAATCGTTTAAAGCCCTTTGAACAGTTTGTAGTTTGCACTGAAACGGTCTTTTGGACCTTAAACCGTTTGGTTCCCATTGAAGTGCATTATATGGAGAAAAATCCAGGAATGTTTTCTTCAAAAAAAAATTTCATTTTCGACTGAAAAAAGAAAGACATGGACATCTTGGATGGCATGGGGGTGAGTAAATTATCAGCAGAAGTTTTTTGAAAAGTGAACTACTCCTTTAATGATTTGCTCTTTAAAGTAAGACTTTTGTGTGTGTGTGTTCAAATCATACCTTGATGAGAACAAGTCCCATGAGAACCGTATCTACGGTAAAGAGCAGAGTACAGATGAGCATGAATATAGCCGAGGTTACATTCGTGCTGAAAAACGTCACTGTGGCAATCCAACCACTGCAAAGAGAGGAAAATATGGCGAGTTAACATCATTGGAAGTATTAAAATGGCCACACAAAGATTGGATTTATTGATGCAACACAAGTTAAGCTCAATCCTTATGTTGATTACCCCAAAAATATCCCTTTTAAAAACTAACTACAATCATTTATACTTGTTTTGATTATTACAAATAATTATCAAAAAATAAACATAGAAAGAAAGTTAGAGTTGGGGTAAAGCAGAAGTCAAACTGCCGTTTGGGGTCGGTAACACTTTTTAAATGTTTTTGAAAGAAGTTTTTTAACGTGAGCAGGGCGGGAGAGCGAGAGCCTGGGGTATTTTACCTTGCTGTCCTTATTATGCTTATATGCCACAGCCGGCTGTTTATGCATATTTTATTATGCATTAAAGTTTAAAGCGATGAAAGTTACATATATTACATTCCAATGAAAAAGTGCAGAATCACTACTCATTTCACGTTATCTGATGAATTAAAATTGTGGGGTAACGCAGCGCTGTTTTGCTTGTTTAAAACAATCACGCTAAATAAAATATTCAAATATCAAATATTGATCACTTCGTGTATACAGACAGGCGCCATCTTAGAAATTAGTCTCGATAAGTCGATCCCCGAACGCCGTTCATACAGTTCAGATCACTCAGCACGTCATTCATGGTTTGACTTGTCGCGTCTGTTTTCCAAAGATGGTGCCGCCTGTATACACGAAGTGAACTGTCTTCATAAAGTATCTTCTTATTAAACGGTCTGTACACTTACAAAGTTCTCAATGCTTCGTTTTGCATGTATGGACCCTCATTATGTTACTGTGTTATTGTGGGGCTATTTTGAGCCTTGTTAGTGGTATAAACTAGCGATTTATTTTTACTTAGTACATGCCCCCAGTACTAGCGTTATACGCTAAACAGTTTTTAGAGATAAAACTCTTTACGTTCGATTATCATGAAAACAAATCTCAGAGAATGGTTGACTAGGTACCGATGTTTTATTAGACCAAAGGTTCATTGTTCGCCGGAGTTCTCCTTTAACTCAACTCATATTAAATATTGAGCATCCTAAGATTTCAGTGTTACTCACCATGCACCCCAACCTGATATTCCAAGACTCTGGATGAAAGCGAGAACACATTGCAGGAAGAAAATGAAGAAGAAGGTCATGAAGTTGAAGGAACTATCAGCCCTGAAAAGACACACACAAAAAACGAAACGGTTCAATCAAAGTGAAAAACCAAACTCAGCAAATTTGTCCTTTGTCAAAAAGAGTTTCCTTGCCTGAATGCTTTATAGAGCGGCCTGAACCAGCAGGTATAGCTACATGGGCTGAAAACCAACAGCCAGAGGATAGAAAACCCAAAGTTGATCGCTCCACCCCCTCCGGCCCACCAGGCTATGCAGGCCACCACATTAACACAAAGTGTGATGGAGTATACTGGAAAAACAGAATAGCAGTCATCAGATAAAGGAATCAGATCTTAAAGTGATAGTTCACCCAAAAATGATCACGTTGTTCCCCTGTAAGACTTTTGTTCATCTTCAGAACACAAATGAAGATCTTTTAATGAAATATGAGCCAGTTCTGTACTCTCCATTGACAGCTGCGTCATATTGACACTGACAGCTACTCCATTGACATATTCATCATATAAAGCGATCATGTCTACTGAAAATTTGGACTGAACCGCTTAAATCATTTGGATTAGTTTTACGATGAGGGTGAGTGAGTGAATGATGACAGAATTTTCATTTTTGGGTGAACAACTAACCCTTTAACTGCTTCTATCAAACTTAGGAACTGAAACTGAAACCAAACTATTCCCAGTCAAGTTTGCATTTCTTTACTCACAGATCCAAAGATTGTAAACACGACGCACAAGCTGGCAGTGGGGTTGCGGAATCTCCTCGTCCACATTCTGGTAAAAACATGGCTTTATGCGAAGAAACTTCGGCAGAGGGGGGAAGTTGTTTGCTCGATCTGTCAGGCAAAAAAGGAAATTCTTTTTTTTTTTTTAACCACAGCGATAATAAGGGACCAAAAAGCAGATAAAAACAGAGACATTTATCATTTTTTAATGCCAACCAAACTTGACCTACCTGTCATTTCTCAATTTTGAGAAAGGCTGGATACTGTTGATGTTTCTGGTGCTAATTAACTTTTCCCTCTATGAACCGATATACTGATGTTTTCAGTGCTAAAAGACACAGATATCCTAAAAACGTGCAAAACATTATTAAAAATAGTTTAGGATATAATAATCAGCAACTTAAGTAACTTACATTAAGTAAAATGATACTGTTGATAATGCCATATAAGATCATAACAAATTTAGGGCTTTATTTTGTTTTAAATATGTGTGGATGATTAAAATACTTCTACATTACAGCATATTTGAAAACATAGCACAGGCCAACAGCTAACCATGCACTGTCAAACACAACTGCAGTAGAAAATCAACAGTCAAACTATATCACGTCTGCGCAAATCAGAAATACTATTTCATGTGTTTAAAAGAAAAAAAAACATTGCTTTGATGATATAATAAAACTTGTATTCGCGACGGTACGATACCTGTGCACCGTTAAATAGTATGTTGGGGATGCGTCTGCAGTCTGCAATTGACTCCGGGCGATCACGTGACGGACTGAAGCGTTCTGATGCATTGTGGGAAATGTAGTTCTAAACACAGCCTGTTTTGTACGTGGCAGACGGACGTTTTAACTGCTGAACACTACAAGCCCCATCAGAAGATGATCAAAGGTGTGGTCTCAGTGCTTGTGACTAAAATATTTACCAGTTTCCTTGCCTTGTGGCAATGAAAAAACAGGACATGTTTCTGTTATTTTTGGCAGAAACTTGTAAATATTTTCGTTCTTTTGAATTTAATTTGATCTCAAGATAATTCCAGATCTTTTGCGGAATTACTGATGTTTGTACTTAGCTGTTCAAATATCAATCTTTAAATGTGTTTGCCTATTGAAAAACACTGAATGAATTAATCTCAACTGTTTTATTTAGAAAATCAGTATTCAGTTCTTAAACTGATTTCCGAAACCTTCAAAGCAGTTAGTTAGTTAGTAGCAGTTGCACGGAATAACAACTTTGTGACTTGTTATTTTCATCGGACCAATCCTACTCGAGAATCACACTCATTGTCAAATCACAGCTCTTTGCACGTGTTACGAGGCGGAACCGACCGTGTCAGCCAATAACGTGACTCTTCATTGATCTGACGTAAGACGCCTCTGGCCAATCACAGCCTGCGATCCATCCCTGCAACTGGCTCCCGCCAATTCTGATCGGAGGAGCGCGAGGGAGTCTATCCGGGGATGATACGGGAGCGACGGGACTAGGATTACACACGAAAAAACAGATTCTACAACTCTAAAAGTTACAGAAACTCTTAAAATTTACAGTTGACACGTTAATTCTCAAAGTGGAAAAGACGTGGAGTCGATGACTAGCCTTAAGAAGTTGTGCACGGAGTCGAAAAAAGCGCTCCCCGTTTCCGTTTAACGTTTCCAGTGAGACGACTGCGCGAGCGCACGGAGCTGAAAGGCGCGCGGATGGTGGTCGTCATGCTCGCGGCTGAAGAGCCTTTGGCCTCCACTCCACGCAGAGGTTTGATGTTTAATGTGAAATAAAACTGAGCTAAAGCATGAATAGAGTATGTACACCTGGAATAGTTTGGCAAATAAAGGCATAGACGGATACTAGCAGAAAAGTATAAAAACACCACTTACTACCTGAATTTAATTCTAAAACAATTTTAGTGTAACTCAGTTTCTCTGACAAACGATAAGAATATAATTTTAATGATTTTTCCACGTAGTATTTGGGGTTGTCGAGGGGTTTATAACCTTAATTAGCATGTTAGCAGGTGAGCTATTGGCTCAGATTTGTTATTTGACATTCGAGCTTTCAACGTCATTTTCTATGACTTTCCACACGTATTATGTCTATTTTTTCCATTATCCGTGGTGGTGTGTCGAAGCACGTCCCATTTATGTAGTTTTTAAGCTCAATCCAGTTCTTTGTTCCTCAGTCTTGCGCTAATGGATTAACTTTTCACGTATTCACAGGTTCAGTCGCCGAACTGGCCTACAAACCATCATTCACTGAAAGGCGGGAGATCAAAAATAAACATTTTACGTGAAGTAACTGTCGTACCTGCCGTTACTTCGAAAACCTGTTAGTGTTCTGCGTTTTATGTGAGGAATTTGGGGTATTGAAAAGATAAAAGTTACTATTTAACTCATTTCGGATGTGACTGTCAACTGGTTACTGTGGTAGTTAGCATTTAGACGTAACGTTAGCTATCACCTTTGATATGTCGAGACGTGCTGTTTTTTGCCTCAAGTATTGATATTAACAAAATGTCAAAGTTTACGTCAGAGTGATGTCATTTTATTTTGTTATGGCTTGTAGAATTTATGAAGGATTTGACCTTAACAGAACACACTCTATATTTCAGGCATGGATTGTGTGGGCAAAGCTAATACCAGCAAGAAGCTTGTTCAAGGTAATCAACTCAAGTGTTTATATTTCTGGTCAATAATGTAAAACCATCTGACTCCAGCTAAATACAATATGGTTTAGTAATACTCTGAGGACCCAATCTATTTTATTATTTCTATTGGGGAACTTGACATGAAATTATACTGTATTGGCAGACTTTGGCTCACTTCTAATATATCATGACATTCAACAATTTAGAGGGTGTCAAGTGACAGTGACAAATGTTATTTTAAATTGCTTCCACTTCCGATGGCAAATGAATGTACCATAAATGACAAGGAATTTAAGAGTTTTTTCTTTCTTTTTTTAAAATTGTTTTAAGGGTTTTTTTTCCTTTTCTAATGGTGGTTTTACTTTACTGCAGGATAATAAACAGGTAGAGCAAATAGTTGTATATGTCATTAATGTATAATAGAGAGCCTAAGTCCCTCCCCTCTGCTTCCGGCTCATGGGACCTTATTTCGGAAAAAATACGAATGGTAGTCAATGGCGTGAGACAACTTTTCTTTTTATTCCGTCTGAACTGTGCCCTGAATTACACATATGATGTTTGTCAATTTAAAAGATAATTTTGAAAGTTGAAAACGTCGCAGTTTGTCATACAACAGAAGAGTAACATTTAGTTTTATGTGAAAATCGCTCTATGACCTACATCTCCCGGGAAGCGAAACGAGATCCGCTGCTCGTGTGTGCATTCTGGTACAAAACACTCGGGCATGACGGCGTTACGTTACGATTATAACGTAAGAATATATAAACAATGACAGACATTAGCCTCATTAAAGTTAGCTTCATTCATTGAGAGAAAATGTGCACCTTTGGGGTTTGTAGTCTTTGTAATTACGTATTTTCACAGTCTTATACCTCAACGGTTTCACATCAAACAGTGACTTTCTTTACATTAAAATGTATCTTTTAAATTGACAAACATCATATGTGCAATTCAGGGCACAATTAAAATGAGATCAAAAATTTTGTTGTCTCTCGCCATTGACTACCATACAATAGTTTTCCGAAATAAGGTCCCATGGTGGTCGACCGGAAGAGAAGGGACTTAGGCTCTCTATGCCAAGTGTTTTAAAATCTGTTTAGATTTTGAAATCCATTTTGTGTATTCCAGCCTTGACCAACAGTTTTATCTCCCTATAGCACGTCTACCTTTTAAAAGGCTCAACCCAGAACCCAAGGAATGCAGTGAACCTAAAAGAACCAAAGGTACGGTTGCTCCAAAGTGTTCTGAGCCAAGCGCATCTGATGGAGAAAATGAGATAGACGGCGGCTCCTCCCCGATCCACCGTGGCCCGGCTCTGGTTAACGGCCGCGGTCCACTTGATTGCTTCATGAGCCGACGGAAGCGTTCCCCAGCCCGCTCTGTCCCCGAAGCCACCATCGACCTCACCGAAGACTCAAATGAGGCTATCAAAAACCAGCCTGCACCTCTGGTTGCTGCCACCTGCCCCCTTAGTGAAAAACCGAGTAAAACTTCAGTAGATGCCACAAAATCTACAAAACCAACCACGCCACTGACAGATAAAGAGACGGAAGAGGATGAAGACATCCTCCCACTGCTTGACATAACTCAGGAGTCTGAGACGGACGAAGAGGAGCAGCAGGAGACTGAAGTCAGTCCCGGGAATGAGTCTGTGTTGTCGATTGGATCTACCAGCTCCCTCTCAGTGATAGAGAGCTCACCAGAGCCCAGCAAGAGTGCTCCTACTACCCCTGCCTCCGTGAGTAGACATGAAGCAATTTTTATTGTCCTTTTTCGCTAAAAACTTAACCTATTGATCAGTCTCTTTTCTTTACGCAGACATCACAAATAAATGCTGCCAGTACAACGAAGCGACGTTCCCTTAAGGTAAAATCCGGCATTTTACAACATTTAGAAACCCACAATTTTAATGTAATGTTAAGCTGGTCCTATATAAACAGCATGTGCCATTGATTTGAATTATTGAAACCTCTTTAGATCCAAAAATAAATGCAAAGAAACAAATAGCTTAGAGCTATTTTCAGTGTTTCCTCTAAACATTTTTCCAGCAGCGGTTCTGTTACGTGCCAGAGGTTATTGCGGGGTTCGGGGGCATGCACCTTTGGAATTTTTAAAAGTAATCCTTTAAAACATGACTTCTGGCAAGTTTTGATGATAGTTGAAATTGACATTGAGACATACAAATATGAAATACCATCAACTGATTCAAGGCGTGATTATTGCAGCACGTTTATTGAACTGGTCACAAATAGAAACCTTCATTTTGTAATTTTAGACAGGATTATTCATGGTTTTTCTTTTCTGTTAATTTATAATATAGGCCTATTGTTCACTCAATGTGTTGATGTTAGATAATGCATTAATGCATTGTATCTAATTGTAGTGTTACCAAACAAAACAGGAGATAAAATGTGTTTTATTTGACTTGACTGTACTTTTATTTAATCCAAAACTGTGTTCATATTTAATTTTAAAAGGGCTTTTTAAACCTGCAAAGAGTTATGCAGCCAAGAATAAGCCTAGAACTGCTTTCTGACGGACTAATATTAATGACATAAAAAGGGATGTACCGATACTGATAACAGTACTCGGGTGTAGGTCCGATACTGTGCTCATGTAGGCTACTCATAAACTACCCCAATACATCCACACCCGAGTCCACTTTAGGGGCCGTTCAGATATCGTGTTTTTTTTTTTGTGCGCAAATTCGTTATTTCAATTGTAGGTACAATGATGCCATGGTGAGATGAAAACATCTCAGCAGGTCATGTGTCAAAAACCAACCAATCAGCTTTGGCCTTTCCGTAACGAAAGCTCTGCCGAACAGCTGATCATAGCTGTACAGGGCGGCATTTTATTTGTCATCTCCATAAATATATCTAATAGTAAAGCTAATGCAAGGGCTAGAAATCAATTTATGCTGTTGATACTTCCTTGTCCTTATGGAGAGCACAGTTCGTACTGCTGTCTCCTTTCCACAAGCTCTTGCTCTCCAGTGGCGTCAGTCGTTGCTATGCAAACATGAACAGAGGCACGCCTGGAAAAACGAGCGTGCCGCATCGCTTCTATAATGCGCTTGCCGTGCGCCTACATTTGAAATAACGAATTTGTATGCGCAAAAAAACGCTGTTAACGGCCCCTTAAATATTGTCTGGTATGCAGGTCATGGGTACATAAGCCCAAAGCTGATATCTTGGTGTGTTTTTCTACCCCAAAATCAAATAAATAAATAGAATATACCTCAATGTGAATGTTTGCACTCTTAAGGATTTAAGGAGGATTGATTGTTTCCTTTTAAAATCTTGTCACTGTGGAATTTTGCAGTCCGTTTGCAAAGCCCTTTATCGTCTTTTTGTCCCTCAGAGTGTCCAAGAGCAGGAGGAGAAGCAGCGACAGAAGGATGAGAAAGAACGCCAGAAACAGGAGGCCAAAGCTGCCAAGGAGAGGAAGAAAGAGGAGGCCCGCAAGCTGAAGGAAGAGAAGGAGAGAGAGAAGAAAGAAAAGAAGGAAAAGGATGAAAAGGAGCGGCGGGAGAAAAAGGAGAGGGAGGAGAAAGAAAAGGCAGAGAAACTAAAAGCTAAAGAAGAGCAGAGGCAAATGAAAATTGAGTGAGTGTGACCCAGTACAGCAGCACGATATTAGTTGCACTGGCGTTTTCACAAGTATTAAACTTGGTGTTAATCCATTTAGAGCCAGACTGGAAGAGAAAAGGAAGAAAGAGGAGGAAAAACGGTTGAAGGAAGAGAAAGAAGTAAGTGTTTTTATCTATCAAAGGTTTTCTTTATTGCTGATTGCTTCATATTGTCCTGATTGTGTTTGTGCATCTCTTCAGCGAATCAAAGCTGGGAAGGCTGAGATTACACGGTTTTTACAGAAGTCCAAGACCCAGTTGGCACCAAAGGTAAGAGTCCTATTATTCAGTGTACAGCGCTCGAATTTCAGTGCGGGTGTTGCGCATGATTTTAATCATTTCCGCAGGTCTCCCAGATAAAATGTTTGCAATTTCTGCAAACATTGATTCACTGTTCAGCGGTGCTGCGTTTTCTCTCGGTCTCAGAATTGGTTCCAATACTAGTTTCGTGAGTCTGGATGTGATTGAATATTCACTTGCGTAATCAGGCCAGCATTGTATCATGACTAAAGTTTACCATTTTCACGTCTTTTAAGTCTTACCAGTTTAAACATTCAAGCGATTTTAAACTATTCAGTACTCGCGCGCTCTCTGAGAGATAGTTATACAGTAGCCTACATGGAGGAAAGCTGCCTCACAAACACCTTGCATGTACCCAAAGTTATTTGTCAATTATATTGCGTTATATATTGCTATATATCAGCCAAAAACATGCAAAAGAGTGTTGTGCTGCCGCGAATTAGTCGACGGCATATTTATTTTTGGTCGCCTGTCTCAAAAGGCTCACTGTAATTCACCTCCACACACCAGTCTCTGGCCTTCTGCTGCTTGCAAACGCTCTCTTTTGAGACACTTTTCCAAATTTGGTGTCAAGTTTCCCATTAAGCATGAATACACTGCAGGCTCACTCTCGTTTGTATCCAAGGTAAATCATCAACACTATCTTCCCTCACATGTGTTTTATTTAACTAAATACATCATAATCAGCTAAAACGCGCACCTGAGTCTGTGTTGCTTTCACATTCAAGCGAACCGCGGCACGTGCCTTCCGTGCATGCAAGTGTAAACGCGAGCTGCAAATCTGCGTGCCTGCCTGCTTTCAGCGATTCATTATAAGGCAGAGCTAAGTGTATATGCTAGTCCAGACTCTTTCAATTCAATTCCAATTTATTTCTATAATGCTTTTCACAATACATATTGTTTAAAAGCAGCTTTGCTTAAAACGCATGCATTGCATCTACTTTTGCCTAGATTTCAGAGTGATGTTATCTGATGTTAAAATTGACAAAATGAAATGAATTTTTAATTTCGTTTAGATTAATTGACTAATCGAAAGATTAGTTGTTAGTGGCAGCACAAAAAAAAAAAAATCAATTTTGGTCTTGGTGAGTGTCCTCTAAAGAGTCTTAAATAAGCATAAAACACATGTGACAGTATAATGAATACAGGATCTGTGCACTAGCTCTCAAAGTGACAGCAGCCATGGCTGTCATTCTTTTTTTTTAAGCAACAAAAGATGGCTTTAATTTTAAGGAATCAGAATTAATAGCCTATGTTTTTAATTTAGTTAGGACAAAAATACTACCCATTGTAATTTCACATTTGATTACTTTATTGAGTGTCTGTATTATTTCTGAATAGTGTTAGACCTATCCAAAAACTGTTTCTCTTTATTGGTATCTTTATCGTATTGTATTTATTTGTGCACACACACAAAACTAAAAAAATTAAAAGAATCACTGAAGGGGCAATTCAGGCACTGATGTAGAATGAACAACCTACAACTAAACTACTTGAGTAAAACATTTTCAAATGATACTTATGATAATTTGAGAATGAGGCCTTGTTGGGCATGTAAAGGACACGCAAACAAATCGGAAAAATCTTTCCCAGTGTTTTAATCTCCAAACTCATTGTGTGTTTCAGACTCTGGCATCTGCCTGTGGGAAGTTTGCTCCTTTTGAGATTAAAGCGCACATGTCTCTGGCACCACTGACCCGAGTACAGTGTGAAGATGCAGTCCTAGAGGAGCTGGACCGTTATCTTGGCCAACCTGACTGCACACTAGATGGCCTAAAGGACTGGACGAGGCACAAACCTCGCAGATCAGGTCCAACCAGGCCCAGTCACAGTGCAGTAAGGTAAAGACTCATTGAGCTGCTGCCGAGATACTTATGTACTCATCATTTAAACATACAGAACAAAAGCTGGTATTTTTGTTAGAGCGGTATGGAAGACTCATTCTTTGTTTGTTTGTTCCTTCATGTTGTCTGTTATTAGAGATTGTGTGGTCATGACTGAAAGCCAAAAGGCAGATGGGGTCCCTGACCGCCACCGTTACGGCCGCATGAAACTCTTGCACTTCCATGATAACTATCGTCCAGCATACTGGGGAACCTGGTGCAAAAAAAGCACTCTCATCTCGCCGCGCTGCCCGCTGAGACAGGACAAGGTAAAAATGCAAGAATGTCAATGAAATGCTGCATTTAAGCCACCTTGAATTCTCTGCTGTTTTAAAGAGGTCATATCTCAAAAAATATTGAGGGAAATTTGGTTTGTTCATGGAATTTCTCCATGGAAACAATCTGTGGCTATATTTGGCTACTTGTTTGCTTAAAAGTTTGGATGAGATCCAAGCAGAACAATGGCTTGGCAGTTTTGCAGCATTCAAAGAAGCTCATTGGTCAATCTCAAGGGCCTGAAGGTTCACCTCCCTGCTTCCTCTGATTTTAGGTAGGGATGCACCGATCCACATTTTTTCACATCCGATCCCGATACCCGACTTTGGATATCGGCTGATACTGATACTTTTCCGATACCAGAGCTGTGTTTGCTTTAATATTATTTATCATTATTGTTGATTTTATATGATGCTGAAATAAACTCCTCTCTACAGGCAAGGATGATATGTAGGTATGTCAATATATATATATATATATATATATATATATATATATATATAAAACAATAGATAGACAATTAAACAAAGATGCACATTATACAGGCCTACACAGTGCTTTAATTTCAGCAAGGTCTACTAACATTATTTAGGTATGGTCTAAAAAGAATTATAATAAAGTAATCAAAAGTAGGCTATAAATAGCACTGCAAAGTTTATCATAGATAGATTTATGCTTATTAAAGCTGAAGTAATTCATTCAAGAGCTGTGACTGATTTTCTCTTTGCCTTTTGTTGTTTGATTCTCAGTAATGTCGCAATCGTCACATTTATACTGCTGCCCCTTTAAGAACGAGTTCAGATTTCATAGTCTACTGATGCACCATATTTTCTCCCAACTATTTCCATAACTACGTTCATTTTAGACATAAACGGTTTAAGTGTTAATCTCCAAGCCGGTCGGTTTGACATTTTTCTTGTGCAGGCTACATTTGATCGTTTAGACATGCATATGAAGCCCAGAGTATAATTTGCTTGTCTTGTTGCGGTTTGTTTCGGAGCGCGCGCCGCATTGGGAACAGAATCTCTTGCGCAAATTTTGTGCTTTTAACTCTTTTTATTATTAAAAGCATCCAGCCATTTAGCAACAGCAGAGACTGCATTTTACAACAATCACCAATCGTGCTGATTCTGTCTTAAAGTTTGAGTTTTAGGGAGAAATGACGATGGGAAGGAAGTTGGCTAAAACAGAATGCGGCTATTGTTTTTAATGGTTTTTTACCTCAATATATTCTTTAATCTTTGGAAATCAGACTAATATCACATATCTAAAGTGTAACCAGGCTACGTTTCCTCTGTCGCAGGGCTGTCTGTCGTGTTGTGCTTGCTGTGGCACCGCGTGAGAAATCTCTCTCTTTCTCTTCTGGACTGCGAATTGCAAACATGCATCACAGACAAATAGTTTAATTAATACCGCTTTGCAAACATTGCATTTTGCTGTCTTGTTCTGCTGCGAAGTTTCCAGTGTGAAGTATATCCACCGTAGCATTTCCTCACAGCGAACATGTTGGTAGGAAGCTCAATGCTATCCTATCCTGCTAGCTGGCTGCAAACTGCGGAATGGATTTCCTGAGCGGGGGTGTGTCTCATTGAGCCCTATTTTTTACAGTCTATGATTGAGCTGCACCTCCGTTCAGGATATCCATTCCACAGTTTGCAGCCAGCTAGCAGACTAGCAGGCCCGGCGGGAATCACTTTTGGAGTCATTTCAGCAACAACGTTAAAGCGCAGACATGGCTCATAAATATCGGATTTCTCCGTAGGTTGGATCGGAAAAATCTGAAAAATTACGCTGGCATCGGTCCCGATACTGGATCGGATCGGCCCCATCCCTAATTTTAGGCAATTCGGAAATAAACTGAGCTTGTAGAACCATTAACTATGGAGGAAGTTTAGTCGTTGCACCACTGAGAGATGTGGCTGCATGCCCCAACTCCCTCTTGTATACTTGAAGTTTAAGAATTGGCTAGTTGAAAGCTTAAGATGGGAAATATTCAATGTCCATAACCTATTGTAGCCCATTTCTACCATGTAAGGGGAAAGATCATATTTTGTTAACTCATAATTACTTTGAAATAAGAATGCTCTTTTGTCATTGTGACTTGTGCCATAATTATTATATTTATTTATATTTCTTTTTTTTTCTTTTTTTAGATCATTAGTTACGTTGTTAATTTTAACTTTTTATATCAATTATGATGACATGATATAACTATTTACCAAAGTGTGTGTGTGTGTGTGTATATATATATATATATATATATATATATTATGTGGAGGAAATAAACTTCCATAGTAACCTGAAGTGGCGTTAATTAGATTTTTTTTTTTTTTTCATGTCAGGAGCTGCTGGATTATGAGGTGGACAGTGATGAAGAGTGGGAGGAGGAGGAGCCGGGAGAGTCTCTATCACACAGTGAGGGGGTGAGTGATCAAACAACACTATTTCTACATTTCTATAGTGACAAATTAGCCACTACAGAAGCCATGCAGATCACCAGTAAAAATTCACACCAAAATTTGAATATAATGGTGACTTTAATCCTGCTTTTCCCTTCAGGATGACGATGATGAAGGAGGAGATGATGACGATGATGATGATGGGTTCTTTGTGCCCCACGGTTATCTGTCAGATGGGGAAGGAGCACTTGAAGACGAGGTTAGTGGAACGTCACCCTCCCTCCATCGCCTCATTCAGTCACGTCACGACACTAACAGTCTGCTCTTGCAGGAGGGTGGAGATCCGGAGAAGCAGAAGGTGCGTCAAAGGATGAAGGCTCGTGAATGGGAGACTGAGCTGATGTCTAAAGGGAGGATGAAGGTGTTGGAGGCGGTGGTGCGCGGCTGCCTATGGGAGGGGGAACAGCCTTCACTGGACCTCCTGAAGCCGTACGCTGTCTGTATGCTGAAGCCTTTACCTAAAGACGACCCCTGCACCCCTGAACAGGACATCTCACGCCAACAGAGGAGCGAGAAACGTGAGTACAATGTGTGCTTAACTTCTGAATATTTTGGATATATTTATGCTATATTATATTCAAGTTTTCTCATCTGCTGTCCATGTTGCTTTACTAAACATTACAGTGTCTTAATTTGTTGGACTGTTTTTTTCAAATCGAATCATCTATATATTGTTAAACTCTATATGAGACTCTACAAGCACTGTTTGTGAGAGATCATCACAATGCAAATGCAATGAAGTGCGCACACTGCATTAACAGCCACTTTCAGCGTCGTTAATACACAAAGCCAAGCCTAAAGCTCTATTCATTCTATGAGAGGTGGAGCAAAGTCATGCAAAACAGCAGTGAAAATTCACACCAAAAAAAATGGGTGCACTGCCTTCAGTACCATAATACTGTTGCACATTGCTGGTTCTCCTGAGTGTGATTTAAATTATCCAGTGGTTGTTGATGTGTTTTTCACTTTTCTTCAGTGCTGTCACGGCTACTGCCTCTGCTTCATGGTAATGTGAACAGCAGTAAGGTCATAATCAACGAGTTCCTAGAGGTGTGTCGCCAGCAAACATCCTCACCCACAGAAAGCTCTTTGAATTGTATTGACAGCGTCCCACCCAGGTAACCCTGCTAACTGTATCTTTAATATCAGTCATTATGCAAAACAATTTCCATAGAGTACCACAAGGTTGGTGTAATTTTGTTGGCCAACCAGGAAATTAGCATTACCCTTGTTCCTCCAAAAAGCCATTAGGATTTTAGGAATATAATCTTGGCTGTGTGACGAACAAAAGTTTATGGTTCTTACACGTTTTGTTCATCATGAAAATCCTTTTCAAATTAACGTTTTTTTAGCCTAAATACAAAAAAGCTTTGAAAGAGTATGATTTATAAACACCACAAGGCAAGTAGATGAGTTTTTTGATGAATATTAATGTCCCTGGCTGCCTGTTGTCCCATTTAGTCACTTTCAAGACATTAACAGGCTTACAGAAATCAGCGGGGGTGTTATAGTAATGAATAATGTGTGAAAATATCTTTTGTAAACCACAGACCTTATTTTAGGCATTTATCCAAAAGTCCATTCAAAACACACATTAGCTGCTTTCCCACCATCTAGCAACCAATGAGAATGGTTTGGCTTGTTGGTGGAAAAGTGGCTATTGACTTCACTATCACATGTGCTAAAATGCTACTTTGTTTTAGGGTTTTACAACTCATTTGACTCGTATAGCACTCTATTGTTATTCCTTTTGGGAAAAAAAAATGTGTATTTCTATGTAAACTGGATGACTCATGCCTAATGCCTGGAAACATTGTCATTGAAAATGACTTCCAGTTGCTCTCTGGGGGGAGTGTTTTTGAAAGCGTGTCAGAATATTAAGAAGTAAAGAAGCCACACAGCTACACAAAACTCTTTTTTTTAAGGATATTGACTTTTTTTTTATTTTTTATTTTTTTTTTGGCAATAGGATCCACATCAGGCGTATCATAAAAGAGAACGCCGTGTACGAAAAGCGTTCCACCTACAGACGATGCTGCTGGTACGTGCATGCGGAAGTTCTGGCCCGTCATTCTCAGGAGGCCTTGCCCGTTCCCTGCCAGTGGACCTACCTCACCTCCGGGGCTCATGTCACCCGCGACGAGCCCACCGGCTCACAGGGCAGCTCGCCCACCATGTCCACTTCCACCACACCCTCCAACAAGAGGAAAAGTGCCAGCAGCCACTCCATCACAAAGTATATGAAGAAATGTGGCGAATCTGAACAGGTACAGACCAATTATATATACTACTGTGCAAAAGTCTTAAGGCACGTTAGTATTTACACACAGGAAAAAATCACACACAAGTATGTCAGTAGGAAATATCAGTTCACATTATCCAGGTACACTTGCACATAGTTTTCCAGATAGTTTTGCACAAAGATTTCTTCAAGTATCTTGAAAACGTTGCCACAGTTCTTATGGATTTTGTCTGTCTCAGTTTTTTCTGTTTCTTCCTGTAATCACAGACAGACTCGATGATGAGATTGGATCATACCGGCTGTTGTTAGTCTATTATTACATTTTATTATTATTATGATTCAGATTATTCCAATTAATGGCAAAAGCAATGTTTGGAAATACGAACGGATATTTCCTACTGACACCCTTGAGCAAATGATACAAAATAATAAAATAAATAAAAATAATAACATGCCTAAGACATTTAACGAACCCTACATCAGTCTTACCATTCACTTTATTGATGAGTAAACAGGATCATCGCAGAATTCACACTATACTTGTTTTACACAACTTCAGTTACATGTACATGTGTTTATTTAATAAAAAGCAACAAGTGAGAACTTGGTCTAGATTTTTTTAACTGCTTAAATTTCCACTAAACATTTTGTATTTATTTATATATATATATATATATATATAAATTGCCCAGCCCTATTAAATACCAATTTAGACCTGTCTAACTTTGGTTTAATTTTTAGACTGAAGCTATGGAGACCGATGGCTTCCAGGCCGACACTGAGGATGATGAAGACGATGATTGCGTCATCATTGGGGAGCAATCTGGTTAGTATGCGTCTCTACTAAAGCTTGACAACGAAGATAAATCTGCCAGAGCAAGCTTGAAAAATGTTTCTTCTTTATAGGATCCTCGGAACCAGACGCCAACACATCCTTACCACAAACAGAGAGAAGCACAGAGCCCATGGACACAAATGCATCCGAAACTGCTGCTCTTGCCTTGCCCTGCCTCACATCAGCCACCGCCTGAGATCTGACTCCTCCTTGTTGGGTTTACATGCACGTGAACCAGGCGCTCAAAATCTGATCTACAATTCAAAGGATCGCACAGTATTAAAGGTCCCCAGAATGAATAATTTTTTCCTCTAAGTGGAGGTCTGTTAGATGGTGTACTGCTCTTCTTCATAGGTGAAGTCCCACTTTTTGAAAGGCTGATGTATTCATCAGCTCTGACACCGATCAGAAGGTTGATGCTGTCTGCTGGGCTCAGTGCTCAGCCACATTGTTTTAAATTGTTTATTTTTTTCCTCTCTGAATACTTGAACTGGTGTATGTCTTTCAAAAATAATGACAATTGAAATATATTGCACTTTTATATTCCATTTCTGTTCATTTCATTCTTCTACCCCCACCAGAAGTCTTTCACTTGTTTTCTTTTCCGAGAGGCTTTGTATAAAAACAGCATTTGCCATTTGTTGCTCAGGCTGCTATACGCGGTGTAAATACAATTTTATTTTTTGCTTTTTGAAAAGCTGAAATAGTAGGAGGCCGTCCAACACGGGGAAAAAAGCAGCATCTTTTGGCAAAGTATTTTCATAATTGTTTCAAATAAACTGCATCATAGTTTGCAGTTGTAATGGGTTTCCTACAAAGCTTGTTTAAATAAAGCATAATTTAAAAACAAACAACTTTTAATATGCTGTTAACCAACATTTTCCTTCCACACATTTTCAAGCCAATTGATTTCTTTCATATACACTCATCTCTGACAGTACATTTTATTTCATACATTACATCAAATGCATTAATTAAACAACAAAATTGTGAGTGCAAAATACAAGCAGTCATACAAGCAAACACGGTATGTTTTTTTGCTGAAAGTAAAAATAACCAAAAATATGTCGCCCAGCCCCTTCGTGTTCAAAGTTCTGATAAATAAAATAATAATTAGTCCCTACATTGCCTTATAAGCTACCTGCAACCTGGATCATCAGGATGTGTGGCGCGTTATACACGACTGTTCCCAACAGGGACGGTGTAGAGTGCCCTCTGGTGGACAAACTATACAACTCCAACACTCATGACATGGTTCAAGCGTGTTTTGTCCGTTTTTATTTTATTTTTGAAATATTCATTTTATCGGCCATTATAACTACAGATACCGAGAGTTTGGAAAATGCCGATATCGTCCTGCCGATAAATCGGTCGGGCTCTATAATAAACTGATATATTTAAAATAGGGCTATTTTCTGTCCAGTTTTTGCCACTTTTAACTGAAGGGGTTATTTTATTGGCTTCTAGTTTTTAAATTCAGATTCAGTAAAATGACTGCATTTAATTAAAAAGTATAACAATACAAAAAATTTATTTAAAATAAGAAAATGACATTTTTATGCAATCTTCGGCAAAGTGCATCCAGAATTTTAGGTTTCGGCGTAGATTTTTTTTATTTCGGTGCATCCCTATCAGTGAGCATTATTGCATATAGCATTAGAGCATAATCTTATTGTAGATTACACTAACACCCAAAGCACCCACTTCATTTTTTTTTTTTTTTTGTAAGAGCTGGTGCATTTTTACTGTAATCATAAACACTGGTTTGTAGCAAAAATGTTATCCTTTACTGTTATTCTTCTACCTGCCTATTAAGGCTTAAAGAATCGTCTTCAATATTCAGTTAATAGCTTACTTCTGGGTTGAAAATGAGGGGGATTTTTGATGTGAACAGCCTTTCAAAGTACATTTTATTGGATTGCGTGTGCTAACACATGCTTCACACAAGACACACTAGAAAAATTCATCCTTGTCCAGTGTCTGCATTATATATATAGTTTATGAGTCATAAATAATGTAATATTCATTTAAACTACAGTTGCGCATATCTTAACCTCGGACAAGCTTGTCAATTACAAAAAGAGTTTCCTTTCAACGGTGACATCATGGTCAGCACCTTGTGGACAAACTCCTTGCAAAAAATGACATGTGCAAAGGGAACGCATAGTACAAACAATTAAGGGGGAAACCATCAAACATGCTGCATGTGTAAAAACAAGAATACTTTGGGCTTAATTATACAAGTCATGACATGGTGACATTTATCAGACATTTATCTCTATTAGGAGGTAGATCATTGTTGCAGACCACAGCTTTTTGTCTAATTTAAGTTCCGTTAAAACATTCAGGCGTAGTCACATTTTTGTTAAGCAGGAAACAACTTCAATTCATCACAAAAGACAATCTGAACTTGGTAGTGCTCATGTTAGATCAATTTCAAACCGTTGTCGATGAGATTTTATGGAACATTAATCATTTCTTTCTAAGCAATGGCTAAAAAGTGCACAGATTCCGTTATCATATGATGACTGGTCATGTTACTTCACGCAACAATGCATTATAATAGGACAGACTGTTTAGAAATTGCCCCTTAAGGTGCTAACACTTCCCATAATATATCACTGACAGGAAACAACTCCAGTTGTTAGCACCATATAAATCCACCTAGCACATGTTGTGGACTCAACCAAACCTATGGAGGTGTGGGCGATGGGAGAGAAAAATCACTAAGAGTGGCAAGAGAACGCAGGCGGGACAGCAGCGACCAGGGAGACTAAATGTTCAGCTCATGCTCTTGATGTTTTCCAATAATGCTGCTTTAAGCAGAACAGCAGTCTTTCCTCCCGCGGCGGCGATGTCTGAAAGCACTGCGGCGTCCCACGAGAAAATCAACAGAGCTGCTGGGGCCTGGAAGGTGAAAACAAATGCGTGACTCAATCATTGTTTAGTAAATTCAACTTTGCAGACAGCGTTCTTTGATCTGCACCTACCAGGTTGCACTCGTTCAGAGCAAGCGTGTCGTCGTCCTTGAGTTTTTGTCCTCCAGGAGCCACCAGCTCAAAGGGCTGCCAGCCGTTCTCCAGCGAATCTCGCACAAACTGGTACAACGCTGTCACTTTCTCCCATGCCAGGAACGTGCCTGCAGGGCGTTTAAATGCAAATTACAACAAAAGCCTTCAGTTGGCCAAAAAAAGCTTAGTAAATCAAGAACTATGCGCGTGACGTCACCGTCGGCCGGAGTGCCTGCAGTTACTCACAGTGAGTGGCAAAAAGACTGAGCGGCTGTATTTGTTATTAGTGTGAATGCCGCGAAAAAGAAACCCAACACACATAAAGTGGGAAAGAGCTTTGCGATTGACTGTACAACTATTGTATAACTATTTTTTATTGTTATACAGTATATATTAACAACTCATCAATTAAATATTTATCATTGCATATTCTGCATTATTGGATGTTTTTTAATAAACACTGACCCAAAAAAACACTATAAAGTTTTAGGGCTGGTCGATATGATGATATATTTAGGCTATATATAACACTGTGATCACCCAGATTTAGACCTATATATTGTATTTATATAAAGCGCCGTTCAGGCAAATTTGCTTTATGTTTAGGTCTATATTGCTTTTATTTCCCCGTTGTCGAAATCAGGCAAACATAAATGTCAGGCGACACAATTCCTGGCTGCATGTCGATATCCACGGATCACTACTAAGGATCTTTAGTAAGTTGTAAGGAACACTATATTGAGTCCAACATTTAGTTTAAATTGATAAAACTGTTAGTTTTAGTCGTATTTCCGCAGTTTCCCCTATAGAGTGCCGAAGTGATGACGTCACTTTGTAGGACAACTCGGAAGCTAGCGGCGCATGGGTTCCCTCAGTTGAAATGCAGTGCATTTTCCCCATAGACTTTTGGAAAAATCGCAAAAAATAAGATCTGTGTTCAACAAAGTGTTGTGACCCTTACACGTCTTGTCTAACAAGTTAATCCAAAATGTATACATTTTGAAGCCTATGTAAAGATTTTAAAAAACACAAATCAGACACAATAAAGTTTAAAAAAAAACACAAGCAGGTTATAACTGTGTTCCATGTCATAGATCAAAACGTGAAAATTAACCCATTCAATTCAATGGGCAAAAACCCATTCAAAAATCCCATAGGCTTTAGAGCGAGGGAACCGGTAGTGCTAAAATGCTAACTCACTTCCGCGTTGTGGCCCACAGAGTGACGTCGTAACTTCGGCACTCTATTAAATACACTCACGCAGCAGATCTTTTGCCACTCGGTTGTTCCGGCGGGAAAGTGACGTCAATGCGTTCCCTCTATAGACTATTCTAATTTAGAGTCACTACCAACCCTGGAGTATATTTCCATCCGGTAACCGCACTCTCAGAAGAGCGTAGTTGTACTTTCTCCTCTCTCTCTGCTCATCTTTTTCACGCATGGCTTTCGTTCGCAGCATTGCGTTTCTCTCCACGATTTCATTCCTGTGATGAAAGGAGATCATAAAAACATGGTAAGAGTCTCTTTATCAGCTTAGCATGAACACTACTGTTGTTGATTTCTTTACTTGAGCTGCATTTCTTTCTTCAGTTCCTCTGGAGTCAGATTGTAGAAGTCTGGGGGCAACTCAAAGTTCGTGGCGTTCTGAGAGGGTCTGAAGACCTGCGGTTGGCGGTCCAGCTTCGCTCTGATTGGCTCGCCCTTCTGCAGCAGCTCCAAATCCACCTTTATCTGCTCCAGAGCGTCCGGTTCCTGCGGCGGCAACACCAGGTACTCCTCAGTCCTATCTGAGATATGTTATTCAGTGAGGGATTGGCGTTAAAGAAATGACACACTCGTCTTTGAGATATAAAGGCATTACCTTCGCCGTCTACCGGCAGCGCGGTGCTTTCAAATCCCAGGGCCTGAAGATACTCACGAGATCCTTCAATCACACTGACCTTCTCCTTCACGAGTAAAACACCAAGATGTGAGTGAACGTGCTTTATGAGTTCAGTTCTCTCTATCCTGACTGAAAACCATCATACCTGAAACACCTTGTTGCTAAGTTTGATCTTCCGATACTTCTCCTCAGTCGGATTCTTACAGATGTTTTCGATGTACCTGTCATTGGATTTCAGTCGTACATTTTACAAACACACCGAGATATTGTAGTTTTAAGTTAGTCCTACAACTAAACAGTCCTCACTTGCTAATGATGTCAATGGCAGCCTTCACTTTCTCTTTGTCTTTATTAAAGGTGTGAATCATCATAATGGAGGCCTCCATCACATCCTCTGAGAACCTCTGTGGAAAAAAGCAGCACCTTTACTTAAATCCACATGTAATTTCTTGAAGTCTTGCAGATTGTCTAATAATCTCACCATAAGAATGGCTTCCTTGATGTGCATCTCTCTTTCGGTCTTTGTTAAGATTTTTCCAGTAAGAGGGCAGATGAAGAAAACTCCCGCCACTGAGAAACAAGACGGATCCTTCTGTGGAACCCTGGAGGCCTGGGAAAGGTATTAAAGATCACGGTCAGGAAAGAGTTTGAATCTTAAAGGGGCAGGGCACCTAAAAATGACAATTCTGTCATAATTTATACTACACAAAAAGTACTAACACAATTTACATGAGATTTAAAGTCCCCATGAATTCAAAATTGACCATACTTACTTACTTTGCCTAAATTGGTCATTTTGTGGTGAACAATTCATCCATGTAATTTTTTAATACACAAAGGAAGATATTTGGAAGAATGTTTTAATCAAACAGATCTCAATCCCCATTGACTACCATAGTATGTATTTTTTCCTACTATGGTAGTCAATGGGGATTGAGATCTGTTTGATTAAAACATTCTTCCAAATATCTTCCTTTTTGTTCAGCAGAACAAATAAACACATACTTGAGGGTGAGTAAATACTGACAGAATTTTCATTTTTGGGTGAACTATCCCTTTAACATAAAGAGTAGTAGGTCATCCAGATATTTCTCAAAACCCAATTAAACCATCGGACTTGCCTCGACATCTGTGTTCTTCTGACTGGCCGCTATGGCAGCCGCCTCTGCTTCAAGTTCTCGCTTTACTGAAATGCAATAACAAAACGAGTGGCTGTTCATGCTTTGAGATTGATCAATTCTATGGAAGCTGGTTTCCACCACGGAATACAATATAAAAAAGTAATTGCAACTTTTTAGCTTACAATTCAAACTTCTAACTCAAAACTAACTTCGGTTGTTTATATCTCACAATTCTGAGAAAAAGATGTAGGTGCTACATATGAACTTGAATTTAATTTGCGACTCTTCAAAAAAGTATGTTCTGTGTATAAATGTGTGTAGTATGAATTCAATACGCCATGTTGTTATTGTCATGTGACCTAGCATCAGTTCACTGACATTCATAAATCCTAAAGTAAAGTGTCCATCACATGCACACTTCAGAATCCCGCCAGTAGTAGTAGGCCATCCAGGTACATATTCCCAACTGTTTTTCGAATACTATGAATCCAGACATAAGGTGCATCCCAATTTGCGTACTTATGCACTATTCTATGACGTTTTATAGTATGAATAATGTGAGGCTTTCAGTCTTTGATATTGAATGACAAATAAATAACATTGTAAAGTTCATTGACTACACAAATGAGTACATAGTGCACAAGTGCATAGAGTATAAGTGTAGAGTGCGCCATTTGGGACTCAACTATACTACTCTTTTAGTGTACTGTTTTTGGCATACTATATATTATATGGATTTTGGATGCAGCGATAAACAATTCTGACTTTTTCTTGCAATTGCAAGTTTATAATGCATAAATGCACTTTTTTCTCATGATTGTGAGGTATAAACTCGGAATTAAAAGATAATTTACTAGCAAGACTTTTTTTTTTTTTGAATAAAACACAGAATCGTGAGTGTATATATCACAATTCAGCCTTAATAATTCTAAGTACGAGAGTGTGAGTTTATATATCGCAATTCTGACTGATAATTGGGAAATATAAACTGCGAATTAATTTAGGAGTGTCTGCTCATGGCTGGAGTGTGCCCAGCCATTTGTAGTAGTGCCCAAAACCATAGTGGGCGTTATCGAGTGCACTCATTCAATCCCAGAATGCACAGCAATAACGAGTGTACAACCGATGTACGCTCAATGGCTAAAGAATACCCATAATGCACTGTGAGAGACTTGAACTGAATAAATTCCCGTGATGGAGCCTACAGCTTAATCATCCATCCATTACCCAAACCGCTGGTCCAATGTGGGTATAGTGTAATATCATACAGGTATAAATTCCTTTTGAATTGATCATTAAATTGTCAAAAACAAACTATGCAAAAGCGGCAGCCCTTCTGGCGCACTCAGAGTCCGAATTCACACATTAGTTTTCATTCACTACCTCAAGTGAACTATATTAGAGGAGTATTGTAGGGAATAGTTAATGCGATTTTGAACACAGCCTAGATGTAATTTTGGCATAATGGGTGTAGAAGGTCTAACCACACCCTAACCCTATCCCTCCACCCCTTAGATCCACAGAGGTGGAGCTGGACTAGGTCAAGCTCAACCTATGACGTCCAGAAAGGGGGAGCTGGACGTCATTTGGCTCTGCAAGAAGCACCACTTGGAATTTTAGAGAAAAAAAAGTCAGAATTGTGAGAAGCGAGAAGGATAAAATCCGAATTGTCCGATTAAAGTTGCAATTTCCCTTTTTATTCCGTGGCGAACAACAAGCTTTCATAGACTTCTGAGTGGAAAAGCTGTAGTTATACACTTGATGTACCCTGATTCCTTATGGCGTCCTGTGAGGTTTGCACTTTCGGCCGGTGCTGCTGCTCGATGCGGGCGAGGGCTGCGGCCCCTGCCATCTGTGCGCCTTTATTGGGAGCTTTCCTGGACGCTCCTTTACTCTGGGCAGCCTGCGAGGCTTCAGGTCGAGAACTGCACGAAACACCAGGTGTCACCAACTCGTTTCTGTGGTTAAAACGGTTGTTGTAACCAAAAACATCACTAAAGCAGCAGCAGTGTTAAGGTGTAAATCACTCCCACGTGACCTTTACTAAGCCTGTTACCCTATGAGTAATTATAGCGATAAGGTTAAACTCATAAGTCGGATCCAAAACTATTCAAACATTGATGCATTGAGTACATGCTGTTTACTAACCTACCATATCCAGATATGATCATGTTAGAAATGCAGTCAGGCACAAATCCATACATATGTCTGTTATACATTAGATTTTGTGTAAAAAATTGCTTGCTCTTTACAGAATTGTTGTAACAATTATTATCAATAAGAAACCTTGTTATTCGATGCATCATCGTAGTCTGATTATATAATCTCATGATAAGTGTGGTTCAGAGCTGTTGTGATGACAGATAACATGTACTTTTTTACCTCGAGTCTTCTGTGAGTTTCTTTCCTGGCCCAGCTGACTTGAACTTTATATCCTTCTTGATGTCCTCGAAAAACTTCTTCATTCTTAGCGATAAACTATATGCAACAGTACTGAAATGAAAAAAAAAATGTTGTTATTAATTATTTATAACTGTAAGGCACACCACCGCCCAGAGCGATGTGTTTACCATAGACCGTAAAAGGTGTTTACAACGGGAAAAAGACCTTTTCTGAACCGGAAATGTGGTCATGACTCATGAAACAATCGGGACATAAACATTGAGTTTTAGTGACATCAAGTGGAGGGGAGTGAAGTTACATTGAAGGAGATCCGTTATGGGTTGTTTATTTAATTATTTTTATTTTAAACACATTTTGTTTGTTTTCTTTTTTTATTTTAGATATAGACCAGTTTTGAGTGCATTTACCCCGCCTTAAAATTTGAAACATAATTATAAAGTCTTTGAAACAAACCTTTTGCAAGTTAATATTTTCTGTTGAGTAATATTCCATTAGCTATATTTTCTATATTTGACAACCAACTGCAAGGGTGAGTATGTGCGATAAGATTTTAAATAATAATAATAATAATAATAATAATAATATATGCGATAAGAATTTATTTATATAATATTATGTGCGATAGGCCCAAATATTTCTTCCTCAAGACTCCTCAAATTGTTGTACATTCCTTACAATTATCATTCTTATTTTTAGTAGATGAAATATAGTAGTAATTCATTAAAGTCAATTGAGTAAAATATTTTTAAATGCAAATAGATTAATAAAAGTGCCATTACATTACATTGAATGGATATACAGATGTTGTTTTTAAGAAGGTATAACATTATTTTGTTTAGCTCCTACTTTAATTTCCAACCGTCGTTTTATAATCAACAGTGCGAATGTTAATATAACACTATTACATTGAAGTCTTTAGCGGTGTACACATTGTACATTTTTATTGGTGGACGTAAAGAGTGCAAGTCCATTCCTCCAATCAGCGATCGCCAGAGGGCGGAACTTCCGCTGGCAAAAAAAAAAAATGGAATGAGCGGAAACCGCTGCAGAAACCAACCGCCTTTCCTCACCTACTGTATCTGAGCCAGGACTGTCTGTGTCGGCCTGGAAAACGGACCGCAGGCGAACACAAACAAGCAGAACGAGGAGCGGTGCATAGAGGGACGACAAGATGCCGCACAACTTCCGGCCCGGGGATCTTGTCTTTGCTAAAATGAAGGGATATCCCCACTGGCCGGCCCGGGTAAGAGGAGCGGGGGAGCTCGCGCAAGGCTCGCGCTGCATCCAGTGCACACACCCCCCCACCAGCTTTACCTCAGTGCCTGGTCGTTTACGAAATATATGTTTACAGAGAAACCCGTGCTATCCATTACTCTAAAGTCTAGGCATCTTAATAGATGTATTTGTTTCATATTTATTAACGTTACCTTATTCATAAATGTATGAGGCTAGCTGGCTGGCTAACTTGTTTGCTGGAGAAGCAGCTAAGGTCGCGTGAACCAAGTCCTGTTTATTTTTTTGCATATTCTTTGGGAATCGTCTTTAGATGCATAATGGAATAATATCAATAATTACTTCCTTTAGACTTTTACATTGTATTTGCATTGCCCAATCACATGTAAAATGTAATCTGTGGGGGTGGGGAGAGTTGAGTGTCCAGTTTACCTATGGACATTCTGTCCTGTCCATATTTAAAGTGAGCCACTCGGTGAAAAAAAGTAAACCCATTTATAAATTAGTGTTTAATTCTGTAGAACTTCAATTTTCAATGTCTATTGCTGAAAAACATGAGATCACCTTATTGTAATATTTGAACTGTATTTTTCTTTCAGATTGAAGATGTTGCGGAAGGAGCTGTTAAACCACCTCCTAATAAGATCCCCATTTTTTTCTTCGGGACTCACGAAACGTACGTAAACCAAGATGTGAACGAGATCCTGGTCATTAATGATGGTAAATAGAGGTGCCTAAGTTCCTGGAGATCTGCAAAGTTCAGCTCAAACACAACTGAACGAGCTGATTAAGATATTCAGGATCTTCTTGATAATTACATGCAAGTGTGTTGGATGAGTGTTGAATCTGATCTCCAGGAACAGGATTGGGTACCCCTGGTTTAGATCTTCTTATGAACTGTGTGCATTACGACATTGTTTTCTCTTTATTCCTTTTATTAATGTTGATTTATAATTGTGGCGCTTTTAGTATGGTGGGACCTTGCCTGTCGAAACTGCCTTGAAGTAACACATTAAATTCATCTGACCCCACAAGTCAACAGGTGGCACTAGAAGAACTTTTCTAGAACGTTTTAGATGTCACTCCAGGGGATCAGACCTCATCTGGTTTCCTTTTATACATGAAAGTTGGCATGAAATGAAAATACTAACTATTGTATAGACCATTTCACAAGATGTAAACAACACTGGTCCAGAAAAACTTCCTGTTTCAGTTTGTAACCGTTTTCTTTATTTCACATGTAAAGAAAACATCTTAAAGATGTTTGTTTAACTTTTTGATTCAGTTTTATATGTTCTGTTGGTTGTATTTTATCCCAGCTTTTATGTAGTGTTAAAAAACTGAAACAGGAAGTGCTTCTGGACCAGTGTTGTTTACATCTTGTGAAATGGTCTATACATGCACTTAGGCTGGTCTTATTGTAAAACTGCCCATCTGTGCATATATTTTTTTTTAACGTTTTGACCTTCATTTAATCAAAATGCCATAACATTTCAAATGCCTTCCAGTAAAATTACAGTCTTCTCTCTGGTGACAAATGGAGGATTCTTCAATCCTTTAACTCATGCATGCTTACATTCATCTGCGCCCCACCCTACATATTTGTTTTTCCGAAAATCTGTTACACTCGGGATTTTCATTGTGACTTTAAATGTATTTATAATTCTGATTTTTTTCAGGGCATTCCTTGCACCTAAGGACCTTTTTGCGTATGACAAGAACCAAGACCGATATGGGAAGCCCAACAAAAGGAAAGGCTTCAATGAAGGCTTGTGGGAAATCCAAAACAACCCTCATGCCTCCTATACTACACCTGCAGTAAGACTTCATTTCTACAATCAAAATCTGTTGTTTCAAGACACCAAATGCTGATTTTGTCACATTTACCTTGTGTTTGTTTAGGCTGCATCATCATCGGAAAGCGAGGACAACCAACCTGCTGCGGGAAGTGATGCAGAAGATGAAGAGGAAGCAGTGGTACCAAGGAAAGCTGAAACGGGAAGTGATGATTCTGACTCTGGGAGTGAGGATCAAAGGAAACCGGCAGTGAAGCGGAAAGCTCCTGCTGCAAAGGTATTCAAACGTAAAACACGATCACTTATTGTATAAATCAGCAGTTTAGCCTCATTGTCATCATTTTTTTTTTCCCATAATACCTTCAGGTGCATTGAGTTTCTCCTTAAAGGGTTAGTTCACCCAAAAATGAAAATTCTGTCAGTATTTACTCACCCTCATGTTGTTCCAAGCCTCTTTGTGTTTGTTTGTTCTGCTGAACACAAAGCAAGATATTTGGAAGAATGTTTTAATCAAACAGATCTCATTCCCCATTGACTACCATAGTATGTATTTTTCCTACTATGGTAGTCAATGGGGAATGAGATCTGTTTGATTAAAACATTCTTCCAAATATCTTCCTTTGTGTTCAGCAGAACAAACAAACACAAAGAGGCTTGGAACAACAAGAAGGTGAGTAAATACTGACAGAATTTTCATTTTTGGGTGAATTAACCCTTTAATGTCATAGTTTTAGTTAGTCACAATCTTTATAATGTTAAATATAAGAGTGTTTGTTGAGGAATCCGTGTTTTACAACTAGTTTTTATTTAAGCATTAAAGTTTTTCTATGTTATGGCGCTAGGGTTTGCGTACAGTGCTTGTGGCATAATTTTGTCATCAGCATTGTACGCACACACTGCACGCGTACTGCTTGTTTTTTAACATGGCATGTGCGCTTCAAATTATTTTGCACTAATTAGTTTGTCCACTAAGGGGTGACACTGGCTCGGCCCGTTGTTTCATAAACGAGACGGATGAAATTGAACCACAACAAAAAACTGCCGGAGACACAACAACAATAGACACGCACATTGTGTCACGGGGTTAATAAATACATGCAACTCTAGTTTAAGAGCTTATTAGCATAAGTTTTCACTGATCAGATGAGACCAATAATTGTAATTACATGGACCAAATGTATAAAAAACAGTTAAATGGATGTTTGACTTTGCAGCGGCCACCAGTGAAGAGAACACGGGCATCATCCAGTGATCGAGATGTAGAGGAGAGTGGATCTCCCTCGGAACCGGAACCATCACCCAGCTCTGACTCTGAATCCGGCAAAAACAGCGACCAGGTATTCTTGTCTGGAATTATACTGGGTCGATAATTTGCTCAAACACCTCATGGCTTTATTATTGGCTATTAAAATTGTATTAATTAGTTACTAATGTGTTCTCCAGGACTTTACACCGCAGAAGGATTCGGGCGGTCGAGGTGGCAAAAAGCCAGCTGGCAGAGGCAGGAGGAAGGTGAGAAGACCTCAGTGACCTTGGCAGTCTATAATTACATACTTGCTTAATGTTATACTGTTTTCGTATCCTCTTAGAAGGCATCATCAGGCTCTGATTCAGACTCCGGCTCCCAGTCAGATCAGAAAGCTGCCAAGAGCGAATCAGAAGATGATAAGCCACGGCCGGCCGTCTCTGGATCCGAATCGCAGTCTGGATCCAAATCCGATTCAGATTCAGAACCTCCTCCTCCTCCTCCAAGGAAAGCCCCTCAAGGGCGCAAGAAAGGTGAGAACGCTTTGCAACGTGAACCCTGCATGTATTATAATTAGTTTTAATGGTTGAGTAATTGTGTTGAATACCAAGTGGATGGAAACAACATTACCTGAGACGGTTCTCCTCGACACTCGAATATCAGGAATCCTAGACAAGTACATCAGAATACTAAAGGACACTTTTCTTTTTGCGTCATTTTCCAAGCGGAGAAACCTCCACCAAAGCCACGTGGAAGGAAAGCCAAACCAGCTCCAGAAAGGCCTCCTTCCTCTTCATCAGATAGTGATAGGTAAGTTTGGTTTCTTTCCTTTCTTGCATTTTTTACATGTTAATACTTTTGTTTTGCCTTAATTTCTTCAATATGACAATTTTCCACCCTCTTTCGGACCTTTAATGTCTGTTCACGCTAACATGAAATGGTAGATGGGCTACTTAGATATGTAATCTAGATTTAGATGTACAAAATCACTTTTTGACAGTTGGTGGCTCTTGCAGAAACGCAAAAATGTATTTTGTTTTTGATAAAAAACAAACAAATACAAGTTAACAAAAAGCCAAAACAAAAGCCGATTCGTTCCTTTGCTATTCACTGTTGCTTAGCAAAATGGTGTGTTCATGAGCGCCACCTAGTCGTAGTTTGTTACAGCCGTGGGATGTGATCAAAAGCGTAAATCTTAATTGGTTGGCCAATTTTTTTCACAATACGTGGAAAAAGAGATGAAAAATGACTACATAAGTAGTGTAACAGATTTCCCATGAGACTACATAATGTCATGTGACATCAAAAAGTTTCAAAACTACGAAACAAGCTATTTTTGCAACTTAATTGCAATAAATATGAAAAATGTGTAGAAACAACATCAGACTAATGTCCAATTTTAATATATTGTCAAATACTACTCCCATGATCAAAATATCAACACGTGGATGGTTAGTTGAGTTTGTTTTGTTTTTTTAATCCAAAGCGATAGCGGAACGGACCGCGTCAGTGAGTGGAAAAAGAGAGATGAGGAGCGGCGGAAGGAACTGGAGGAACGAAGAAAGAAGGAGGAGGCAGAAGAGCTCCGTCGGCTCCGGGAGCGAGAAAAAGAGGAGGAAGAAAAAAGGAAAAAAGAGAAAGAGACCAAGGCCAGGAAAGGAAGCAGCAGCAGTAGCAGCAGCAGCAGCTCGGATGAGGACGTGGATGATCACCCTCTCAAAAAATCCAAGAAACCTCCCCCTGCCCCCATACCTGCTCCATCAGACTCCGACTCTCCACCTCCCTCTGAGGTCAGTCACCAGACATTTGTTCAACTTTCTACTAGTGTCGTTTCTCAAAATGTTAACTGCGTTTGGGTTGTTGCGTTTCTTCTCTAGATAAAAAAATCAGCCAAGCGTCAAGATAGCCAGAAAGGGCGGCAAAAGAAGGAGAAGGAGGTGAAAGAGAAAAAGGAGAGACATATCAAAGAAAAGAAGCCACAGAGATCAGAGGAGAAACACAAAGCGAGGTATTTGAACTGCACTGTTCGTACAGCAACATGCTAACAAAACTATTGGAATCACTTTAGTCTTATCAACTGTGTGTCTCGCAGTGGTATTTTAGTATTATTTGTATTCTATTATTTTTATATTTAGTTTTCATATTTGATTTGATGTGCATGTGTCATATGTATTATTTTTTATTATGATTTTTATATTATGATTATTATCTTTAATTGATTTTTATTGATTCAAGGTATAGGTGTATTGCGTTGGAATCCTTGGTTTCTGGCCCGATCGGGACCAAACCACTGCAGCAAGATTCTCTGGAGTCTGATTGTCAATAAAGGCTGATTTATACTATACTCGGCCTTAGTCTACAGCATGGAGGCTCGGGCATAGGTCCGTGTGTCCACCAAAGCGTTTTTCCACGCGCCTGGCGTATGTTTTTTTAATTGTTTTCCTATGGGAGCGCCGCGTTTTTTAAACGCCATGAGCGTACCGAGGTGCTGAGCGTTTTTTTCACGCTGAAGCGCCAAGCGCCCAGCGTTTTTTACTGGTCGCTGGGAGTTGAAAAATGTTCAACTTTGGATAAAACGCAGCACTCATCACTGTCACTTTTTACCCAGCCGTCCAATCACAGTGGAGGAGGGGCGGGACTAATACCACATCAACCAACTGTCACAACATTCAACTGCTGCGGATATTCTGTATCATAGCAACGAACCGTCTCAACGGAAAAAAACGCAGTGCTGCCAAAACGCTCTCAAGCGCCCAATGCACGGCGTCTTCAGCAGAGCGTCTAGCGTTTTCAGCTGGCTAAAAATGGTTTGGTGGACACACGGCCTAAGCGTTAGTTTTAATTTATATTTCTGCATCTTTGTAGAATTTCCAAAGAAATCGGCCACAGGGGGGCACCTTTGAGTGTTTCACGTGCTTAAGGGATTGTTTACCACGTGATTTTTGGCACACGCCCACATCACATTCAACTCCTCATTCTGAGCAACTTTGCCTCTTGGACCGGCGCTGTCAATCGAATCGTTCGTTAAATATTGGAGATTATTTCAAAAAACAACTTTTGCGAACTAGTACTAGGTCCACAATTCTTGGGACTCACTAGGTCAATAATTATTACTGTTTCCCACTAGGTCTAAGCCTGAGAAGCCAAAACGGAAGGTGGTGCGTCAACCTGAGAAGAAAGTTGAGAAGAAAAAAGGTCACTTGAAACGTTCTCATGGCGGTTCAGTCCTTTTTTTTTATCATTTTTATGGTCAATCAGACTTAAAGTATTGTTTCTATCGCCCTGTATGAATTCAGAACCCTCACCTGAAGAGAAACTACAGAAGCTTCACACAGACATCAAGTTTGCACTGAAGGTTGACAACCCAGTAAGTAGTGATGTCATCAAAATTACCTTTTGAATTTCATCGGGGTCAGTAGTCACTTTCACTCATGAAAGCCATTAAAATTACTGGCAATTTTACAGCAAATGTAGCATGTCTTGTATTCACACAAGCAATGTTTCTGGTTGAGCACGCTCTTTTAGGATGTCCAATTGATCCAATCAGTTGATTCAAACGCTTCTTTTACTTCATTTTGTTCATTTAAATCACTCCACAGAAGTCCCTGCACACTTTATTTTTATTGGTAGTGGAATAAATTTTGATTTATCTGTTTATTACTGTTATTTTTGTGCATGATTTTTTTTTTTTTTTCAATGTTTGTTTTTTTCAAGAAATTAGTTTCAAATAGTTTCGATCTATTTGAGTTGATTAGATATAGATTTAGTTGATTTTTATTTCACTTTTAGTTTTTATTAATTGACGGTTAGTCATTTTTGTGCTTCGACTTATTTCAACTTATTTCAGTGAGTTGCCAATGCAACATTTCTAGTTTTTTGTATGAAATTTATATTTTATTTCAGCTTTATTTCAATTAGCGAAGATGTTTTAGTTAACGATAATAACCCTGGTTCAGACACTCATCATTCTCTGGCAGACGCTATATTTCTTGCAACAGCTGTACTTGTGAAAGCGCCCTGATGTTCCCTGGTATCATTCTGCCTTCTTTTCAATCTGTAGGACATTGAGAAGTGTCTACAGGCCTTGGATGAGCTCGGCGCGGTACAAGTGACCACTCACATCTTACAGAAGAACGCAGATGTTATTGCCACTCTCAAAAAGGTACTTGCAGAAAATGTGAAAACGACACCCTGATGTCTAAAAGTCGATTTGCAATCTGTTTAAAGGTGCAGTTTGTAATATTGACAGCTAGCGGTTGACATGGGATAGCATCCCATCATAAAATTTGCACACTTTTGACTGCCGTCTTGTCTTTTAGATTCGCCGGTACAAAGCAAGTAGTGCAGTGATGGAGAAGGCCACTTCAGTCTACAATAAATTAAAGCTCCAGTTTATTGGAAAGATTGAGACCGGTAAACCAAAGCCGGATGAAAAGAACCAAGAAAGCAATGAACAAGACACACGAAACACAGGTAAACTGTTAATCTGGACTGTTTCCAAATCATTTCAAGCTTTTAAACCACTTTTAAAATATGCTTTCTGCTTGCGCTTTGTTTCTTTCTTCCAGACAATTCTAAACCAGTGAATGGAGAATCAGAAAGCGAGATAAAAGATGTCTCTGATTCCGAAAGCAAGCCTGATCCTACAGACCATGAGAAACAGGATGAGAACAAATCCCCAAACGGCATCAGGTGAAGAGCGGACATCTAAAACATCTTCCTGATTTAATAATTAGTTCAAATTTTCCTAGTTTTTTACATTTTCAGTGTTTTCTAGTATGTAATGTTGTTGTTACAAAGCACAAAGTCACTCAGCGCAACCGTTTCTGAACTCCCTTAAAAGCGTCGATTGTTGCCTTGAGTTTTCTTCCTGGAACAAACACGCCACAATATTCCAATAGTTTCAATAGTTTGAACAGATGTGTGTGAAATTTCTTTCACACATTTTCACCATAAACAGCTTCAAAACTGTTCTTCAGAAAGTCTATGGGTGACGTCACAGACGCTTTGTCCATATTTTTTACAGTCTGTAGTTTTGCCTCACACCCAAAAAGGGGCAACTTTTACAAGCTGGTGTTTTGAGCTCTGAGAACATTCTGAGGATGCATAATTCCCATTTTCACATTACAGGTCCCCTTTAAAGGGTTAGTTCACCCAAAAATAAAATTATCCCATAAATTACTCACCCAACCTAGGTGTATATGACTTCTTTCAGCCATACACATTTATATAAAATAAATTCCTTGCTCTTCCCAACTTTATAATGGCCGTGAAAGGTACCTTGTTTTTTTTTTAAGCCCAAAAAAAGTGCATCCATCCATCATAAAAGTAATCCAAGGGGTTAATGAAGCCCCCCTGAAGCAAAGTGAGGTGTTTTTGTAAAAAAGCAATCCATATTTGTAACTTTATAAACTCTAATCACTGCTTGTGGTAATGGCCATACGCAAGTCAAGTTTTGGTGAACTTTTTAGGTGAACTAAACTTCAAAAACAGTGCTTTCAACTAGGGGTGTGCGATATGACGATTTTTAATCGTGGACGATTAAAATGTCTCCACGATCTGCTTTTGAAGAAATATCGTAGTATCGTGTTACAGTGCATTCTATCAGTTCAGTTCTGGCGCCTCCGTCTCTCAACTGTACAACGCAACGTAGCCTACACATGATCACACGTACGGGACACTGCAATTCACAAAAGTTCATTATTTGCATAAGCCTTGCCGGTTAAACATTTAATTCACGCGCTGATGCGCTGTTCTAACGTGCGCTTTCCTGACCGCATATCCACGGCGCTCACAGGCACTAGAAGCCTGTCAAACAGCGCCTGAATACTGGACTAAGTTATCTTTCGAGTCTTATTATGCTAATACTGTTAAATACACACAATGTTTACATAAACAGGCTATGTCTAAAGTGAAAGCAAACATTTGAGAGAATATCTGGTGTAATATGCGTCTATATTAAACACGTCGCGTGCTGGTCTAAAAGTGACAGGAATAAATAGTACTGCCGCTTGTCCTTAAAGGGATAGTTCACAAAAAAAAAAAAAAAAAAAAAAAAAATCCGTCATTATTTACTCACTCTAATGTTGTTCCAAACCTGTATTAATTTCTTTCTTTTGCTGAACACAAAAGACATTTTTTTAATGTGGGTAACCAAACAGTTGCTGGTCCCCATTAACTTAGGAGAGAACCTATAAAAAAAAACTATAAGGGACCAGCAACTGTTCGGTTACCCACATTATTCAAAATAACTTTTATTTTCAACAGAAGAAAGAAACTTATTCGGGTTTAAAACATCTTGAGAGAGTAAATTAAGACAATTTTCATTTTTGAGGGAACTATCCCTTTAGTGTTAAAAAAACAAAAACAAAAACACTAGGAGAAAATCACTCACTGACTGAGAACTTAAATATATCTTTAATAAGAATCGATTTATTCAGTGAAGTCTATGTAGTGTTTTAATTTCATATTTGTTCATTTAATTACTTCAATGCTACTGCTAAATGGACCTACTGCATCTGAAAAAATAAAGCACTATTTATTTAATATGAATATTAATTTCTGTAATGTTTATCTTGTCTTATTTTTTTTTCATTACAGCCACTTGCAAAATATTAAAACCAACTTGAAAAAGAATCGTGATAAAAAATCGTGATCGTGATTTTCCTAAAAAAATCGTGATATGATATTTTTTCCATATCGCCCACCCCTACTTTCAACCTCTTGACAAACTAACAGACGTAAATGACATTTGTATGCATTCTAAATAAAAGATATAGACTGTACTGAATGTCAGCTTGCTTTTTTGGCTCAAGATATTGAGTCCATGTCATGCGAACAAAGAACTATGCTTTTAACCACAGGCCGAGAGCTGTCGTTCCAACCACACAACTTTGCGATGCTGTTTGCGAATGTTTGTTTAGAGCTATTCTTTCGGGAAACGGACTTGTTGAACTATGCTGATAATTAGGGCTGGGTATTGAAACAAATTTCACGATTCGATTTCGATTCACAAGCTTGCTTTTCGATTCGATTCAATATCGATTATTTTGGATATCGGTTACAATAAATGGCAAATTTTCTCAAGGGAATCAAATCTTTTAACTAATGCCGTAAACTATGGGAGTCTAGTTGTAGCCTACTAGGCTTCATTAGCCTAATATATGAAGGTAATAATGAAGCTATACATATATATATTTTGTAGCTATACTAACACTTAAATTGCACTTTTATTTATTTTTATAATAAGAAGATTAAATGAAATATAAACATTTAAATGGTGGCTGTCATAAAAACTTGCCAGATTTATTCAAATATGCATTAAATATTGAAGAACATTAAGATTATAATGCATATGTAATTTGGTGTATATATTTAGCAAAATGCTCCTCTGGAGTTATTTTTTTCTAGCTGACTTACGAGTTTATGTGGGTTTTCTGAGGTAACGTTAAATATGACGATACATGACATTGATTACAAGCTGTTTAACTGACGTCTTTCCACGGTTGAAACGCTGGTTGAGCGAATCAATGTGACATGATACGGATTTCGATAAGTTGTACTCAATCATTTAACACACTTTCAGATGCTCATTAATGTTTATTTCGCGCTGTAACTGGTATTATTAACCCGGAAGTGAGATCAGCGCTGCTGCTTCTCTTGAGCTGCGCCAGAGCAATCTCACGTCAAAGCGCCAAAACGTTATTTATGTTTTTGAATTTCTAAAGAAAATGGACGTAATTTGAAAATTGAGACTTTGTTTCATATCAATAGTAACAAAGGACAAAGATTATTGCAATTTATTTATTTTTTTTTTTTTTATTTTTTTTTTTTTGATGCGCACAGCTGCGATACAATGTCCCATTCATTCAAATGAAACCGGATGACTAATCGATTCTTGAGATTTAAGAATCGATATCGGTTCGTAAAAATGAGAATCGATTAATACCGAGAAATCGATATTTATTACACAGCCCTACTGATAATGACGGAACTTGCGAACGTAGTTGGCTAACGATGCTTTCGGGAAACACACCTCAGAGCGTTACTGACCAACTGAGAAGAAAGGTGCTGCAACAATGTCAAAATGTGTGTAAAAATAAGGTGTTTTTTTAACAATCAAGCATGAAGGCCTATATTAGTTGAGACAATGTCAAGACCAAGGCCTATTCAGTCTAAACACATGCAGACTAATGGTTTATTTGTCTTTCAGGCCTAATCCAGATGACCCTATAGAGCAGCAAACACTCACAACTGACTCTCCAGAGCCCGATCTGACAGCAGACACGGACGTAAAAGAGGACAGCAGAGCACAGGACGAGCAGATGTCTTCTGAGAGCTGAACTGCGTTTGTCTCTTTTATGCTCACAAACACACATTGGCTTCCTTCATTCATTTGTGTTATTTTTTGTCTGCCCACCTATGTGACCTACATGAGTTTTTCGTGTTGTACATAAAACGTGATATGAACATTTATTAGCACTTTTGAATCGAGACGTCACGAGGCAAACAAGCGCCTTAATCGAAATGTTGGATGTGTATGATTCTGCACTAACCACGTTTGGATAGCCGAAGGGGAACGTTTCATTTCAGAACCACACTGACGTCTGGGGGGAGGGGAGAACACCGAAGCCTAAATGTATTTGAAGACTGTGCTTGTACTATGTAGCTGCTTTTTATGAGTAACTTTTTTCCTTTTGTTTTTTTTTTTTTATGAAAAAGGAAAATGTTAAAAAAAAAAAAAAGAAAGAAAAGTAAAGCAGGCTGGATTTGTTGATTGACACCCACTACAAGAGATCATGGTTTCATCATTTTTAGTGCACAAATCTACATCTGATCTGTCTAGTATGGATTTTAACAACTCTGTCTATGGACTTTCACTAAATTCCATAGACATACCTTTTCTTGTCTGTTGTTTGGTCCTCTAATATTCACAACTTACATCTGCATAGGTTGACCCCAATAGTGCTATTCTTTTTTTGGATGTCATAAAACATGCTTATCATGCTTATTATAAACATGTTTCTAGTGCTATGTAACTTGGTCCAAGCTTTTTTTAGTATCCGTGAAGGATTAAATAAAAAATTCCGCATGATGGCCGACAATGTTGTTACAAGGATATTCACTGGACATGTTTGGAATTGAACGCTAACATACTGTCTAGTGCATACTACACATTATAGGCTGTATGTTTCAGTACACATTAATTATTCATATGGCATTGACTGGTTTTACTTTAAAAAGAAAATATGAAATAATATCGTAAGTAAAGTAGCGTATGTTTATGTAAGTCATCAGTTTAATAACATTTTAATTATCCTGTATGAAGTTTTTAATATTGTTTATAAAGTTCTTGCCTCACGGGGAACGCGCTTGTATAAACAAAGGCTTTGATTGGTCTACTGACCGATGACGTCATTCCTACTCAAACGCTTAAACCCCTAATGACGCGACGCGCTAAGCCTACTGTTTTATTTGTAATAAATTAATTTATTTAATTCAAAGGGTAACTTTATATTATAAAATAACGAAAGGAGGAAATAGGAGAATACAAATGAAGAATACTGAGTTATTTGGGGATTAATCATTCAGTTTTTTTGTTTTATTTGTTTAAACGCTGTTTTCTATTAACGTTAGCTGATTAGAATTATTTATGCAAAATGTAACATGGCTAAGATTATTATAAAATAAATTCAAATGAATCGTGACTGCAAAACATTCTTCACAACAAGAAGGAAATGTGAAAATCCTAGTAAACGACACGCAGGGAAGCGTCTAGTGCGTCGCGTCCTGTCTGTGGTCGCGTCGCGCGCTAGCAGTGTGGATGGGTTTGTCAGTCAGGTGATTTGTCCGCCATTTTGTCAGCCATTTCCTAGACGGGTCCGCTGCAGATCAGCACTTACTGAAAGAGCAAAACCCCTCCTGCACAGGCCGCTGTTCCGGACTGAATGAGAGACTAGCGCTCCTGCGGGCCGGTCAGTACTCAGATAAAGCCCGTGTTTGCTGTTCGGTCTGGTCGGACAGGAGGGAAATCATCATGGCTCTGAAGATCGTAAAGGGGAGCATCGATCGGATGTTCGATAAAAACCTGCAGGATTTAGTACGTGGCATTAGGAACCATAAGGAAGATGAGGTGAGACACTTCTATCTGTTCATTTCCTTTTATATTAAAATCAGAATTGGATGTTTTCGTTAATATGCCTTAAACGCAGCTGGTATAAATGAATCAAGTTGATCTCGTGTCTGATCTCAAATCACCTGATTTCAGGTGAGCTAACCGGCTGTAACCTGTCAAATGTGCTTAGATAACGATCTATATTTATATGTTAAACACGAACTATTAATAATTCAGTGATTGAATAATCTCGGTGTGTTAGGTGACAGCTGTTAATGTTGTTAGAACAGTCTGTCATCGTTTTGTTTATCATGGATGAGGCCAGTTAGCATTGCTAACGGTTGTGACACCTATATAAATTATATTCTGCAAATATACAAATTTGATTCCATCTTGTTCTTTGTGTAATTATGCATGCGATAAACCGATTCGGTACGCTAAAAGAAAGATTTTAATTCAATATGCTATACCTTGCCTCACTCACTTATGTGTGTCATGAGATTGGCCGTGTCACAAAACCTATCAAGAAGCCTATCTAGGATACAGCTTTTCTGGGGGAGGAGGGGGGTGACAGATGTTCAATTCGAGTCGAGTGTTCGAACACCATTCAATGGAAATGTTTTGATTCTTCTATGATTCCTAAACGATTCAAACCCGTATATAATTCCCCAAAACATTAAATCAAAATAATTGAACAACAGCCATGTGATTCAATTTGGAAGTTCAAATGATGCCGACTTATGTTCGATTCGACTCGAATTTAAATGTTCAGGTCAACATTTCTTCCTTGCATATGTGGTCGATTTGAATCCTCTGATGTGCTTATGATGCCCACACATGTACAATTTGAGAGTTCACAAACATTTGAATGGAAATGTTCATTTGAGTGTTTCACAATATACTAGCTCTATAATAGTATTTAGGTATTGTGGTACCCTGCTGTAAAAAAAACTGTATGGTTCTATACCATATTAGTTCCAGAACTTTTTTAAGAACTCAAAGCTGGCCTTCAGATAGAATGCAATCTTGAATCCTATTCTCGTTCTCTCATAATTGCGCTTGAATGGTAAAATGCCAAAATGCCTTGCAGTCCATGCAAACACAGTCGGTGTGTCCCAAGTGAACTTAATTGGTTAATAAAGAAATCGGAGGTGTTCCAATGT
The DNA here is from genome assembly GCF_016745375.1 of Pimephales promelas. The sequence continues at coordinate 3,397,280 of NW_024121466.1, forward strand.
ATCGATCCTTGTATAAGCTCTTAAAAAGATGAAGGTGTAATAAACCCGCTGCTGTCTCTGTGATTAATGTACATTTGACATATTTTCTTTCTTGAATGCTACTGATGTTAAATGACCTACTGTAGCCTATATCTGAAAATATTAAAGCACTGTTTATTTCAAAGATGCAATCGTAATTTGCATCTTTGCTTATTTTAAAATAAAATAATTTCAAATATATTTTATGATGACTGTATTGTGATTTAAAATTACATTAAAAATATTAAATAATTCATATCGTGAAATAAGATTATGATCCTGTCACCCATGCCTATCCCAAACTGTTCAGAAATGTTAGCGAACGTGATTGATAATGTGTTTTTTATTTATTTTTTTATTTGAATACAACAATGATTTTTAAGTCCTGTCGTATTCAATTACTTCTACTGTTGTTTTGGGTTTTTTGTGATGTATCGATTGGTATTTTAGTCAGATATCGTATTTTGGTATCGTGACAACACTACAACAAACGTATATGATGCCCAAAAAAACATTTGATTTTAAATGTTCAAACGCGCTTATAGGCTAATCCTATAAGACGTTTTTATTATAAATTAGTTTGAGATGCCTAAAAATGTTGTCTAGGTAGGCAGCTGACTAGGTATTGAGACGCAGCCGTCGTCTTGGAAATGAATCACATCTGTCAGTTTGACCACAAATGATAAATCGTTGGTTTCTTGTCGTTCATTTTGTGATCTGTGGTTGAAATAAAAATGAAATGATGAAGTAGGCCTCAGGCTCCCCTATAATGACAAAGCTGAATTCTCTTTTGCAATATGCTCCATCCTCGCCCCTCCCTTTGGGGAAAAAAAGAGAACAAGATGCTGTAAAACTGAGCATTAATAATCAAATAGGGCTTTCCCTCTATAACTTCAGTATTCCGTTCCCTTTTTTGGAGATTCATATTGATTTTAGTCTCTTATTTGCGCTTCCAGCAGACATCAGATCAGTGATTTACGTGTTATGAAATGTAATAATAAACCTAGTAAACACTGGACACTGTCTGTGTAAAAAATGATCGCACCCACTCATCTTTAAAGATGGCAAGCTGTCCAAGTTATCGCTCTCTAAAACTTTTATATTGGATATTTAATTATTCTTGTTCAGGTAGTTACTCGGCACCTTATTACTTTGACTTCATAATACAATCTTGATTCTGGTCTGACTGGTTTTGGTCCCACTTTCATTTCAATTGAATATCAAACCATGTTTTAATCACACTTTACGTGCCATGCATTCAAATACAAACATTTAAAGCGATAGTTCACTTACCTCAAGGGCATCCAAGATGTAGGTGTCTTTGTTTCCACAGTATTTTCAATTTTGATATTTTTAGGTCAAACCGTTATAGTCAGTCATATAATGGAGGTATATGGGGTCCACCTCAATGAGCGTGCACAGAGAAGTCCAAATTAAACATGATTCAATGACTCGTAAATGTAAGTACACATTGATGGCCTAAGACACGAAACGAGCAGTTTGTGTGAGAAACTAACAGTATTTATATCGTTTTTACCTCTTGTAATCAAAGTCACGTCCAAGTACTCTGAGGGCGAGGTCGCTTAGTTCTGCGCAAGTGCGACGGCGAGCGTCACGTGTAGTTTACTCATTGTTTACACAGAGATTTCAGACGTGTTATCCTTTCACTGTGAAGATCTAAACATATTTCGATACACAGGAAATTGCAATGGAAGACAATTTCGATATATCAACAGACACCGTTGTTTTTTTGTTTTTTTCGCAACCACGCAAGAGATCACTTCCGAGGCTTTCAGATCACTTGGACGTGGCTGTGGTTACAAGAGGTAAAAACGATATAAATACTGCTCGTTTTCTCACACAAACCGCTCGTTTCGCGTCTTAGGCCATCAACGTGTACTTACGTTTACGAGTCATTGAATCATGTTTAAAATGCTTATTGAGGTGGTGACCATAGACCTCCATTATATGACTGATGGACAAGTTTGACCTAAAAATATCAAAATTGAAAATACTGTGGAAACAAAGACACCTACATCTTGGATGCCCTTGAGGTGAGCTAAAACATATCAAAAATTAATTTCAAAGTGAACTATCCCTTTAAGACTTGCTTTGTTCATTGCTTTAACATAGTCTCCCGGCCCTGTTTAATCTGCAAACATCTGGAGTCAGGTATCAGCAAGGCTTCGTCAATGTAACCTGTACCTAGATGCCATGTCTGTTACCTGGCCAACAGCGGATGGTCCTGTGAAATATTCATAGCCTCCTGAATGAACTGTCAGACTGTGTGTGTGTGTGTTCTGGTCTGTTTGCTCTCTGCCTGTGGTTTCATACGAGACCTCTATATTTGTTTTCCACAAGAGGTGGGTGTACTTAGCCAAAGCACTCGCTGGGTCTCACAACTAGTGAGCTGCCCTCCTAAATGCTTTTTTGGACACCATAGCTGCGCTTGAGCCAAATAATTTTGATATAGGCATCTTTAAACATGCTGGTATAGTTTTTGAAAAGATGGAAGGACTTCAGCTTTTCCTCAGACTGTGCTCTCTTGTTTGCCTGAGAAGGACAAGTTTGTCTTCATACTTGATTGATGGTTTGCTGAGCTGGTCAAATCCAAGTCTTGGCTAACTCACAAATATTTCAGTCATGGCAATGGGCTGATATTACCCATAATGCATGATTCATTAGAACTGAATGAGGATGGGACAAGGACATCTCGAGAACATTCTATTCCCTTATGGTTTTGTTCTTACAGGGATAAAGTTACCCATCATTCATTATGATAATTTACCTCTAGAGTTTAATTTTTACGAAGAGTCGAAGTTACCCTTAACTGAGTTTAAAGAAAAAAATTGCAAGTATTTTTGATAATTTGAACATTTTTACCTCTTTTTTAAAAAAATTATTATTTCCAAGTCGAAATCACCCATAATGCACCATTTGTATAGAGTGCCTGTTGGTTTCCTTGTATTTTTTCAGCCTCTCTTGTCTCTAAGTACCCATAATTCAACATTCACAAGGGTTTTGTAAAGAGGTCTAGAAAATTTCTGGTGGACATTCTTTTACTCTGTCTCAATGGTTGGAAATAACCCAGAATGCATCATTCATAGAACTGCATGAAGATTTGACAAGAAAACTGTCTTTCTTTCACCTCATTTTTATTTGTTCTAGGTGCACCATAATGCACCATTCAAAAAATTTTCACAAAAACTTTCTGGTGAATCTTCGTTTATCCCTTTTTTTTTTTTAGTCTTAGTGGTTGGACATTATGAGTAAGTTATTGATAATGAGTGAATAATAAAGCATTATTATCTGTAATGCTTCATTCACAAGAATGTTGTAAAGACGTGACAAAAACTTTCTGGAGAACCTTTGTTTACCTTGTCTGTGTGGGCTTAAATGATCCGTTCTCAACACCGTTCTCAAGTTATTTCAACCCAAATTTGGGTCAAATATGGACAAACCCAAATGTTAGTTTAAAAATGTAATTAAAAAATGTACAGTTGAAAGTGAAAGTTTGACATTTTGAATTACAATTTAACCCAAGTTTGGGTTAAAACAACCGAGCATTGTTTAGAGTGAAGGGGTTGTAAAGATGTGACTGGAAAATCGTGTCGGGAACTTTCATTTACCTCTTTAAAATTTGTACTAGGTGGAAATCGGCCGTAATGAACCATTCACAAGAATTAAGATATTAGAGCCAGACCGATATATCGGCATATTTTCCAAAATATCGGTATCTGCATTTATAATGGCCGATAAATGAATATTTCAAAAATAAAATAAAACGGACGAAACACGCTTCAACCATGTAATGAGTGTTGTTGTATAGTTTGTCCACCAGAGGGCACTCTACACCGTCCCTGTTGGCAACACTCGTTGAGTTGGTCACGAGACATACATTGCTCGAATAACAATTAAAAGAACATCCCCATCAGTTCTCTTAACTCAAATAAGCATGACAAATTTGTGACTATCATGTCCAGTTTTGCTGCTGTTAAATAAGCCGAGAGTGAAGCGGAATTAGCTTGTAATAATTACGTTACGTTGTTGCAATATAGTTGACTGACTGTCCTTTCAACTTTTGACAATGTGACTGAAGTATTTCTGTAATAGCGCGTGACAGTTATAGCAATGAGATGTATGAAAATGAGATGAAAATGTATGTTATGACGTCATCCATTGCTAAATTACGGCTCATCATAGACTAGCTAACCACAAAGCTAGCTAATGCCACTATCATCAGTCTGTTCTGTTGTGACAATAAAAGAAACAAGTTTCTTTTTAAAATTCATTATCATATAATTTTAGTTAAAACTCATAACTAACCACAAATAACTAATGTTAGGGAAATCTGTTAATGTTTTGTTGCGCTTTTCTGAAATAAAAAAAATAAAAAATATCGGCCGATATATCGGATTTTAAAACCAACAAATATTTGTATCGGTATCGGCCTTCAAAATCCTTTTTGAGAACCTTTTACCTCATATTTTCATTCTCGTTATTTACCATTCATTCAAATTTTTTGTAAAGACGTGAACAGACAAGAACCTTTGGAGAACCTTTGTTTACCTTGTATTTTCTCTCTGCGCTTAAACGGCCCATAATGCATCATTCACGAGGGTTTTGATAAGATGTAGAAATCTTATGGAGAACTTAAATTTACCTCATTTGCACTCTTTACCCCAGTGAAGACGTCTTGCAATCCTTCACTGAGGTAAACGAGAGGTTATGCCCATGTAATGGTTCTCTAAGCCCTTCAGTTCTTCCCCTCTTGTCAATGCTCTGGCTGTCTCATGACTAAAGACACATGACCACCACACTCGCCCCATACAACAGCACTTTGTGTGTGTGTGTGTCCCTGAGATGCTGAGCGTGTGTGCTGCTGTGTGTCTTGAGTGCTGGTTGAAGGATCTCTCCCCACTTTTTTTTTTAATCATTTAACAATTTAATCTCACTGTCTCTTTGTCAGTTCTTTTAGTCATTTATTGATTCTTCACGCATACACGCTCAAACATACTGACCTAGTTTTGAGAATGTTTTTTATCATTATTTTCAGCTTCTGGGTTTCAACAATGCGTCTTTGATTGTGCCTTATATATATAGCCTAATGTGAGAATGTGTGAAAAATCATGAAGGATTCAATTCATGTCCAGTTGTGTGAATTTAAAAAAAGATTTGTCCCTGGTCCCCATCCACTTTCATTATATGGAAAAGAGCAGCTTTGACATTTTACTAAATACGTCCTTTTGTGTTTATGGGGGGAAAATTGGGTTTGGAACGTGACAATTTCGGTTACTATACCTTCAAAAAAAGTTAATCGTTAGTTTTGATAAATGTCTATCTGTTTTCAGGTAAAGACAGGGCAAAACGTTTAATGGTTTTAAATTGAACATGTTTCGTCTCTGTCAGCGATTTGACAGATGCTGTTGATAACTGGAAGCTAAATGAAATTTTTTTTTTTTTTTTTTGTCTCACTCTTTCTAACAATACTTCCTGTTCCTTCTATAGGCCAAATACATCTCTACATGCATCGATGAGATCAAACAAGAACTCAAACAGGACAACATCGCGGTCAAAGCCAATGCAGTCTGCAAACTCACCTACGTAAGACCATCCATCACTGATTTCATTTCCCTTCTCCTTGAAAATGAGCTCAATCCATCACTTATGCTTTTGATTTCTCTGTTGAACAGTTGCAGATGCTTGGCTATGATGTCAGTTGGGCTGCGTTCAACATCGTGGAGGTGATGAGCTCCTCCAAATTCACATATAAGGTGAGAGGCAGCGTCGAAAAATAATATTTGCATTCATTTGCAACAGTGTTATTTTAGTATTATTTATTCATATTTTTTTTATAAAGATACTAAAATAAAACAGAAATCTTAAAATAAAAGTAGGGCTGTGAAACGATTAATCGCATCCAAAATAAAAGTATTTGTTTAGTTAATACATGTGTGTGAACTGTGTGTAATTATTTTCTATATAAAAATACACACACACACACGCATGTATATATTTAAGAAATATTTGCTTATATATATGTATGTAATTTGTACTATACATAAATATTTTATAAACTTTATATAAAACTATAACTAATTTTTCTTAAATATATACATGTATGTGTGTGTATTTTATATACAAAATAATTATACATGGTTCACACAATTTTTTTTTTTATATAAATATAAACTTTTATTTTGGATGCGATCAATCACGATTAATCGTTTCACAGCCCTACTTTTATTTTAATATTTCTGTTTTATTTTAATATTTTTTATTATTTATTATTGTCAAAAAATGTTTTGTCTTTTGGGAACACTTTACAATAAGGTTCCATTAGTTAACATGAACTAGCAATGCAAAATACTTTCTTATAAAAGCATTTATTAATTCTCTTAAGGATTTGTAATCTTACTTCATGTTAATTTTAACTAACATTAAGTTGTAACTGTCAATACTTTATGGACCTGAGCTGACATGAACTAACAGTTGTATTTTTAACTAATCTTTGAACAAAAATGAATAAATATTGTAAACATGTTGCTCATTGTTACTTGATTTTAGTTCATGCGTTAACCGATATGACTTTATACTAAAGTGTTACTGTTTTATTTTTAATATTTATAGTTAGCGTTCATAATTTTTTTTTTTTCAGTTTTTGTTATTTTAGTACTTTACATTTTATCTCAGTTAGTTGCTAAGGCAATATTTCTAATTGTTTGTTTGTTTGTTTGTTTTTATCCAGTATTTATATTTTATTTAATTTTTATTACTAAAACAATTCAGTAGTTTTAGTTAGGAACATTGGTTCACAAATGTCTTTTTTTCTTCTCGTTTTCAGCGAATCGGCTACCTTGCAGCATCGCAATGCTTTCATGAGGGCACTGATGTCATCATGCTGACGACCAATCAGATTCGCAAGGTGTGTTTTGAACTTCCTGTTCACCTGTATTTGTTTTGATCATGCTGGTTGCTATAGGATCCTTCATCATTTCTCATCAGGATCTCAGTAGTCCCAACCAGTACGACACCGGCGTGGCACTGACTGGCCTTTCCTGCTTTGTGACCCCCGACCTGGCTCGTGACCTGGCCAATGACATCATGACTTTGGTAAAGCCATTCAGAGTGTTTATGCAAGGCAAATATTGACATTCAGCACATATTCATTCCTTCTCACCCTTCCTCCATCTCAGATGTCCCACACTAAGCCATACATTCGCAAGAAGGCTGTGCTGATCATGTACAAAGTGTTCCTGAAGTACCCTGAGTCCCTCCGTCCTGCCTTCCCCCGACTCAAAGAGAAGCTGGAGGACCCAGATCCCGGTACGGATGCCAAATCATCACTTAATGTAGCTCGCTAAATGCTATTATTTCAGGCGTTCCACCTGAATGTTTGGTTACGTACGTCCCAGGTGTCCAGTCGGCGGCTGTGAACGTCATCTGTGAACTGGCCAGAAGGAATCCCAAGAACTACCTGTCCCTGGCGCCCCTGTTCTTCAAACTCATGACCTCCTCCACCAACAACTGGGTCCTTATTAAGATCATTAAGCTGGTATGAAACTATATATGTCGGGTTTTAACCCTGTAAAGTCTGATGAAGTCAGAAAAAACTTTAGACATAATTCTTAAAAAGTTGATTATCATATTTAGTACAACAGGCCTTTATGGTTCATATAGTATGATATAGGAGTATATGGAGCTCATTCATAGTCGAGGATAAAAAAACAAAAATATAAGCCAAAACTGAACAAAATTATGTAATGTTTTGTAATGAGATTTCCGTGTGTTTTAGTTTGGTGCTCTCACTCCTTTGGAGCCTCGTTTGGGAAAGAAGCTGATCGAGCCCCTAACAAACCTCATCCACAGGTAACAATGATACTAAAACACACCAAAGCGCTAAATCTGGCTAAAACTATTAGGGTTAAATATAATATCTCTTTTTCCTCTTGTCCTTCCTCTCATTGCCTCTCTCAGTACCTCAGCCATGTCGCTTCTCTATGAGTGTGTCAACACTGTCATAGCAGGTCAGTATTATTTGGTGCCGTGACCCGGTGTTGTACTCTTAACATATTTCTTAACAACACCATTGATGTCTTTTCTCTCTCCTGTTTTACCTCAGTGTTGATCTCACTGTCCTCTGGGATGCCCAATCACAGTGCTAGCATACAGGTGGGCTATTGTCACATTACTCAATAAGACCAGTAGTTTTTATATATTCACGGAAATATCTGGTCAGATTTAAGGCCTTGTTCACACCAAGAATGTTAACTATAAAGATAGCTGTATTAGCGTCCACATCAGCGAACAATATCGTTCTGTTTATTCTAAGCACGTGCTTGTCTGTCACTTTAAATGCTTGAGCTCTTTGAAGCAGGGTGGATTCTTATTGGCTGTCAATGTTGTCATCGTTCATCAGCTGGATAAAATCGTTCTTCTATTAAGAACAATTTTTTTAACAATTTTATCGTTTTCTTTATAGTTATCGTTCTTGGTGTGAACAGGCCTTTATACTTGACATTGCATTTGTAGTGTGTTAATTGGTCAAAGCCCAATATGGAGACGCTATAGAATAAGAATGTGTTGATGAAATCATATAGCAATATATCACAATTAAGATATTACATTGATGTCCTTGGATGAATATTGTTTTGTCTCAATTCATATAATTTCCTACTGTTCAATTAATGAAAAAAAAATGAAGAAGCAGATTATCTAAAGGACTAAAATATTCAATTATTATTAGGGCTGTGAAACGATTAATCGCATCCAAAATAAAAGTTTTTGTTTACATAATATATGTGTGTGTAGTGTGTATAATTATTTTGTGTATATAAATACACACACATGCTTGTATATATTTAAGAAAAATGTGTTATTAATATATCAAATATTTATATTTATGTATAATATAAATTTTGTATAAATATATATAAAGTATATACATGCAAATATTTCTTAAATATATGTGCTTGTGTGTGTGTATATATATATATATATATATATATATATATATATATATATATATATATAAAATTATACACACTACACGCATATATTATGTAAAAACAAACTTTTATTTTGGATGCGATTAATCGTTTCACAGCCCTAATTATTATTATTTTTCTGTGAATTGGATAAATATTGGATGTTAAATCCAGTTTCTCATATTTTATTTAATTAATAAAATATTAAATGTATACAATTTGATGTGGTATATGTGCATTTCATATATATTTTCCAATTAATGATGAAGCAGATCATCTAACGCATGAATTAATATTATTGTTATCATTAAGTTTTTTAATTGAGCAAATATTGGACATTTTGGGCTAATGTCTTAAATTTTATAATATTAAATAAATATTTTAAATTTTATATATATATATATATATATATATATATATATATACATTTATATTATGTATTGGCCACCTTAGTCTCTAGATATCAGCATTTCACCATTGCAAAACCTGGTCAACCACTACTGATTTTTATAGAGTATAAGTGGATTTCAAACAAGCACTTGACCCATCTGAAGTTGGGGCTAATGTAAGATGGTTGGAAAGGTTTTTAACGTGGTTGTAACGCCTTTTGTCTCTCCTTCTGTTTTCCCTTTCTCTCTCTGCTCCACAGCTCTGTGTGCAGAAACTGCGAATCCTGATTGAAGACTCGGACCAGAACTGTGAGCCTTCTGTCAATGCCTGCAGTGTGTCATTCTCTCATTGTCTGTGTGTGTTTCTGAGTCCCCCCTCTGGCCTGGTAGATGGAGTACATGTAGATCTCCATCTCGGATAACTCGAAGACACCTCAGTGCTACGATAGGGAATTGGCAAGAGTCATTTGTAACTTTTCAGCTTGAGGAACTTCAAGAAAAATTTCCTCCAAAAAGCAATAATATTTCAAGACATGTGCATTAAGTAATCTGAATTATCTTGCAGGAGTTCGAGTTATCGGTGTCCCAGTGTTGCCGGCCGTAGAGTAGCTCTGTGAATCCTGGACTGCCATGTTTTGTTTCTCAAAAACCACAGAGTTTCCTCACAGGGCTATTTCAGCTGAATGTTTTGGCATTCTGTCAATCCTGAAGCCCCTTGAGTTTCTTAAATAGATCAGTGTGTTTGTACATTTTGTTTTGGCATCAACAAGGCAAAACAGTTGAGGAAATGCCCACTGGCCTATTGGCCCAAGACTACAGAACTGTCTTGCATCTATATTTAGTCTATTTGATTTTATGGGCATTTAAAACATTAGTTTCATATCAAATATGCATTTAATCGGTTATGCATAATGCTCTTAACTTTTAAAAATCTGGCAGAGGAAAACAAAACTGAAGTCTGTTTGTGTTCTTGTGGGGGTGAATGTTCCTGGGTGTGTGTGTGTGTTTGTTGTCTTTTGTGTTTGTGTTTTCTTTTCCCATTGTCTTGTTTGTTGTTTTTTTTGCCATGTAGATTTACATATTCAGATTTTAAAGTAGTAAATGGCTAGAATGGTATCAGTTCTAAAATACTGTATATTTTAGGAGAAGGCCTAAATGAAATTGTAGTTCACCCTATCTGTTGACTTCACTTTATTGTGAACATTTCTTCCATGTCTTCCGGTGAAACCATACATCGGTGGTAATGTATGTCGAACTTCTCCAATCGATTTAGTCTGCTCAAACTCCACCCCTTTCTTGCAATCAGCCGCAAGATTGCATTTTGGGTACGTTGACACCGCAACGCTATGCTTAAAACGGAGAAGTTTTACTTTGAGTTTTCCGCGGACAGATGACGCTACTTTTGTCGAAACGATCTGCGAAAACGATTAAAAACGCTGCTAACTGGCCATTAGATACAGATGAAACACTGTAGATTGAATGCGTAATGGTGCGTTCACAGCGGACGCGAATAGCGCGTCAGGCGCGAGTGATTTCAATGTTAAGTCAATGCAATGACGCATTATGTGCATAAAAATTCCTGTGGCACGAATGAGGTGTAGAGCGCGGTGCGGTAGACGCGAAAACACCTCGCCCTGGGTGCATGACAGGTGGAAGTACCGCTGACATCGGCCGTCATCCAGGCGCAGCTCCTGGAGCGAGCAAATAATGAAACTCGCCAAACGGTTAGCCTACGAAGGGTCCGGTGGACATAAATACGGCGACGATGAACCCACGCCGCTGTTGTGCTCCCCAAAGCAAATACAGAGCTGTGACTCTCTCGATAAATGCTCGATCCATATAAAAAAGATGGCCGCCTGCGGGTTTCGATTCTGACGCGGGCAAATTTCACTTAAAAATTTTGTTTTGGCATGCGTCAATTTCACTCTTGACACGCGAATGGATTCAAAGTGTTCAAGCATATAACTAAGCGCAGTATGTGCAAATTTGACGCGTTATTCGCTTCTGGTGGGAACGCACAGTAATACGGATGTCCATGGAGTTTTCAAAGATTCACGTTTTTGTGGTTGACATGGAAACCGCTTTCAAAAACGTGCACTATGAAACCTGTTTTCAAAAGTTTGCGTTTTCAGACACCCAAAACCATAGATATCTATATAAAGGCTAGATATCTCGTCCACGCTGTTGGCCAATGGAGGTCGACGTCTGCACCTGGCGGCCATCTTGTCACAGGCAGCTCGTTCACTCGTAACATTGTGTTAATGGTACATGTACTATTTAAATAACCATAACTTGCTCAATTTTCTACCGATTTTCAAACAGTTTGTTTTGTTATAAAGTCAGAGATGTAGTTATGACACAGCATACTTATGAATAATAAGTGTATAAATAAATAATCATCCAGATAATTATAGCCACGTTAATAACGTTTGTAAGAAACCAAACCGTTAGCAAATCCGTCAAGATTTCAACGAGATTATTGAGAGTATTTGTGTTCGTGCTGACCACTCATCTTACATCAGCTTACCTGTGACAAGATGGCCGCCGGTGATGACGATAGAAACTCCGCCTTAAGACATCTAGCCTTTATATAGATATCTATGCCCAAAACGCCCGTTGTCATGTAAATGAACGGTCAAAACATCTAAAGTGTTACGTTTTTATGTTGAAAACGGTGTCGTGTAAACATCCCCTCAGATCCGCCTTCATCCAGTCAACAACCGAAATTTTTTTAAATCTTTTCAATAATCCGTTTCACTCGGATGTGTCTCAATATGGAAGAAAATGTCTGTCGCTACTTCCATTACATGGCGAATTTAATAGTCTAAATAGAAGAACTGAGCTAAGCGACAATTAGCATAAATGCAATACAGCTGTATTTAGAGAACAGAGAGACTATGCTTTATTGCAAGAGTCACTTAGGCACTGTTATGTTTTGCAGTGAAGTACTTGGGTCTTCTGGCCATGTCCAAGATCCTGAAGACGCACCCTAAGTCCGTTCAGTCACACAAGGACTTGATCCTTCAGTGTTTGGACGACAAAGATGAGTCTATCCGCCTGAGAGCCCTGGATCTGCTCTATGGCATGGTATGTTCAACAATTATTTACTTTCTTCTACCTCAGGGGTGCCCAATCCTGTCCAGCACATCCAGCGCTCCTGAAGATGTTTATTATCTGGTTCAGTTGTGTTTGATCAGGGTTGGATCTGAACTTTGCAGCTTGGTTGAGCTTCAGGAACAGGGTTCGGCACCCCTGCTCTAAGTCATTTTGTGTTGACCACAAATATAACAGCTTGCTTAAATGTGCCTAGGTCTCGAAGAAGAACCTGATGGAGATTGTGAAGAAGCTCATGCTGCATGTGGACAAAGCAGAAGGCACCACTTACCGAGATGAGTTGCTCACCAAGATCATCGACATCTGCAGCCAGAGCAACTACCAGTATATCACAAACTTTGAATGGTAAGACTAAACAACCAAGATTTTTGATTTATATATATTTTTTTCCTCCCATGTGACCCACGAAAATGTAAACAGGAAAAAAGCACGTGTATTCTGATTCTTTCAGATCGATTTCAGACCTCATTCACATGCATTTGCATTTGCATCATGTAAGCGGGTGGATTGGATATTTTTGCCTAATGCGTACACCATTGAAAAGTGGAGGTGGCAAATTACGTCAACTTAGGTGGACACCAACTTCAATCGCATGACTCTTCAATGGCTCAATGGAGGATGAAGGCTAAACCTAATGTTTTGCTGACCTTTAAAAATGGTTCGGAAAGCAAAAGCTTGTATTACCATTTTATCCGCATGACCGCATCCATTGCAAATCACATCGTTTTTACTTCCTTTTTTGCCTAAGCTTTTCAGGGTCAGTAGTTCTACCTTGGGATGTTTCGCCAAGTGTATTGTGCAATTGCAAATATCGGATATGGGTCACTTTTTAGGTTGCAGCAGGTCGTCAAAAAAATCTGATATATCGTCAAATCGGAATTTGGCATCAAGACCTGCAGTGTAAATGTGCCCTTCTGAACTGCTTTTCCATTGTTTTTCAATGTAAACATGAGCAAGACGGATCTCTTTGACTATTTTCTCGCGTCTCACATTTTGCAGTGTCTTGCGCATTCTAAAAATGTGCCACTCAAGTTAAATTGAGTCAATTTTGTTGTGAATTGAATAATTGAACATGTTGAATCAATGTCTCAAGTCTTATTTAAGTTCTAAAATATATAATACATATAAATGTATACAATTTGATAAATATTGGACCTTGCATTCTTCCCCCATTCCACTGCCACGTGGCTCACATTTTTAAACAAAATACATGTTTTCTGTGAACCCAAGACCTTTTTCTACTTTTTTTCATTCTACTGTTCTGTGTTAATCTTGCGTAGAACTAACATGTTGTTGGTTGGATACAAAGTCACAACCTTATCTGTCTTCCAGGTACATCAGTATCTTGGTAGAACTGACTCGTCTGGAGGGCACAAGGCACGGCCACCTAATTGCCTCTCAGATGCTGGACGTAGCCATCCGCGTCAAAGCCATCCGGAGCTTCGCCGTGGCTCAGATGGCCACTCTGCTGGACAACGCACACCTGCTGACCGGCAACACACAGCGCAACGGCATCTGCGAGGTTCTCTACGCCGCTGCGTGGATCTGCGGGGAGTTCTCAGAGTACGTGGTGACGATCTGGAAAGGTTCAAGATTTCAACATTAACAAATTCTAACGTTTAATCTTTCCTCACAGGCATCTGGAGGACCCCATGCAGACCTTGGAGGCCATGCTGAGACCCAAAGTGGCCACCCTGCCCGGTCACATCCAGGCGGTGTACGTACAAAATGCTGCCAAGCTGTTCGCGACCGTGCTGCAGAAGCACGAAGGGGAGACCGACAGCCAGGCAGCGCAGGAGACCAGCCAGCTGCTTATAGAAAGACTGCCGCTGTTCGTCCAGAGTGCCAACCTGGAAGTGCAGGAGAGGGTGAGCTATTCAGCATGGAATGAACATTAAACACCCAAATCTCTAAATCCAATCAACCGATAAAGAGAACCAAGGCCCCCACCCTTCATTTTTGTTTTCTGTTGCATTCAGATTTATGTTTAGATTCAAGATGAATGGCATGCTCAATTCCTTTTTGAGTCTAAGAGACAGTATAGAGAAAGAAATCTCTGATAACCGAGGCACTCCTTAATTAAAATGTCTTTATTACAAAAATAACATGTCCTAAACAGACAAATTTAAAACCAATGGAGCCTTCTTCAGGGCTTGGTCACTTAGACATTCAGATGTTTGTCAAAATATGAAAGAAAAGAGCTGTTGATAAGTCGGCATGAAACTGAAATTTTGTTAGTCTTTTCCTCTCTGTTGTGACGTGTATCAGAGTGAAAGTGCTTCGCAGGCGGAAAAAAGTGCTGGGCAGGACTTGATTTTTTCTATTGGGAATTGAATGGATAGTTGTGGTTTGCTATTGGACGATTTCATGTGAGTGACAGGCTGCCCCGCATCATCAGAGAAGAAATGTCACTGCAAGAGGGAGGGAAAGTTATTTTGATGAATGATTACAAGGCCATATTAATTATAAAAGAATGATGTGCATGAATAAATCATATATAATAGAATGTAATATTCCATAAGTAGAAGAATTCTCAATTTTGATTTCATGGTGACTTTAAAGAGTAACTAAACCCTAAACCAACAATGATCTGTAAGAATGGATCTAGTCATTGATTCAAGTAACTTTTTTGACATTTGTTTATAAAGTGTTCTATTTCCACAATATATGGTGTAAAAACGTCTTAGTGCTGCCCTCTTCAGGTTGAACGGTGGCTACTGCAGTTGAATTTTTCTATTGGATGTTCCGCACTTCGTGACATACGCAGGTTTCAGCTCATCACGCTCTTGGTACGAGCGGCAGTATAAAAACCAGCTTGTTTCGTCAAAACCACTGTAGCGAGTCAGGAGTTGGAATTGCGAGTTTTGAAAACGATCAGGATAGAGTGTTTTAGCATCTATTTCATCCCCTCTATCTCAAATTTTTCATAATTTTTCAAATATTACCAGTGGGTGAGGTCAGGCTCTGACCAGGGGTTTAGTTACCCTTTAAAAGATGCCCAGCTTTGGCCAAAATGTACAAAGCTTTCAAATGCATCCTGCTTGTGTGTAGTGACAAGATCTAAGAAGGCTAAGGTGTGCTAAAACATGCTAGCAGCCTATTAGCAACGTTCTAAAAAGTTGCCTAGAAACCGGGGCAATATTAAGTCATTTTAGAAATCTGTTAAAGCATGCAAGTGATATTTTAAAACATGTTAGCAATGTGATAAACATGACAGCAATCTGTTAAATATGTTAGAAACAAGCTAGCAATGCTGATGTGGATTATTGGGCATCTGAAGCATGTTTAAAGTGGTCTGATGTTGTGTAATGTGGTTTTGGGGGGGTTAATGGGGTCTGAACAGTTCTGATGTGGTCTATTTGAGTGTTTATTGCTCTGTCTGATGTTTAAACCAACGTTAAACTCTATCTAGTTTGAGTATTGAGCTTTTAGCTTAGCAGCATGCTAATGTCAATGCTAATGCTGTTCATGGGTAGCGATTCCTATTATACGACTTGTGTGTTCACACTGTGATATTGTTTATTTGCTATGCTTGGGAGCATTACGTCAATATGACGTCATTAACCATGATGTTCCTCCACAGGCGTCCTGCATCCTCCAGCTGGTGAAGTACATCCAGAAGCTGCAGCAGAAGAATGTAGAGGTGGCCGACGAAGTGACGGCTCTCTTTGCCGGAGAGCTCAACCCCGTGGCCCCCAAGGCCCAGAAGAAAGTGCCTATACCAGAAGGGTGAGCTTTTCTTGAGTCTGTCGCAAGGGAATCGACTGGAAAAGATCTTACAACTGTTGTTTTTCCGCCTTCAGTCTGGATTTGGACGCCTGGATCAACGAGCCTCCGTCCGAGAGCGAGTCTGAGGACGAGAAGCCCAAAGCGGTGTTCGCTAAAGAGGAACCCAAACATTCCAGATCAAGACACACTGAGGTGGACGAGAAAGAGTTGGCCAGGGTAAGTGCATGCAGTCCGTCAGACCTTCAGAAAATATCAAATATAGTGAACCTAAATAATCTTGCCTGATTTTAAACAGAGGAGGGAAGCCAGGAAGCAGGAACAGGCCAACAACCCGTTCTACATCAAGGCCTCGCCATCATCTCAGAAGGTCAGATCATTTCTTCGCTCGTGATTTCAACAAATGAGACTTTGCTGTTTGGAACCTTGAAAAGCTTTGTTTCTCCCATCACGACTTCCTTGAACTTTTTCCGCAATTGCAGGTGTTCGACGCGCCAGGTGTAGAACACATTCCGGTGGTGCAGATCGACCTTAGTGTGCCTCTTAAAGTCCCAGGTGAGCAAATCTACAACGCAACAATTAAAGGAGTAGTTCACTTTTTTTAAAAAAAAAAAATTGCTAATAATTTACTCACCCCCATGTCATCCAAGATGTCCACGTCTTTCTTTCTTCAGTCGAAAAGAAATGAAGGTTTTTGATGAAAACATTCCAGGATTTTCTCCATATAATGCACTTCATTTGGGAACCAAACGGTTCAAGGTACAAATGAGAGTTTCAGTGCAGCTTTAAACGACACCAGACGATGAATAAGGGTCTTATCTTGGACCCTTCGAGTCATGACTCGAAAAAAGATTTGTTCATTTTGATGAACGAGTTCGAACAGGAGAGTCACAAACGCTCGTCACAGAACTGAGCAAGGCGAGCATTTGTGCTTCTAAAACTTAAACTTTTTTATTTATTTTTGAAATGACCGATCGTTTCGCTTGATAAGACCCTTATTCATCATATGAAATCGTTTAAAGCTCTTTCAACAGTTTGCAGTTTGCACTGAAACTGTCATTTGGACCTTGAACCGTTTGGTTCCCATTAAAGTCCATTATATGGAGAAAAGTCCTGTAATGTTTTCATCAAAAACCTTAATTTCTTTTTGACTGAAGAAAGAAAGACATGGACATCTTGGATGACATGGGAGTGAGTAAATTATCAGCAAAAGTTTTTTTTTTAAAAGTGAACTACTCCTTTAACTTGTCCTTCGTTTGGTCCAGGGATGCCCATGTCCGACCAGTACGTGAAGCTGGAGGAGGAGCGCCGGCAGAAGAACAAGGCGGATAAGAAGAAGAAGGATAAGAAGAAAAAGCGTGAGAAGCGAGGGAAAGGGAGGAAGGCGGATTCGGGTCCCGAGAGCGAGGAAGACATCACGCCCGCTCAACAAGTGGACATAGTCACAGAGGAAATGCCAGAGGTGGGCAGCTGTCACTTTGAAGTGCTTCAAACTGTTGTCCACAAAACTAATGTTGGTGTGTCTCTGTTCCCAGAATGCCTTACCGAGTGACGATGACGATAAAGATCCCAATGATCCTCATAAAGCTCTGGACATCGATCTGGACAAGTATGTACCACATCGTCACCATCTACAGTTCATATATGCACTACAGGTTAGGGATGCACTAAAATAAAAAAATGAAGAATCCGAAATTAAGGTTTTCATTTAGCTGAAAGCCCCAAATTTGGGCAATTGAACTCTTTATGCTTCTCAGAGATGTTCAGAGTCATAGTAAATTTATATTTCTGATATTTCGGCCAAACTAAGTTTTTAAATGGCTACTCTGGTATAGCTTTTGGTCATGGGAAAGTGGATCCACACTGCTGACATGTTTACCTGTTTACCTCCCCAAACTCTTCTCTCAATTTTGGTGCATTGCTAGCTACACATGTTAAACTCTTATTTCCTTGTTACCCAATTCAGGAATTCTCATTGATTTGTTCCCATTGTTTGGTACAAGACACTCTTAGTCCGAGGGCATTAATTCCCTCTTAATTTTCAGCATCAATTTCCTTCTAGTTAGTTTCATGCTTCTCTCCGCTGTCATTCATTTAAACCACCTTTAGCAGATGCTGACTGTTGAGTCTGTTCATACAGAGGTGCAACAACTCTAGTTGTCTTTTGCATCTGTTGGGTTTTCCATGTTCTGGTATCAAAGAACTTTCTCCAATTCTCCTGTTTCTTCTTCACACTCTCACACACGCTGCTCTCTCCATCTCTCTCTCTCCCTCATGCACGCACGCATCTGCCCTCCTGAAAGTCTGCTATCTGGTGCTGGCTCAAGGTGAGTTCTTCCTGGGGTCACATGACCCAATGGAATCCACTGCCCAACTACCAACACCCGTTGCTCCTTTTTTCCTGGCAATTGCAGTATGTCACTGCTGGAGTGTTAATATTTATTAAGAGTGCGTCATGCATGACTGATCAGATCACCTGCTAGTTGGGTTTTGGCTGTGGTCAAAATGCTATAATAGACTAACATTTCAAAAGTTTGGGGTCAGTAAGATTTTTTTTTTTTTTATTACTGTGGATCTTCTGCTCCCCAAGGTTGTTAAAGGTTGTTAAATTGTGAAATATATTTGCCATTTAAAATAACTATTTTCTATTTGAACTCAATTTATTTCTGTGATGCAAAGCTAATTTTTTTAAGCAGCCATTACTGCAGTTTGCAGGGTCACATGACATTTGAGAAATCAGTTTAATTTGCTGCTCAAAAAAACATTTATTTTTATCAATGTTGAAAACCATTGTGCTTCATATTTTTTAATGATTAACGTGACGCATTATTTTTTTCAGCATTTTTATAATAATAATGACACATGATCAATTGTATGCATTCTTGCTGAATAAACGTATTAATTATAAAAAAATAAATCAAATTAACCCCCCAAACTTTTGAACGGTTGTGTAAAGGCGCTTTTCCACTGCATAGTACGGTACGGTTCGGTTCGGTACGTCTCACTTGTGGCGCTTTTCCACTGCATGGTACGGTACAGTACGGTTCGCTTCAGGTCGCTTTAAATGGTACCTGGTCTGTTGAGGTTCCAAGCGTACCGTACCGGTACTAAAATGTGACGTGAAACACTGCAGATCACTGATTGGTCAGACAGAATCGTCACTACCAGCGTCACTACTAGCGTCATTGGATTTGCGACACGAGACACTTTTTTAGCAGTATTTTTGTTTTGCTGCCATCAGCCTCATTTTAAACACATTTTTCCGTCTAGCAGTTAAAAACAACCACATACCGAAAATCAGGAACACCATCCCCTCGATAGTCTCCATTGTTCCTGTGTTGTGGGTTTGAAAATGTGGCGCTTTTAAGATGATGTCATGGCAGTAGAGGCGCGCGCAAATAACGATCAGTCCCACACACTTTGAAGGGGTACTACTGCGGTGGAAACGAAAAGCGATCCGAACTGTTCTGCGCCGAGTCGAAGCGTACTGAGCCGAACCGTACCGTACTATGCAGTGGAAAAGCGCCATAAGTACATGCCAGCGTTGACAGCCTTGCCTGGCTTCATTTTTTCTCTTGAAATTGAGCGTAGGTTTTTAGTCTTTTTTTTTTTTTTTGTTTGTTTGTTTAGGAAAATGAATCCTGCTTTATAGGCCTCTTTACACCAAATCTGAAAATCTGACTCAAAACAAATGCACCACATGATTATAAAAGCAAAGCCAAACCCCTTTACAGTCAAAAATATTACAATTCAATTATTTGTATTTTGTGTTGTTTGAAGGCTAGCTCAGTTTTCGTTTTATTTTCATTTTTGCTTTCTTTTGTTTAGAATTGTTTTTAGTATTTTATTATTTATTTATTTCATTTAAAAAGATAGTTCACTTTGAAATACATTTTTTGGTATGTTTTATCTTACCTCAAGGGCATCCAAGATGTAGGTTTACACAGTATTTTCAATTTTGATATTTTTAGGTCAAACCGTTATAGTCAGTCATATAATGGCGGTCTATGGTCACCACCTCAAAGAGCATGCACAGAGAAGTCCAAATTAAACATGATTTAATGACTCGTAAATGTAAGTACACATTGATGGCCTAAGACATGAAACGAGCGGTTTGTGTGAGAAAACCAACCGTATTTATATCGTTACACTACAGCCACGTCCAGGCACGGGAGCTTCGGTCTGTGCAAGCGGCAGAAGTGATCTCTCGCGCGGTTGCGAAAAAAAAAATCACCGTTGTCTGTTATTATATAGAAATCGTCTTCCAATTTGATTTCCTGTATATCTAAATATGTTTAGATCTTCACAGTGAAAGGTAACGCTTCCGAAATCTCGTGACGTACACGCTCGCGAGATCCCTTCCACGGGTTTCCGGCGCTTGCGCAGACCGAAGCGCCCGCGCCCTCAGATCACTTGGACGTGGCTGTAGTTTTCTCACACAAACCGCTCGTTTCGTGTCTTAGGCTATCAATGTGTACTTACATTTACGAGTCATTAAATCATGTTTAATTTGGACTTCTCTGTGCATGCTCTTTGAGGTGGTGACCATTGACCTCCATTATATGACTGACAGACAAGAACGGTTTGACCTAAAAATATAAATATTGAAAATACTGTGGAAACAAAGACACCTACATCTTGGATGCCCTTGAGGTGAGATAAAACATTAATTAATTTCATAGTGAACTTGAAACCAGTCCCTTTAACCAGTCCAATCAACTAATGAGTATGAATTTGGGAGTGTTTTGACCGACTGCAAACACGCAGCCTAATTTATTTAGCCTTTGCACACTAAAACCATATTTGTGTAGAAATATGGAAGTTAAACAAATTAAAATCATTCAGTTCCAGTAGCGGTTTTGTTGTGAGGAAAAAATGGTGTGGAAGTTGTTACTTGAAGAAATATGCTTTTTTGTAGCACTTTGTCACACCAGACTTGTTGCAAACAGGCCTTTAGACTTAACCCGTATATTAAATAAGCTGAAGTCTTTCCTAGCTCCCATGTGACTGTCCCGACTATCTCTCTCGCTCACCGTCTCCTTTTCTTGCTGTCCATCTAATCTCTTTTTCTCGTATTCTTTCCAGGCCGCTTGCAGACAGCGAGAAGCTTCCGGTGAGGACCCACCGTCCAGAGGTGCTGAAGAGCCCTGCAGAGGACCGAGAGAACGAGAGCATCCCACAGGAGTCCAAGAAGAAGAGCAGTAAGGAGAAGAAAGAGAAGAAGAAAGACAAGGAGAAGGACAAGAAGGTGAGATGTTCTGAGAGCTTAAACGCAGATTTCAGCAAAATTAGTGCTGTTGTGTAACATTAGTTTCATAAATATTCATATGATGATGATGTAGAGGAGCAAAGAGGAAAAGAAGAAAAAGAAAAAACACAAAGAAGTGGAGGAGGAGCTGATGGAGTCCCAGCCAGAGGAAGCCGTCCAATCAGAGGACGCTAAAGAGATGGCAGCCCCGCCCACATCTGCTGAGGTATGATTGTTTTTGAATGAATAGTTAAGTATTATGAAACAAAAGCTTGTCTTATACCCTCCTCATCACTAACTTTCGGGATTCGCTTTATTTAAACCGCTTTGAAATATTCCATTACTTTGTTGAAGGTTTAATCGGGCTGCCACAAGAGTCATAATTTCGATATACAGACAAAAAGCATGAAAATGCCTTTGTTTTAGTGGTCTATACTGCCCTTTTAGGGTTGTTAATGATTACTGAACAATTAATTTTTATTATTAATTCAATCAAGCAAGCTTATTTATATCAACTAAATTTATTTTAGCATGAGAGCATGCAGGTGTCCTCACCTAAAATGTAGTGATATATTATTCTCTCTACCCATACATGTTATTATTTAACTGAAGTCCAAAGTTGAAAACATTCATTGTTTTGTTTTTTGGTAGAATGTCTCATCTATATTTTTTTAATTTGTAGTAGTTGTAATAGAATACCTGTTATATCAATTACATGTTTAATTTAACAATAGTCTGTTTGCAAATAGTAAAAACAATTATATTTATACTACTACTAATAATTATTATTAACACCAACTAGTGCTAAATAAAATAACTTGGCTTAAATTAGTTAAAATGCATTGGCAATACAATAAAATATGATTTAATGTTCTTATATCGGTTTATATAAATTGTAGTATAGTTTTTAAATCGCAGTTTTGTTTGTGCTTTGGTTTATTTTTATGTTTTTAGTATTTATTTATTTTGTTTGATTCAAATCAGTAACTCATGATGAGTTTGAGATGAATTTAAGTGTTTTAGACCGATTTAAAAAATCATTTCCTTTGTTTGGAACACTTGAATTTTGTTGTCTGCAATGCAATATAAAGACATAATGTCATTTATTGAATTAAAATACTCACTTATTTAAATTAAGGGTGCAAGATATATCGTTCACTATATCGGTATCGGCTAATATATGTTTGGCCGATAAATGATGGATTATTTCCTTCAGCTGAGACACTTTGGATGTACTGTTCGCCATGATGGTTTCGAATGGCTTGAAATATGATTGGAATCACTTCAGAAAAGAAAAATACAGTTAAGTGCAACATGTGCAAGTCTGTCATATTAGCGACATAAAATACAATGAAAACATCATTATAATTAGAGCCCGACCGATAAAGGATTTTGAAGGCCGATACCGATACAAATATTTTTGGGTTTTAAAATCCGATATTCCGATATATATCGGCCGATATTTTATTTATTTATTTATTTATTTTTTTAAACTGGACATGATAGTCACAAATTTTGTCATGCTTATTTGAGTTAAGAGAACTGATGGGGATGTTCTTTTAATTGTTATTCAAGCAATGTATGTATCGTGACCAACTCAACGAGTGTTGCCAACAGGGACGGTGTAGAGTGCCCTCTGGTGGACAAACTAAACGACTCCAACACTCATGACATGGTTCAAGCGTGTTTCGTCCGTTTTTATTTTATTTTTGAAATATTCATTTATCGGCCATTATAACTGCAGATACCGATAGTTTGGAAAATGCCTAATATCGGCCGATAATATCGGTCTGCCGATATATCGGTCTGGCTCTAATTATAATTGTGTGCTTGTGACATGGATTTAATGGTGAGCCTTTTGATTTTGTAATCAGGCTCTCAGAAATTATTAAAAAATCTGATTTAGGTTTATCAGTTATCTGCTTTCAAATATAAAGAATTATCAATTTTCATATCGGTTTGTACCTAACTTAAATTGTAGTTTCTATTAATATGATTAGGTTTCTTTCACAGTATTGACCTTAACAATGAATTGATTGTTCATTTTAGTTATATGAATCTCTATGAAAATAGATATTAAAGGGAGGGCAGTGAAAATGCAATTCTAAATTCATAAATTAATTAAATTAGTGATAGAATTCATATTAAAAAAAAATCTAAATTTGATACGTAAAGTGAACATAAATATCGAAGTGTTCATAACAAACATGGTGATGGAATATATACTTTGTTTTCTGAGGTTGTCAGAGCGTTTGTTTGGGGCTCTGTTGGAGTCCAACTGGATTCGACTCATTTTCCCCACCCTGCCTTTTCTGTTGTAGGCCTCGGATCTGGATTTCTGGCTCTCTAGCGCTCCTGTTCCCCCCGCCGCCCAGGTCCGGTCCCTCCCCCTCTGCTCACACCGCTGTCACTCTGTCGTGTTGTTAATGAGCGTCTGTTTTGTATTTTCCCTCTGGACTCTCTCGTTTCTTGACCTCTCTTTGTCTCTCCCGTGTCTCTTTTCGCTGCTTTTCACAGGTCTCGCACATTTTTGTCTGTTTGCATATGCTTGTTTTAGTTAGGATGCATGTGCACGTGTAGAGGTGTAAATGTGTGCGAAACTTCTCCTGTATAATCATAAACAGTCAGGATACTTGACAGTTCTTGTGCTTCCAGTCAAACAGCTCATATCCACAAGTATTTGCCTCATGGCCTGAGACAGAATGGACTTGTAATTTTTTTACATGGACAAACATCATAGTTCGGTACCTCCTAATGCAAACAGAGTGTTGCGAAAAACAAAACCGTCACTTTCTCACTGCAGGTTCACCACTTTTTCACCATTTTATCCCACTGTGACGATCCAACTTCATCATATCAACTTTCTTTCCCTTCTTAATCATGATATTGTTAATTCTGCATGATTCATAGATGATCATTCTTCAGTCTTTGTGGACGTTTTTTTGTTCATGTTTTTAATGAATGTGAACACATTTGAATGGATGTTTGTTTCAGGAGGTGACGGCACCCTCTTCTCCTGTTGCGGTCGACACGAGCTCTGCGGCTGCTGCAGAATCTGAGCCTGATGAGCCTAAAGACACAGAACCAGAGGATACGGTGGGTCTTACGCAAATGCTTTATATATAGCGAGAGAGAGTTTTTGTTTCTCTTTTGTTGTTGTTTTCTGTTTTTTCCACCATCAGTGCTGTTTTCTGTTTGTTTGAGTGTGTAGAGAGATTTGTTGTTGTTTTAAAATAAACATGGTTGACATTGTTTAATTTAAACATTGAATAAATGAAAATAAATATTACCATTTCATTTTTTAAAGCTAGACAAATATTTGTATTGAGTTAAGCAAATATTTATTTTTAAAAATAAACGTTATTGACATCATTTTTATATAAACATTAAGTGCATCATATTTTTAAAATAGATCATGTAAACATTAAATGTAAGTACTTTGTTTATAAAAATATTTGCATGTTTTAACTGAACATATCTAAATCTATACATATCTATGTCTATATCTAAGGGCGA
Organism: Pimephales promelas; assembly: GCF_016745375.1. The sequence continues at coordinate 3,422,278 of NW_024121466.1, forward strand.
TTTTATATATATATATATATATATATATATAATCGTCAGAAAACACTTCCACAACTCGGTATGCTCCAAAATTATGCTTTATTGAAACCAGATTAAGCTAATTGTTTATTGGTTTCCCGTTTAGAAATCATCTAAACACAAGAAGAAGAAGCAGAAGAAAGAAAAGGAAGAGAAGGAGAAGAAAAAGAAGAAGCGACACCACCACCACCACCATCATCGCCATCACAGCGACGGTGGCGGGGACGATTCGGTGCAAAACGGCACTGTGGAGGACGAGGAGCCTTTGCCAGTCAGTATCCATCCAGCCAGAAGGCCTCTCAGTGTCATTAAATGCTTTGTAAATGCACTTTATCTTGTACTTATCCAACCTCCATCTCGTTTCAGCCCATGTCCAACTACTCTCTGCTGGCCGAGAACTCCTACATCAAGATGGTGAGTGTGATTTGGAGATGACTCAATCTATTTGTGTTCCTCAAGCTGTGATCCAATGATCCTGAGACACGACTGTTGTTTTTATTAAAGTGACTCATTGCTTTAAGTGATTCCGGTCTTTAGTCTATGAATGATGTATTGTCCCATGTGTCTCTGCATGCATGTTTATAGATGAGGGACGATGCCGAACAGGTAACCATAGAAACAGAACTATGGTTATTGCTACTAACTTGCTGTGATGCAGACTTTAGGCACAATAGACACCATATACAAACAAAAACAGAGGTTAAGAGGCCAGACCATCTCACACCAATGTTTATTTATTATTTTAATATATTTTAATATATATATATATAAATTAGTGTTGTCAAATTGACTTGATCGTGTCAAACATAACAGTTTGTAAATATATATTGTATAATTTAGTGCTGTCAGATTGATTATTTGCGATTATCGCATCTAACATGAAAGTTTGAGAATATGTAGTGTAATATACATAAAATCGCATCCAAAATAAAAGTTTGCGTTTACATAATATATGTGGGTGCACTGTGTATAATTATTTTGTGTATATATATAAATACACACACATGCATGTATATTTAAGAATATTTTTTTTAATTATATACATTTATTATACAATAATAATTAAATAATTATATTAAATAATAATAATTATTAAAAAATAATAATAATAATAAAACTTTATATATATATATATATTTTTTTTTGTTATATATAAATTATATATAAATCTATATACAGTATGAAAATATTTCTTAAATATATATAAGTATATATATATATATATATATATGTGTATTTATATATATATAAAATAATTATACACAGTGCACCCACATATATTATGCAAACGCAAACTTTTATTTTGGATGCGATTAATCATTTGACTGCCCTAATATATAGCTATATATATATATATATATATATATATATATATATATATATGTGTGTGTGTATGTGTATATATATATATATATGTAGCCATAGCTATATACACACACACACACACAGACAAACTTTTGTGTTTGATGTGATAATAGATTTGTCTGCGCTAATATATGTATATTTTATATAATTTAGTACTTATATATATATATATATATATATATATATATATATATATACATATACATACATACATACATACATACATATATTTTATAGAATTGTATAAATACCTTATCCCTCACTGCCTTGTTTTCTTTTGTAAAATAAAGTTGGCATCTACTGTGACTAAAGTCTGTTGAGTGCTGTAAGACTGCAATCACCTTTGAACTCGGGCTTGAAGTATCAGTTGTTAAATGTTCCCTTGTTTTAGGTGATGATACCTAAGACATTATTTAACTCTTTTGATCAGATTTTTGGGCTTGTTATACTCCTCCATTTCTTCTGGCCTTATTTAACCGCTGAGATCCAAGTGTTGCGTGTGTTTGCATGATCTGCGTGTTTTGACCTCTTTATCATTTCCTACTTATAAATCGTCCCTTTTCATTGCAGGTGTACGATATCCAGGGCAACCATCAGGATGAGAGCAAAGTTGTGGTGTCGGTCATCTTTGAGAACAAGAGCGACAGCTTCCTCAAGTCAATGGAGTTCAATGTACTGGATTCCCTCAACTCCAAACTGCAGCGACCGGACGGAGCCGGACCTCACGATGGCCTCACCGTCCCCTTCCAACTGCCACCAGGTCAGAAGAGCGACGCTCCTAAAAAGTGCCATTGACGAGGCAGATTTTACTCATGCATTTGGTCTTTTCCCAGGGGTTTCAAACGAGGCGCGCTTCGTTTTCTCAGTGCAGAGTATCGTCATGCCTCAGAAACTAAAGGGAACCCTCACCTTTATAGTTAAAGTAAGAAACTCCACTACACACACATGAAAACAGATACGTTTCAATACGGTTCTAGTGTGAGTGTTCGTATTGTTCATGTGCGTATTGATTGTTTTCTGGCGTAGTCTGAAGAAGCCTCCACTCACGAGAAACTGGACTTCAAACTGCACTTTACATGCACGTCATACCTGATCACCACTCCCTGCTACAGGTGAGGAACTCCTTACCTTAAACACAGCACTATAAATACACATATGGAGTGCTCCCTTTATATAATACAGTGATGCACACAGTGAATAGCTCACAATGCTTTTGAGAAACGCAGCCCTTAGTGATTTGGTGTAGCTAAACAAACGTTTGTGTGTTGTGTCTGTCAGTGACGCATACGCTAAGCTGCTGGAGTCGGGCGACCTGAAGGGCAGCTCTCTACGGCTAGAGGGGGTCAACATGCCCTTCCACCACCTGCTGGCCAGGATCTGCTTCCACCATCACTTCTCTGGTGCGCTGACTTCACAAAGAAGCCTGTAGTGCGTTCGCAAATCTGAAAACCCTTCAATCTTTAGTGCTCTTATTTCCTGTTTTCACAGTTGTGGAGAGGATTGACTCGTGCGCCTCCATGTACAGCAGGTCGATCCAGGGTCACCACGTCTGTTTGCTGGTCAAAACCGTGAGTGCGCCTCAGATGAGTCCAAGGGATACAGATCCCAGGGAATTGAATCGTAACGATTCTGATTCCACCAAACGATTCTTTTAGTATTTAAAGTTTTTAAAAAAACTTTTGCTGATTATTTACTCACCCGCATGTCATCCGAGATGTCCACGTCTTTCTTTCTTCAGTCGAAAAGAAATTAATGTTTTTGATGAAAACATTCCAGGATTTTTCTCCATATAATGGACTTGGGAACCAAACGGTTCAAGGTCCAAAAGACAGTTTCAGTGCAAACTGCAAACTGTTCAAAGGGCTTTAAACGATTCCAGATGATGAATAAGGGTCTTATCAAGCGAAACGATCGCTCATTAAATAAATAAATTACAAAGTTTTAAGTTTTATAAGCTCAAATGGTCACCTTGCTCTGTTCTGTGATACGCGTTCGTGACTCTCCCGTTCGAACTCGTTTATCAAAAAGAACGAATCTTTTTCTGAGTCAATTCGTTCATTTTGTTCGTTGAATGAACCAAATGACACGAAAAAAGATTCGTTCATTTTGATAAATGAGTTCAAACAGGAGAGTCACACAAAATAGAGCAAGGTGAGCATTTGAGCTTATAAAACTTAAACTTTATTTTTTTTTTTTTTAAAATGAGTGATCGTTTCGCTTGATAAGACCCTTATACATCATCTGGAATCGTTTAAAGCCCTTTGAACAGTTTGCAGTTTGCACTGAAACTCTCATTTGGACCTTTAACCGTTTGGTTCCCATTGAAGTCCATTATATGGAGAAAATCCTGGAATTTTTTCATCAAAAACCTTAATTTCTTTTCGACTGAAGAAAGAATGACGAGGTGAACTTGGATGACATGGGGGTGAGTAAATTATCAGCAAAAGTTTTTTTTAAAAGTGAACTAAAACTTTAAAGATCCGCGCTAAATTTGCTCGATGCATCTGCTCCTTTGTTCATGCTAACCTCTCGTTTCTCTCTCTTCCAGTCCGATCAGACCGTCTCCATCGACGCCAAGTGCGACGAGCCATCGCTGCTGGGGAATGTGCTGGACGAAATCAAGCAGACCTTCTCGAAATGCTGATTGTGACCCCCTCACGGCCCAGTAACCCCCCCCCCCCCTGAACCCCCACACGCTCAGAATCATATACCCTTGCTCTGAGACTCGTGTCCCTCCTCTGAACCTTTGTATTTATTGGAATCGGTCGTTCTCTGTTCTTCTTTTAAGACCGTCTCTTGCCTTTGTTTCCCCTCTTCGACTGTGTCTGACCTCCGACGTGCGTCTGATCTCACGCTTCATCCTGCATCCTTCGTCTCTCTGACGCCCTATCCATTGTCTTAACGGATTTCTTTGGATTTCTTCGTTGTCGATGCTTGAGTTGTGTGCTTTTTTTTTAAAGTGTTTTGCATTGTGTTGTTTGCCGAGTTTGTTTTCTGTCCTGATCTTCATCAGCGCCTTTCTCTGCATTAAACATCAGCATGTCTGTTCCCTACCAGGTTCATGTTGCTCTTTTCAAAGGCTAGCAGGACCGGGTTAAGATCCACATCTCCAACTCCATCGAACTGCCTCTGAGCACTAATGTCACTCCAAGCCTCACAAGTGCAGCTGTGTGTTTCGTTAGGACTCATAGGTTATAGACCACGATATCATGTGATGGCTCACTACTATTTGAGTCCTAATTTTGACAGCTGAACTACAATAGCATGTGATTAACAAAACTGCACACTTACAAACCTTTGCTCAGGATAATGGCGGGTCATAAAGTGGCGAAATTAACTATTTCATGTCTCTGAAATCCGTGTTCCGGTTAATGGTCTCCATCAGGATGAAATCTCATAAAAAGTTTATGGCAAGCCGTTTTAGCTTTTATTCATTTCCAGGATATGAATTTTTTGATATTAACAATTACATTTTTTGATATCAACAATTTAATTGTTGATATCAAGAATTGATATCAAAAATGAAATTGTTGATATCAAGAATTCATTTCTTGATATCAACAATTTAATTGCTGATATCTGCAATTGTATTTTCACTAGTGAAATGTCACCATAGGCTGCCATTCAAAATGAATTGTTGATATCAAGAATTGATTTTTTTATTAGTAGAAATATAATTTTTGATATCAAGAATTTAATTGTTACTAGTTGAAATGTCTATTATTGATATCAACAATTCAATTGTTACTAGTAAAAATTATCATTTTTGATATCTGAAGATGTATTTCTGATATCAATATTGTTTCAGATGTCTAAAATGGTTTTCTTACTAGTAACAATCACATTCATGATCTCAGAAATTAAAATTGTCTCTAGTAAAAATTGAATTATTGATATCAAAAATGAATATTGGTAGTAGTAGAAATTCAATTGTAGATATCAAGAATAGACATTTCAACTAGTAACAATTGAATTCTTGATATCAAAAATAAAGGTTTTTACTAGTAATTGTATTTCTGATATGTGAAATTGGAATTTTAACTAGTAAGAAATCAATTCTTGATATCAACAATTGGTTTTGAATGGCAGCCTATGGCGACATTTCACTAGTGAAAATACAATTGTTGATATCAAGAATTCAATTTTTGATATCAAAAATGTAATTGTTGATATGAACAATTGAATTCTTGATATCAAAAATGTAATTGTTGATATCATGAATTTAATTGTTGATATCAAAAATGTAATTCTTGATATCAAAAATGTAATTCTTGATATCAACAATTCATATCCTGGAAATGAATAAAAGCTAAAACGGCTTGCCATACAAGTTGCTTGTTTACCATTTTGATTTGTGCTTCAGTTTGTGGAAAAAACACCAAAAATGCTCTTCCCCAATGGAAGTCAATGGGCCAAGAGTACATGCTCGAAGTTTATAGAGCAACTACAACGATCCACTTGCCCCATTGACATCCACTGTAAGAATGTGTACGTGTACTTTTGTTACGAATTGAAGTATGCTTTGAAATTATTACTGATGGCACTAAACTAAATGTTTTAACCTCAAACATGCCATTTTTAACACATTGACAGTGTCCCGTTTCTGGTCAGTATTATATCAAAGTCATCACTTGTTTTTAAAACTTATGAATATAAGGGAGCCTGTGCACTTCCTGTCTATCACATCCATCAAACGCCTCTGTGGCTTTGACATCATCCAAACTCATGCTTCTACATGTGTTCTTCAGCTCTTAGAACTGCCGTCTTGTACATTTGCAGATTACAATGAATCACTTTTTATATATGTATGCTCTTAAAGGCCTTTTTTTTCCCCCAACACTAATGAACTTGTACTAATTCCGGCACATGCTGTAAGTAATTCCTGTGTTTAACTGTCTGATCCAGCACGCTGTAGCGCTCGGTTGTAAGGACGCAAGTAGAGGTAATCTTCTCACGATTGGTTATCCTGAGGGTACCTTGCAAGTGTTTTCCAGTTCATCAACAAGAAGTGACTTGAATAGAACATTTCTGGAAAAACAACCGCTCTAGATGTTTCCAGGCCATGTAAAGACTGAATCGTCTGACGTGGATGAAAGTCACATTGAAATGTATAACCTGCATGGGTAGGAATGTAAACTTTTGCCTACTTTTCTGGTTTTGACTAATACATGAACACTTGCATTGAAAATTCCCCTTATCATTCCTTGATTGTCGCAATTATTTTTTGTTTTGTTTTGTTTTGTTTTTTACGTAAAAGTTGGCTTCACCACGATACACTTTTTGATGGTAAAATGTATTTTTATTTGTTATGAGTACATACACTTCAAAAGATGTCTTGGAATGTTTTTTGTTTTTTTTAAGCATTTTGCATTAAATTATATTATATTATATATCTCAATAGAGGGGGTTTGGGGGGATTTAGGGGGTCCATATAGATACTTAGCTGTTAAATGTGATTCAAGTGAAGTGGCCCAGCTAATCTAATAAGGTTTTCCCTCTGGCAAGTTATAGTGCAGATATGGCTGGATTTGGCTTTTCATTCAATGTACTCTCATTCATTGCTCTTCGTTTGAAGGTACTGTCCAACTCCTTCGTATGTATTTTCCGACTGTATGATGTAATATAATGTTTTAAGATGAATAAATGAGCTTAAAGAATGACCAATAATTTGCGAGCTGCATTCTTGAGATGTCCACCTGAGAGTTTGAGGAGGATGCTATAGTTTAATGTGTGTACCAATAAACTCATACATGTACATGTAGACCAAATGTTTGCCCCTGTGTGTGAACCATTTTTATTTTATTTTATCAAGTTGTAATTTTTAGCATCTGAACTACGTTAGAATACTTATACGTGTAAACATTAACACTAAAAGGAAATTAGTTTGGTCTATGGGGCATATAGATAGATACGCGTTTCATTTTTTGCTATATTTCTAAAAGGGGGCTGTCTAATGGAAGTTACATTGTGACAAATTACCTTGTATGGGTATTTAAAACGTGTTTTACCATATACTATTGATAATGTAGCGTTACAAGCGTTGTGTTTTGCTCGTACTCGGCATGCCCTCCATCGGCTGCTGGAGGATATTAGGAGGGACGTGGTCTGCTGGTGGCACCGTGTCTCGCGTGACGCTGCTGGGGGAGGGAGCGAGACTCCTCGAGCAAGCTGCCCCGCATTGCATATTTGTTTACTAGCGGAACGCTTGATTAGTTTAACACGTTTAATATCGACGGCAGGTGCTTAACGTGGGACTTCAAATGCCCGACGCGAACAACAAATCCGCTGGGGCTGGTACTCGCTAAGCGAAAATTGTCATCGAGTGATTTATCTCGCGTTTGTTCACTCGACTTCAGCGCGTACTGCCACTGACCTAGCGCGGCGCGTTTGTGAAACGGACGAATCAAACTTGTTTGCGGGGTTGTTTTGGATGCCTGGTCGTTTGTTTTTGGGATATGGCTCAGCATAGACACCACCATGTTGCGAGTTCCCAGAAGGCTTTAATGCTGGAGCTAAAAAGTCTCCAGGACGAGCCGGTTGAAGGCTTTAAAATAACTTTAGTCGATGAGTCGGATTTGTACAACTGGGAAGTCGCGATTTTTGGACCCCCTAATACGCACTATGAGGGGGGGTACTTTAAGGTGAGTGACGGCTGGCTGTGTCTTATATTTTGAGTTTTATACATAGAGTATTTTGTTTTTTATGATGTATAAATGTCATTTTTGACGGTGAGTGACTCTTTGTTTATCGGTGTATGACATCTGATGTTGTGGGTGTTTCTTTCTTTGCCCCATTCTTTAAAGAAGTGACGTTCTGTTGTTTCAAACCTGTTTGACTTTCTTTCTTCCATGAAACACTAAATGAAATGTGATGGAAATATGTGACCGGTGCTGTCATTATTATTCTGCCTATGTGTCCGTTTGTGTTCCGCTGAAGAAAGAACGATTTTGAACGACATGTGGGTGATAATACAATTTTCATTTTCCGCTGTACTGTCACTTTAAATCAGCGGTTCGGCGTTCCACTTTTCTGAACGTCAGCCTTACATTCGTCCAACGTTTGTTCCTGTAGTGTTACTTTTTACACACACAGCTCTCTGGAACATTGACTGAACGTTGTAAATTTCTTTCAATGTGATTTACTTGGTTAAAGTTCAAGGCTTATTTCAAAGATAATAAACCACAACAACGTTTCCTCAAGATGGACATTGACTATTTGTTTTCAGAGCCAACTTATCACCCTAAATGACACAATCTATTGCTTCATTTTTGGAGCTGAATCACTTGGTGTTGTTCTGTCAACAGAAAAACAAGAGTCATATTATTTCATTATCTGCCAATAGCTTTCCTGATTTCATAAATGTAACGTTAGTCAAATTATTTATACCTGAAATATTGTAACATATTAGATAGATATATAGGCTACTCTAATGTAACCTATGCTAAATACCTTGTGCTGTGTCCAAGCAAAGTCACTCTGGCAGACTACAACAATGGTGAAGTTATATTTAGCCCGGCTTCATAGCTATGCCTGTGTCGTTGGCTTGCGTGCTGGCCAACCGTCCTCCACATACACACGCCCAACAGCAAGTGGCCAGCCACCGACCGGCCGGGCACATTTGTTTTTGGTTCAAATCAGGTTGTAGCCTATGAATTGTGTCAGTTTAGTCTCCTTTTCATGTTATATAAACTTTAGAGACGATTCATAGCTGTGAACATTCAGTTCAGTCAAAGTCTTTGGTTCAGTCCTGTTGTTGTCCTGCATTTTTAGTGGAAAACGGTGTGTGTTTGTTGTCGTGGAGGAAGGAAGTAGGTCAGCCCTGGGACCCTCTCAGAGTCTCTTCCAACAGGAAGAGATGAGTAACCATAACTTCCTGCACATCAGACACAGACCGGTTTCCCTTCTGCATTTCTTTTTCTTTGTTGAAATTGACCTTTATTCTGTTTTTGTGACATTACGATTGTTCACAACAAAGCTGCCATAATGTGAGAATTAAACTCTTGTTACAGAAGTTCAGGAGAAATGCAAAAATCTACCTGTCACTCTGTTGTTCAATCTCTTTATTTGTCTGTCTGTGGTTCTGTTTGTAATATATCTGTCTGCCTGTCTGTTTGTCTATTTATCTGTCGCTCTATCTATCTTTTTGTCTGTTTGTTTGTCTATCTATCTGTCTGTCTATCTTTTTGTCTGTTTGTCTCTGTCTGTCTATCTATTTGTCTATCCATCTGTTTGTCTATCTATCTCTCTGTCTATATATCTGTCTATCTGTCTATCCATCTGTTTGTCTATCTATCTCTCTGTCTATATATCTTTTTGTCTGTTTGTCTATCTATATCTCTCTGTCTATCTATCTTTTTGTCTGTTCGTCTACCTATCTGTCTATCTATCTTTTTGTCTCTTTCTATCTCTCTGTCTATCTATCTTTTTGTCTGTCTATCTATCTTTTTGTCTGTTTGTCTATCTATCTCTCTGTCTATATCTTTTTGTCTGTCTATCTATCTCTCTGTCTATCTTTTTGTCTGTTTGTCTATCTATCTCTCTGTCTATATATCTTTTTGTCTGTTTGTCTATCTATCTCTCTGTCTATCTTTTTGTCTGTTTGTCTATCTATCTCTCTGTCTATATATCTTTTTGTCTGTTCGTCTACCTATCTGTCTATCTTTTTGTCTGTTTGTCTCTATCCGTCTGTCTATCTATCTTTTTGTCTGTTTGTCTATTGTTTTGTCTATCTATCTTTTTGTCTGTTTGTCTATCTATCTCTCTGTCTATCTATCTTTTTGTCTGTTTGTCTATCTGTCTGTCTATCTATCTTTTTCTGTTTGTCTATCTCTCTGTCTATATATCTTTTTCTCTGTTTGTCTGTCTATCTTTTTGTCTGTTCGTCTACCTATCTGTCTGTCTATCTATCTCTTTGTTTGTTTGTCTATCTGTCTATCTTTTTGTCTGCTTGTCTATCTATCTGTCTATCTCATCTTTTTGTCTATCTATCTCTCTGTCTATCTTATCTTTTTGTCTGTTTGTCTATCTCTCTATGAATCTTTTTGTCTGTCTGTCTATCTATCTGTTGTTTTAACTTATTTCTGTCATTCTATACTTCTATTTATCTTTCTGTCTCTGTCTGTTGTTCTGTCTATTTATCATGTCTGTCTAAGTGACAACAGACACATGTCAAATAAATAGTTGTTTAAAACTAATTTCCAGTCAAGTGTATTTCATTATTTTAACAAACTTTACGTATTACCGTTGAATTTACCATCCCAGGTGTGTATTTTGTAGTCAATTTACAGCGTCTATGAACACTGCTCATCCATTCAGAATTGTATCGGAACAATCCGTTAATAAGATTTGGCTATATAAAACCTTTTTTGAGTTTCTGACAAAAATTGAATGTTAATCGGAAGATAAATCGTTCCTGTAATATAAAATGACTCCTATCGTGTTCATTAGATTTTGGTCATGCCACCCGTCCACCCCTAACAACGTCACTCTCTATCTGTCTTCAATATTCCAGCTAAGAGAGCTTTGGCACGGTCATTAAGTTCTCATGAGTGGGATCCCTTTAAGCAGGCTTCAAGTTCTTACACGTGGCGCTTAGCTGACAGGTAGCAGGGCTGGCTCCTGAGCTCCACCCAGGCCCTTGGCAGGTGATGTGAGCTGGGCTTGACTCGAGTCATGTTACCCGCTCCCCGAGCCAGTCGGACGGAGTGTCACAGAATTGAGAGACTGATGCTCTAACTGAGCCTGTTCTGGCTTCATTTTGTGCCTGGGAGGTGTTTGGAGTGAGTCAGCCCATAATAACAACTCGATTTAACTCTTTCAAGATGTGTGCTGAATGGTCCGATCAGATTTGACTTAATTTCACTCATGCTTACCTCAATAGTGAATGGAGGTTTTTGTACACTTCATGTGTGTTATAGGGTCATTGCGTGTCAAATCAACCAAATCTTGGCTCAAATTTTTGATTGTAATTTTTTTTTTTGTTCTGTAGAACGACAAACACAAATATTAAATGTAATTGATGTATATTTCACTGAGTAATGCACTATTTTGTGAGATTTGAAGCCAAATTGCAGGGGGGTAAAAGGACTTTAGAAAGATGGCAGCATCTTTATTTTTTTTCTTTGAGTCTATTAGTCAAATCTGTTGCATTTAGTGATCTTTTTTGCATTATAATCCAACGGTGACTGTTCAAAAATGGGGGAAAAGCTATTTTTATGAAAGATTTTTTCTCAAGTTTGCATGCCTGTAACTCAAAGTATTAAAGATATCATAATATCCTTCTATTTTCTGGTACTTAATAAACTTTACTTTTGGTGTTTTCATTTCAAAGGCCCTTGATGGTTCAATCCCAGAGATATGGAGATCTTAATGTGACTCCATGTGTAAATTGTAAACATTTGCAGTAGTTGAAAACCAAATTTGGCTCACTTTTTCATACAGTTGATGCTTTATTCTTTTAAAGAGAAATATCTTAAGAAAAAAGTTGAAACTAGAAATGTATCCATCAACACAATTGCGCAAAGACACCTGTCTGGCTGCCATGAACATTGTTTTTTTACAAAGTGTGCATGCCTGTAATTCAAGAAGTATTAAACATCTCTTACTATCCTTTTAGATTTCGGTTCTTAAACTTTATTTTGATATCTTCACTTGTATAGTTCAATTTTGTGGCTCCAAGCGTAAATTGTACACCTTATCAGTTGTCAAATCAAATGTGGGTCACTGAGAAACAAATAATGCTATAACTAGAACTAGAATCAAATATCTTCAAACCCGGCTAGAAATTATTTTTAAAACCACATTTGGTTTAAAATGCTTTTCCATCTGAATGGTCAGGTTGGATTGGACTTGTTTTAGGTTTTTTTGCTCATTCTTTCCCAAATCAATGAAGGTTTTGTACAAATCACATTGCTGTGGGAATTAAGAACAATTTCCTACCTATGACCCTCAGGGACTGTTTTCCCTCAGGATGCCATTTTCCCGCCCCTAATGTTTCAGTTGGGATTGAGGGAGTGAGATTATGCAACAGAAAATCAGGAAGAGTGATGGAGGTGTTAGGAGAACAGGACTTTTCTTTTCTTTTCAAGGAGAGCAGCAGTGACCTGGTTTATTTCCTCTCCCAGCTCAATATCCATGGGATTCTCGTTTACTCTTTGGATTATAGGAGAGCGATTTATATTTAGGTTCCTCTAAGAAAGGGATTTTTCAAGCAAAATGTATTTTTAATTCCAAAAGGCCCATCATGTCATTTGCATTTCACTTCAATCAAATATACGGATATGAGTGTATTGCAGAATGAGTTTCTCATGTAAACCAAATGCTGCATTTGGCTCGTTCGCAAAGTTTAACATCTGTGGAATCAACCGTTCCAAAAACAATGAGATGTGACGCATCGTATGACACTCATCTTGCCAGTAGATATTCAGTTGTGCCAACCTTAATGGTTTCCTTAATTTTAATGCAAACAACCACTTCCTCGTCATCGAATTTAGAGTATTCAGAATTTGGGAGACAAATTTAGAGATCTAACATATCAGGCCACGTTTACACCTGCTATTAAGAAGCCTTTTCGTTAATCGGATCACAAGCGGACGACACTAAATACTGGTCTAAACAGGGTCAAAATAGTTTTTGAGCTTGTCCACTTTCAACCACTTCCAGAAGTAGTTGAAAACGTATTAGACAGGATTGCTTTCATAGTGTGAAACACTCACTGTTCGAACCGCACAAAGGACATTCTACTCTCCGCCTAATGCTTAAACATAATGGGAAGCGAATTAGGCAGACGGGATCTCAACTTAGTTGACCGAAGACCCAAGTTTGAGTTGAAAACGAAAAACGAACCAAGCACAATGATCTGAAAAAAAAAACCTGCATACAGTAACATTTACGCACCCATAGACCCTTGAAGAAATCAGAAGGGATTGAAAGTGGACAAGACGGATTAAAACACCAGGTGTGAACGGGATTGTCTCCCTCGTCTATTTGTGATCCACTCGACCAAAACGCATATTAATACCAGCTGTAAACAGGGCCTCAGATGCGTAGATGCGTTGTTGTTGTTGTTGTTGTTGTGGTAGGGAGATTTTGCATACACTGAAAAATATTGTTGGTTTAACTTAAATTAAGTAACCTGGTTGCCTTAATTTTAAGTTGATTGAAATGGAAAAATTGAGTTAATCCAAAGAATGAGATTGCGTTAATCATCAGAAACTCAAAATAATAAGTTATCTGAACTAAATAAATTAAGTTGATTTGACAAATGTTGTGAAAACGAAGCTTGAAAATATTTTTTTACAGTGTAGAAATAATTAATATGTTAACTGTGGTTACTGCAGATGCAGTTCACGATAATTTTTAAACGTGAATTTGTGCGAATTTGTATTTCTGACGTCATGTTTTTAAATGCTTAGTTGCTCAATTTCTTGGTGTTGGACTTCTTATGGCAGTGCCTTTATACACCGTCAAAATTGATAATCTTATGACACAACAAATTACAGAAGCTGACTTAATTAATTGTTGAAATGCGACTGTTCAATCTATGGACAAGTTTGTGAAAGATTTCCCTCGTAGGTCAAAAATTGGCATTAGTCAGCTAGTGTGCCGTTCACTGATGGCCGGTTAATTACGTTTGCAGTAAATCTGACCCTCTGACAAAGTTCTGGCAGCATCGGAAAGTTTGTCGCGCAGTTGTTCAGTGAGCTTTGAACATGTTGATTGGTACATCTAATTCTTAGCTATGATGTTTATCATACCGTCTGATAGACTGCTGACGTTGCACAAGCAATGATCATAAAAATCATACACCGCCTATTTGTACTGGGCCTCAAGTACTGACTAGTACGTGAAAAATCTGTGTTTTTGCACATCCCTGTGCCTTAAGTTTAAGTCCTCTCATCTAGTTGTTGGATAATGTAGCCAAAGAGAGACTCTGCTGTCACAAGCTCTTGTGTGTCGGGTCACGTGCAGTGGCGACTCCTGTAAGCTGCCTCTGGCGAAACGTAATACAGCGTTACCTTCTTACATGGATCCCTACTTGAGGTTTAATAAGCTTGCTAGCTTGAAAGTTGCCCTGCGCTACTCTGGTTTCAGGAATCGTGTATCACTTGATACATACAGGTGCTACTGTGTGTGCGTGTTTGGTTGCTGGCTCTCCCAACCCCCAGTCTCGCCTCCGAGAGCTGGCTCTTTGAAGCACACACCAGCTGACCGTGCCAAATCAGCAAATGTGTGTGTGGGGGTTGCGGAGTGGTCCGTATGCATGTGTGCCCACCACCCTCTGTATCGTAAGGCACCAGGCTCAGCTTTCCACAGATTGTGAAGGATCTGTGTGCATAAAGGGCTTGTTTATGCTCGGATATACATGAATATGCATGTCATTGATCCAGTGTGTAATTGTATCACAGTTTAGACCCTGGTGAACCCTTTTAATATGGTGCCTCTCGAACCCCACGGTTGGAATGATAGTCCATGAACTGGTGTTTATATGATTTTCCCATTTCATAAAGCTCTTAGGTTTCTTCTAGGTAAGAAGTTCACAAACCCCTGGTGGATCTACAGGTTGTTTTTAAGATTGCTCCTCTACCTTTGAAAAGATCATACCTTGGTAACACCCACATAAAGCTTACGGTAGCGCTCTCGCTTTTAACTGATAGTATGTATACGTATTGAGGTTATGTCATTCTACAGCGCAATGAAATGCTTGGCGTCTTCTGTCGAAATTTAGGACGGATTATCAGCCTGCCCCATAAATCAGTTTATATACTTTTGGCTGCATTGCAGATGGTAGCTTAACTTGTAACAGGCTTTCAGCTAAATCAGATATTCTCAAATGGAAAATATATCAAAAGGTCATGCTTGTTTTTGAAAGGGATGTGTGGTTTGGAGCATGAGATATATTTGTTATCTACCCAAGCAGTTTTTACCACTCAGCCATTGAATAGATCATTGAATGTGTCATGGAGGTGTATTTAGCCATTAAATGACAAAGGTACTGTATACAGTAACGGTAGAGATTGGGTGTTGGTGTTGTATTGTTCTATTGAGTGAGCTCATCACGTATTGTTGAAGACAATGTGCTATTGCATCCATTCCCTAATAAATGTGTTATTTCTTTCAGGCACGCATCAAATTCCCCATTGACTACCCGTACTCTCCTCCGGCCTTCAGATTCCTCACAAAGATGTGGCATCCCAACATCTATGAGGTTATACTTCAACCCAATCAAACTACAGTGTTGGCTTTCATTAAAACATATGAATTAAATTCATTTTATGACATAAACATGTAATGCTCATTATGAATGTTGCCTTTTTATTTAATATAAATTGATGTAGTAATTTACCAAATTTGACCATCCTAATTGCTTTTAGACCCTTTTTGTCCCCTTAAAAATGGAATTGAATGTGATTAAAATAAATGCGCTGTTTATACAGAAGACCATATTGAAAATCTGGTATTTTCAATCTAGTTAAATCTGCAGTCCGTAGCTGCATTTATTTGAAAAAAAAATAAGAATAAAAAACACAACCAGCCAGTGTTCAAAACTATCTGCTTGCCTGCCTTAGCTCGATTCAGAGCGGTAAGCTTATAATAATGTTTTTAATTCCAGTGGTACTGGTGGAATTCTGCAGGAGATTCGAGCATGTCTTTGCGTCACATCTGTACACATAAAGAAGAGTCTCGGCTAGTAGGCTATATTGACTCACTACGTCACATCTATACGCATAAAGGAGTCTCGGCTAGAAGGCTATATTGAGTCATTGCGTCACATCTGTAAAATATTGCATCCTCAGATATTCATACAAATAAATAGTCTGCGGGCCATGAACTTTTTTTTTAACCTCAATTAAGAATTCAAAGGTGTTGACAGCCCCTTTAAAATTATTTCAGAATGGCGACGTATGTATTTCCATCCTGCACCCGCCAGTGGACGATCCCCAGAGTGGAGAACTGCCATCAGAGAGGTGGAACCCAACACAGAATGTGAGGTACAACACACTACTTAATCAAAAGCCTGTCTGAATGTTACAGCAGGATATTTGACAGTTTCCCTTGTGATTGTTTACACAATGCCTCTTCCTCTGTTCAGCTCAACAGTTTGAGATTAATAATTAAGCCAAATGGTCGTAATTGGTTTCATTAAATCAGCTGATATCTGCTTCCCTTTCAGGACGATCTTATTGAGCGTTATCTCACTGTTGAATGAGCCCAACACCTTCTCGCCAGCCAACGTTGACGCCTCGGTCATGTACCGCAAATGGAGGGACAGTAAGGGGAAAGACCGCGAATATGCAGAGATCATCAGGTTCGAAAAACCCTTTCACTCATTGCGGTCATGCTTGGACATATTTGCATAATATACATGAGTTATTGTATTTTGAGGGTTACACTCAACTGCATGTTTTGGTCCTGGTTCACAGGAAGCAGGTTTTAGCCACCAAAGCCGAAGCAGAACGGGATGGGGTCAAAGTGCCCACAACACTGGCGGAATACTGCATCCGTACCCGCGCCCCACCTGCCGACGAGGGCACCACCTTATTCTACGATGACTACTACGATGATGAGGATTTAGACGACGATGATGGAGAGGAAGGTGAGGATTGTCGCTATGATGAGGATGACTCTGGGACGGAGGACTCTTGACGACCTGAGCTTTCCGAACTCTTCACTTCTGGTTTCCATTTGGTTTTAAATCAAGGAAAAGGTATAATTTTTTGTTTGAAGATCCTGAGGTCCCCAACGTCCCC
Organism: Pimephales promelas; assembly: GCF_016745375.1. The sequence goes on from NW_024121466.1 coordinate 3,439,410, forward strand.
AACCCAGGCGCTTTGAGGGTTTGTTTTTTATTTCTTACATTTTGTTTTGTCTGGTTTTTTGGGGGGGGGGCAGGTTTGGCTCAACCAATCAGTGCGAAACAGTCCAGCTCATGTTTATTTGGTCCTTGATAAACAACTAACTTGCCTTTCAAAGGCACCTGATCTCAGGTTTTCCATTTCTGTGATTTAACAGTATTGGCGTCTTGAGTGGGCGGGGGAAAGTAGCTAATACACATTCTCAGGGCTACTTCTCTTTCTTACACCACAATGCATTATATTGTGCTTCTGTAGCCAAGGACTGAACAAGCTTCTTCGATAAATGCTCTCCAGAAGAGGATTTCTGCAAGGCGTTTAGTAAATTGATGCATCGCATACAGTTCACACCACTCTAAGCTTGGTTTCCTTTGGGACTTCAATACGTGTCATTTTACCCACATACAAACCTGTCTTTATGTGTGTTTTGTTTTCGATTTTAGGGGGTTGCAAGGTAGTTTGATTCTGCGCTATATTTAGCTACTCTTTGACATTTGAGGGTATTTTAGTTTTGTTCTTCTGTATATCCTTATTCATTTTAAAGCTTTGTGGTGACTTTATTTGAAACCTAAAATCCTCCTCAGGAAAACACTGGTGTGCTTGTGGCTCACCTTTTGACCCCAACAGACTCTCTGAACACGCTCAGCTGATTTATATGCACAAAGGGGTATTTTAGGCCACTTTCCCTTCTTGTTTGTATTTTTTTTTTTCTTTTTGGTATGCTTTATAAATCTATTTAAAGTCTGAATAAAGGTCTTTATTAGAATTGCTGTAATTCAATTATGTTGATGAATAAACAAATAATGAAATCCAATTATAGAATGAATAGTAAATTATCTTTCTACACTGCTATATATATATATATATATATATATATATATATATATTAGGGCTGTGCAAAAATTAATTGCGATTAATCGCATCCAAAATAAAAGTCTGTTTTACATAATATATTTGTGTGTGCTGTATATAATTATTTTGTATATATAAATACCTATGCATGCATGTATATATTTAAGAATTATTTGCGCTTAAATTCTGTATATATATATATATATATATATAAATACATATTCTATATTATATAAATAAAAATATTTTATATATGAATAACACATTTTCTTAAATGTATACATGCATGTGTGTGTATTTATATATACAAAATAATTATATACAGCACACACAAACACAGACTTTTATTTTGGATGCGATTAATCGCAATTAATTTTTGCACAGCCCTATATATATATATATGGAAATAAATTAAAGCAACTGTAGATACTGTGCCAACTGGTAGTTTTTGCCACTAGAGGGCAGCAGTGGGCTTCTTATTGTTATGGAATTACACTTATCAACCTAGCCTAACTATAGCTGATAGGTTAATGTGATTATCTACCTGACATTTCTTCTTCAAAATTGAGCGTTTGGTTTAAATTTGCTACATTTCTAATTAAAGGAGTTCAAAATGAGTGACACTATATACTTCAATACCAGTGCCTGGAGTATTTGAGTGAGTCAACATGGATCATGACATTCTGATGATACAATTCCCTTATATATACTTTATAGTACAGTGGATTACAATTAAGGAATAATTTGTTATATAAAGGTATAAATCTTGATTGCAGGTGGTAGACCTTTCATGGAATGAGGAATGAATGGAGTTTCACACACATGCCAAGATGAAGGGCCTTTGTCAAGATATCACTGTAGTCTGGAGTTTTTCTTCACATCTATGACGCCAACAAACCTTGAAGGTCAGCTAAACTGAAAAGTCTTTGATTGGAGGTATGACCTCAGCATAAGGCATTGATTATCTGCGACTCTGATCTGTCCAGAGCCCTTGCTAAAATTCACAGAGCCGGGACAACATTTTTGTTGATCAATAGGTTTTGATTTTGTAATTCAGGGGCCATTTTTAAAAACAAATTTAATTGTAACATTAAAAAAATCCATGTTCTAGGAATAAAATGCATGTTTTTATATTGTATTTTGTGACCGCAATCTCTATTGGATTTAACGTCCTTATCTAGTAATCATAAATGACTTGGTCATTGGTCAAATGATGTGGAAATCCTGTAAAACCTTTTAGCTTGTCTTGGAGCGCAACAAAATGTCACATATAAGCAAGTTGTGCCACGTCTTAAAGGGACAGGACCCAAAAATGTAAATTCAGTCAGCAATTACTTTCTCCTGCTGAAGAAGATATTTTGAAGAATAACCAAACAGTTGACAGGCCCCATTGACTTCCATAGCATATAAGTCTTTGGTTACTGACTTTCTTCAAAATATCTTCTTTTGTGTTCAGGAGGAGAAAGATATTGCCGACAGAATTTACATTTTTGGGTAAACTGTCCCTTTAAGTTAACACAGAATGTGCTTATATGTGAAGTTTTGTAGAAACTTAGCAGAAGAAAGATATTCATACAGGTTTGGAAAAACTTGAAGGCGAGTAAATGACAGAATTTTCATTTTTGGGTGAACTATCCCTTTAATGTTTCATTAAAGGTTTAACTACTGTACATGAAGCATCCGTAACCCATCATAGCCAGGTCTTGCCCTCCAGACAGGAGTGTTCTTCTCACACACTCTTTACTGTTGCTGATTGGTGGGTCAAGCAATTCAGACAAGAGGTTGATGGGGGAAAAACTTGAAGTCTCCCAGTAGGGTATGAGTGTGTCGCTGTCGCCAAGGAAACCATTGACGGGCAATGTAGTTTAACAATAAACCCTACTGTGAAATGAGTGAGTGGTGTTTATTCTCTTCCTTTCTGCCCAATGCATTTGTCAAAGAACAGAAATGAATCCATGTGAGCCATAGATTACTTGTTAGAACACTAAGAGCTCTTAGCCTTTTGGCTGTCCAACTGTGACCTTTTTATTCATTTTCAAGCCTGTTTTCTTGTTATACCTGATTTTTATTTCTGTACTTTAGTCATCCAACTAAACTCTTGAAATAGAGGCACAGTGTGACTTGGTAATGGCACTTGACATGAGTTCATACTGAATTTGGTGAACAGACTATATGTGCTAAAATTAGCATTAAAAAAAAAATTGTAACATATTACTTATTTTGTTCCAAACCTGTGTGACTTCAAGGGTTAGTTCACCCAAAAATGAAAATTCTGTCATCATTTACTCACCCTCATGTTGTTCTAAACCTGCAAGACTTTCATTAAAGGCACACTATGTAAAAATTGTACCCATATAATTGGCCCCGACAAATCTCATGAGAATCACGACCAGGGCCGGATATAGGCATGGGCAAGGAGGGGCAATGCCCCCCCAAATGCCGTGACTGCCCCCCCAAACGTGATGGCATGCAAAGATCCGAAATTTAAAAAATATTTCAAGAAAAATGGTCAGAGTGAGCGCTCTCTGCTCTCTATCCCTCATTCAAATTAGCTACTGGTCACAATCTCGCAAAGGCCGGTAGCGATGTAAATTTTTAACAAAACACACACGTCACGGAACAGCGACAGTGGCGTATATGGTAGAGCGTGTCGTTCGTGAATAAGTTTTTGCGCTCGGACTCGAGTTCGAATCCGCCTTTTGCTGAACATGAGACTTAAAATGTATAAACTAACATGAAGGTCTCTAGCGTTATATTTTGCCAATGAACTAAAATCGAAACCATGATATGGCTTTTTATTTTCATAAAAGAGCACAAGACTTTAAGAATATGCATTCTGTTTGTGCTGGGTATTTAGAGAAACGTGTGCACTTTGCTCACGCGATCAGCTGGTGTTTGTTTCCCCCTAAATACAAGTTTAAGGTTTATTTTTTGCAAGTGTAGTAATAAGGACAAAAGTATTTTAATTTTCCTATATTATAGTGTAATGCAGACTAAAATACACATTTAAAATATACATTTTCATATAGTAGCCTAAATAATAGGCTATATATGGATTTTACGTCATAGGAATAATTACATTTAAATCGTTATTACATTATTATAATAATTTTTTGGCATCCTAAAACACCATTGATAATGTAATGTGTAGACTGAGACTCTCATAATTAATAATGTTTGAGCCCTTAATGTTTGAGCCCTCTTTATTGTCATGATACAAATCAGTGCTTTATCTTTGTTTAAGGAGCAGTTCATGGGTTGAAGCTCTTAATTTTGATCTCACAAAGAGCACGAGACCCCATAACAACAGGTCTAGATATGGACGCATTTGTTAGGACTTTTGCACAGAAAAGCAGACGACTGATGCTAATGACTGATATAAGCTGCTAAAGAAATTAAAACAAACAAACAAAAAAAACCCAAAAAATAAATAAAAAAGATTGAGATAAAAAACGAAAGGACAGACAGACAGACAGACAGACAGATGACAAAAAAAAAAAGAAAGAAAAAAAGAAAGATAAATGCAGCCTCAACAGCGCACAAGACAGTGTCCTATTTGTGCCGGTCCCAAGCCCGGATAAATGCAGAGGGTAGTGTCAGGAAGGGCATCCAACATAAAATCAAATGGATCAAAGGAGCTGATAGATTAGAGCTGGACGATATAGGATTTTTTCATTTCACAATATATATTTTTTTATATATATATTGTGAAATGATACACATGTACAGATGGCACTTGGGGGAAATTGTTTTGAAAACGTCCAAAGTTGTAAAATGGCAACCGGAATGATTCGCCCATACATGTTCGACCTTGTTTACAAAACAATCCTTAGCGAACTGATGGACAATGTTTTACCTCATCAGCTGGAACACCATTAAAAATAAAGTTTATCCATGCAGTCCTATTGGAATCCATAGGAACAATATTTTGTATTGCTCGGTAGCTCGATCCGGTTTGTCATCACGAGGTAGGCCTATGTTATTTAGCTATGCGTGTAATACGTGAATCGGTGGGCGGGGCTATAACGGCCGTGTTGAAGTAGGTGTTGATCTTCTTCTGTGGGGGTGGTGTTTTATCCTCTTTGTCGTCATAGTTCCCCACTTTGAAAAACGAGTCATTTGCTGAGCCTGTTGTCAATAAAAGCTTTTATTGGACTAACAAGGATGTTTTCAGTTCTGAAACTTACAGGATATTCTTATAATATGATGACCTCTTAGATGTCAAAAGCTCAAGGAAAATTTGATTTCTCAGTTCATCACCCCTTTAAATACAAGTAATCCACAGCAACTCTAGGGGTCGCTGTATGACAAAAGCGGAATTCCTGCATAGTGTGCCTTTAATCTTCGGAAAACAAATGAAAATCTTTTTGATGAAATGTGAGATTTCTGTCCCTCCATTGACAGCTAAGCAACTACCACAGGTTTGGAAGACATGAAGGTGAGTATTTAATGACAGAATTGTAATTTTTTGGTGGACTATCACTTTTAGATTATTTTGTGGAAGAGTGTAGGCCTACTGGTAATTTTTCTTTCATTGTAATTATAGTAAATAGTTTTTTTTTTTTTACTTCAAAAATCAGCATAAAAGTTTCATAAACATGTTCCATATGCCTTGTTAGCTATATTCTATGTCTTTTGAAGCTTTGTGAGAAAAACAGTCAGAATGTAGACTGTAAACCGCTGGGACAGAATCTCTTAAATGACCCTCTTCCTCGAATCAGGTACATTTTAGATATTGTCAGCCAATTAATTGAAAAGATTGTTAAAATCTAATCACAAGATGGACATTGTTACTTTTTTCAATAAGCTAAATGGGGTGGGCTGATATCAATATTTTTGTATATATATATATATATATACAAATATATATATATATATATATATATATATATATCTTAGGCCTATGGCTTCATTGTGTGAACTTTTGTTGTTGTTGTTCTTTAGCTTTTTTTTTCTTTTTTTTAATGCTTTTAGTAAAAGTTCATGTTCATAAGTCAGTTTAATCTATTCCTGGAGCCCCACAGCATCACCCCGGGGTTTCTTTATTTCCATTTGGGTCACTATTTGAAACCTGTTCTATTTCTGCTCCTGTAAAAATCTATTTGTTGCCATAGATATGGCAAGGTCTCCAGGGAAACCAATGATCGCGGCAGAAGATAGGCAAGTGATTTAAATTAAATTAAGTCAAGCGCTTTTGTGCACCGCTGACTTCACTTTTTCAGAACAGTCAATTTTAGCAATGACTGAGCAACTAACAAGCGATGATGAAGTACCATATACTTATTTTGTGCATCCTCTTCTGTGAGAACCGATTTAATCAACTCCTGGAGGCTATGCTAGCCTACTTACTGTTGCTATTAGCCTACCAAGCTATTCAATTACGATAATCTCTAACTAATTAATGATTATTTGAACGATTCTGGTTAGGTATAGATAATGAGAACATTCAGAAAAGAACAAATAGAATATAGTTATAAATATTTTAATTCAAGACTAATATATTGTTCATAATGACTTTAAGGAAACCGACATTTTAAAATTATATAAAAAAACCCCCCACAAATATTTTATTAACTGAAACTGTTCCGAATAAGAGTCGATTCTCCGTTTCTAGTAAACCTTGACTTTATTTTTAGATACTGCAACATCAACATCCTTTTAACAATATTTGAAACTATAATCTTTAAATCAAACAGGCACAGCACGGTGTGTGTTTTTTTTAAACCCAGCATTTATTTAGCCCTGATTGTTTTCAGTCCACGGCTTCGCTGAATCGATTCATTTCCAATCGGAGGACCATCGTTTCCTCTGATTGGTTCGTTCAGGCGCGCGCGCGTCTGCAGTAGGACTATATAAGCGCAACAGGAGACCCGCAGATCTGCACCTCTCTCACCGCGGTCTGGGGAAACACAGCAGCACACAGACTAATGAACACTCAAGTGCCTGTAAAGGTGAAAACCGTCTGAGGATTCGCAACGGAGAGGAAAATCATCAACAAATCCAGTAGGTAATTTAAGCAACAGGTTTAAAAGTTTACTTTTCTTGAACTTCATTGTAATTAAGAATTGTTATTATTTGATAGCCTATATTAGACGATTGATTAGAAACTAGTGATTTGTTGTCTTGTTTTCCAGTAATTTATAGTTATGCTTAGGTCAAAATACAAATTTATGACGCTTTGAGTGTCCTTTTAGTCCAAGTAGCTACATTTGCCACTGTTACAACTCTTACCACCTGGTTACTCATTTTGTAGGCTACTTTTGTAGAGGAAAAGCGGGATGTTGTGGATGTTACATATTTTAAATTAAACAAAAATAATCTGCTGATTGAGATTATGTCATTTTGATTTTCAAACACCATTTTTAATGAGAAATTCTGCTGTAAGTGAGTAGCAGTTGTCAGAAGTGGAAGTCTGAATCAGACGAACCATCAGTATGTTCAGTGCAACCTGTTGCTATTCCTCTGCATTCAGTCTCAGTTTGGATAATAAATAAGAATAATTAAAATGATTAAGTCCTTGAGTGTTAACCTTAACAATTTATGTCCAAACGTTGGTGTTCTTTGAATACTACCGATCCTGATATGAATGCTGCCTGAATCATAATCACACCGTGCTCGTTCGTTGGCCATTGGAGAACTGAACTGAGCTGGACGATGACATCACTGTTTTCCAAAAACTGCTTTATAGATGAAATTAACTAATTTAATCATTGATGATCTGAATCAACGGATCTGAACCAACATTAAACATTAGACAGCAAGCAAATGCATAATTTTCCTGTTATCACTCTAAAGCTTCTTTGAAAGCTTCTGTATTGTATAAAGTGCTATGTAAATAAAGGTTTTGTTTTTTTATCTAGCTAAGTTAGTTGTTCTCAATTTCTTGTCCGAAGTACCCCAATGCACATTATTTTGGATGTCGCCTTATCTGACGCACCCAGTAAAGGTCTCTTCCTAGCCTCTCATGAGCTGATGATATTAATCAGGTGTGTGTCATATGCACAAAATGTCTTATGATTGGGTAGGCCTACTTTAGGACCAGGACTGTAAACAATAAAGGGGAAAAAATGTAATTGCATGGTGCCAGAAAGAAAAAAAAGTCAGGCACTTTTTTTTTTTCTTCGATTTTCTGTCTACGGTCATAGTTTGTCAAATATCTTTAGATTGGTTTGATCTTGATATTTCTCTTTTCCAGATCATTAAATGCCATGTCACACAAAGTCTACTGTAAATGAGCTTCATGTACTATCATGTTGTTTTATTCAAGTCAAGAAGTGAAGCAGGGGCTTGAACCTCCATCCACCTCGCAAACAAATAAAATAAATTGCAACCCTCAAAGCCCCCCCTGAAAATTGCTGTATACGTCACCCTACAACTTAACATATGTGGGACGATTGTTTATCGATTGATCATAAACAGTCAGATGTTACTATCTGTGCGTATCTAAGGCTCATTGCTGAACATTTTGTTACTTGTTCCAGGCGACAGCGCATCACCCAGTGGGTTAAACCCAGAGGGATCATGTGGGTTCTGGAGAAGATCCGGGACTCAGTTGAAACAAATGTGCTCCGGCAGGGAGAGGCAGGTGACAAGGGGAAGGGGCCTGCCTATAGCAATGTCCTCACGCCTGATAAGATTCCAGATTTCTTCATCCCTCCAAAGCTGGTAAGCTGCCCACCAGAGACCGAAGCTTCTGACGTCAAGTCCAAAGAAAGTCTGAAACCCTCAACGTCTGAGCAAACCATCAACAACAAGAAGATCAGTAGCCCTCGTAGCCCACGATTGGTCAGCAAGTTGGCAGGAGACACCAAGAACCTGCTTAGGGCGGCAAACCGCCACATCATTCAGATCGAGAGTGCGGACGACGTTGTAGCTGGTGACACAAACGCCGACCCTCAATCCCAGACCGCCATGTCACTTCCTTACATTCCAAAGACTCAGACTTCTTATGGCTTTGCCACATTGATGGAGAGTCCCCACACCCGGCGGAAAGAATCCCTGTTCCACTGTGACCACACCAGCCCAGTAACGTCACCCAACACTCAACGCAAGACCCAAAGCAAGAGCACCAACGAGGGGAATCACCTCAACCCGCCGGACTTCAACACCTCGCACATAAACCCCTACCGATACTTTAGCGGTGGCGAGAGTGACACTTGCTCTTCGGCAGAGTCCTCCCCATTTAGTTCACCTCTGCTCTCCCGTTCCGCCTCCCTACTCAAGATCTTCACACATGAGACACAGGCCAAGGTTGCAAAAGGCAAGCGGACATTTGCCAGGCATAGTTCCTTGTCCACAGACGAGTGCAGTTCGGCAGAGCCCAGCCCGAACGTTCCTAGACGGAGCCACTGTTCCTCCTTGCAAGGTGGTGGAGCTCTGGAGCATCTTCACCACAAGGAGCACACCATCAACATGCACAAAGGAGGCACCGTCCGACTTTGTGCAGATTACGACGCGGGTACGGCCCGCCTGCGAATCCGAATTCTGGCAGCCGAGGACCTGTATGATCCCATGTTTGATATTAAGAGCATCAACTGTTGCGTGTCGCTTTACCTCAATCCAGGCAAGTTGCAGAAGCAGAGGAGCACGATAATCAAGAACAGCCGCAATCCCATCTTCAACGAGGACTTCTTTTTTGATTCGGTGACTTCGGCTCAGGTTAAGAACCTAGCTTTGAAGATCAAGGTTGTGAATAAAGGCACTAGCCTGAAAAGAGACATGCTGTTAGGTGAACGGGAGGTCCCTTTGTGCAAGCTCTTGTCTGGATTTTAGGCCTTCAGAATGGGACACTGGGACACTACAAAAGGGTAAAGGGTCATCTGTAATATTTGCTTCTTTGTCTTTCATGTCGCCTAACACTATGTTAAATAAGAGGCAATCTAGAGGCAAGTTGTTATAGAAATCCAGACTCTCTATTCGTTTTGGTGAAATCGCAAAACAAAACGCCCACAAACGTGTCCCTGCTCTTGATATATCACTGATGAACATCTTTGGTTTTAATGAGAAAAAGGGTGGATTATGGCGCTTTTCCACTGCATGGTACGGTTCGGTTCGGCACGGCACGCTTTGGCGCTTTTCCACTGCATGGTACGGTACGGCTCGGCTCAGCTCAGTACGGCTCACTTGTGGCGCTTTTCACTGCATGTTACAGTACGGCTCGGCTCAGTACGCCTCACTTGTGGCGCTTTTCCACTGCATGGTACGGTACAGCTCACTTCGGCTCACTTTAAATGGTACCTGGCCTGTTTAGGTTCCAAGCGTACCGTACCGGTACTAAATGTGATGTGAACACACTGCAGATCACTGATTGGTCAGACAGAATCGTCACTACCAGCGTCATTGTATTTGCGACCAATAGACATCGAACCGAGAAACCGAACCCACTAGATTTAAATAGCCAGTTACAGCCACTGCTGTTATCGAACAATCTATAATCCCACCCACTTTAAAGCAGTACTAACTGCAGTGGAAAAGCAACCGAGCTAAAGCGAACCGAGCTGTGCCGTGTCGAGCCGAGTCGTACCACGCAGTGGAAAAGCGAAGCGAGCCGAACCGTACCGAGCCGTACCAGCAGTGGAAAAGCGCTATTAGAAGCCAGAACTTGACACGCCAGACCATTCTACCACTAGACTGTTAATGCATGAACATCACCTGCAGACTATGTAAAGATTCTATACGTGACATATATTCACTCTAAAGACAAAATATAGGTGTAGTATGAAGCGACCACAATAAACATTTCATTAAATTAAACTTAATGTTATTTTTTGTGCATTTGTTAATGTACATTTCTGATATATAGCCTTGTGTTAGCAACTAACCACCCCCCCCCCACCCCCCAAAAAAACGCCTGTCCCTCCGACTTTTTGAAACCAAGTTACACCAATGATAGATCAAGGTATTGCAACGCTATTAGCATAGCTTTGAATGTTTGAATGTTGCCTGTAAATATAAAAGAGTCTTTGACAAGAAACTATGACAAAGTCTTTTTGTATGTTGCCTTCCGTATTTCGGTTGTTCTAGTCATTTAGTCTAATTAAAACCAAGCGTTTACCTTTTTGATTGTAAAGACTTTTTTCAGCCGCGCAGTCCTTTGAAGCTACACAATGGCCCTCTGTGCTAATGTTAGCTTTGATCCTTGATGCATCTGTTGTTTAATTTGGAGGATAAATAACCAGACTGAACAATCTTGCGTCACACTGCATGTGTTTGCGTAAACTTGTAAATGTGATGACGTATTCTTGCAACAGTGTGCAGAATGTCATTTGGTGAAACCCAGAAGCCTTACTAAAAGAGCGATTTTTGCATGTTTAGATTTGCTCAAATTGGATCATTGTTTGACTGAGTGTCATTATCTGTGATACAAATGAAGTGTGTTCTGGCTTGGACTCTTTGTCAAAAGCCTTTTATAAATCATGGTCCATATGAAACACTTTCTTCGAAAGTCTTTCCATGCACACTACTTACCCAGAGGAAAGTATAAAGATTGAAATGCCAATCTATGCCACATTCCAACAGCCACAATTTTTAGGTGAAATTCGAATGGAAAGGAAATGGGGGGTATATTTGCTGCATGTTTCGTTATGCAAATGAGTTCTGTTTGGTGCTTTTTTCAACAAACAGAAACTGTATGAATAAAATAAAATATGACACGGATGGATGGATGGATCCTTTTGGCTTGAGATATTATTTTTTCCAGTAAAATCTGGCATTATTGGGAAAAAAAATATGTTATTGAATGGAATATTTAGCCTTCTTTGATGTTCCATAATACATTATACAAATTTAATTAGCAATTATTCCTTTCCTGGCTCCATTTTTATAGATGAAGAGCAGAAAAGGCATCTTTGAGGTAATGAGCTGGCTATTGCTCATTAAAACGTTTTTTTTTAAAAACATCACAAATGGCCCCATTGATACTAACTAATTGCTGGTTGGTTACACAAGCTAAGCAGGGAAGGGACAAGAATGTTTCTATATTTATGATCTGTGGATTGTGCAGTAATTATTGGAGTGCATAAAGCATATACAGCTTTTCATTTATATTCAGGTGTTTCATCAAGTCTTTAATATCCTAAACCACTCGAATGCTGGAGTCTTCCTGTTTTAACAGGTGTATGAAAAAAGTGCCAATCCTATGTACTTGATATGGAAGTGAACTGTTCACTTGGTGTTCAGTGTGGATCACGTCAACTCTGGTGTTTGTAACTTGTGTGCATGGATAATATTTTCACTGTGGTAATCAATCAATGATATTTTTGTGAGTGAGTGTTTGATGGAAATTTCAGTGTACTTTTTCTGTACCTCTGCATGGATGTTCAACTGGTGTATTTGAATTTTAGATGGACTAACATTTTCAAGTCATGAAAGAAATAATAAAAACTAATGGGACATTTGTGGCCATTTTGAATTTTATTTCATTTTGTTTGATCAATGTACTTGTGGTAATAAACTCTCAAATATGGTGTCCGTAAATGTCAAAATATTTTAGAGGACATCTAAGAGGCAACAAAGAGGTAAAAACTATTCTGATAGTTGTAAATATAAATAAAACTTAAGATTTTGTCAAATCTTTTATGCGACAAGAAACACTCGGTTACACAAGACAAAATGTGTTGTAATTTTTTTTTGTTCATTTTCATTATTTTCAACACTCATGGAACTTCTATTTGCCATTGTGAGTAGATACGTGTATCTGAGACTTTTTCTCTGTCCCCTTAGGAGAATGTGAACTCTGTGCTATGTGAAGGCAAAGTTTAATGCAGTACAAGTCAATGGTTACCCAGGGAAACCTTTCCAGAAGTTTCTGAGGCTCCTAGAAAAGTTTCTGAGCAAACCGAAAGGTTCAAATGGGGCTGAAAATACCAGACATCTCTTTCCGGTGAACAGATAACAGCAGCGGGTCATCTGTCTTCGCTGTCCGCCTGGCCTAAACCTCATTAGGCCGGAGGAAAAAAAGAGGGCGAGAGTAGAGCGGAAAGAAAGACTGAGAGGTAACAGAGCATTCCTGTTTTTCCAAATGAGCCATTCATAGTTTCACCCGTCTTTCTCTGAGCCTGTCTATATGACACTGCCATACATAATATTATCCATTTCTGCCTCTTTTCTTCACTAGACTTTCTTCAACTTTGCTGTTTAGATTCAGATTTTTCCACTAAGTAATCCCATAAAATTCACAGAAACTGATAGCATCTTTAAATAATATTACAGAAATAACACCACATAACAAGGAGAAACTGTTGCCAAAACTTAGCAAGCACTACTAATTCAGAGGTATGATGTCACTTTGTAGGCCAAAACGTGGAAAAGAGTTCGAATTTTAGCAGCTCCGGTTTCATTGTCCCAAAGTCAATGGGTTTTTTCAATGGGTTTTTTGGTTAAATGTCTGAAATAAGGTCTGTGGTGAATATAAGCTCAAAACACTTTCACGGTTTATAGTACGATTTTAAATACATGCATCAGTATTACTCGACTCCTGATATTTTTTACTATATATATAGTGGGAAAGTATTTGATTATGGACTTGTTTCTCTATTTTTTTTTTTTTTTTTGTAAAAAAAATCTAGTGAAATATTTGTACTTTTCAGAATTAGCTGTAACTAGTAAGTGTAACTGTAGCAAGATTTTTCTTTTGTCAAATCAACTTAAATAATTTATTTAATTCAGATAACTTATTATTTTGAGTTTCTGATGATTAAATCAATCTCCTTCATTGTATTAACTCACTTTTTCCAGTTCAATCAACTTAAAATTTAAGTCAACCAGGTTACTTACTTTTTCAAGTTAAACCAACGATATTTTTTTTACAGTGTACAGGTAATATTATAAAACCATTTCTACCCAAATCAATATTCCAATCATTTATTTATTTGGTAAGTATAGTAATCGACCGAATAATGTTCAATCATCATCACTCAATAAAATCATTCCCATTTGGTTATTTTTTGGAAACCAAATAATAACGTTCTTGGAGCAAAAAACTGTTAGCTGGGAATGTATTGTGTGAAATAATGAATAATTTCTGTAAAATTCTTCATTTAGAAACCTGACTGAAGTGTACATTCATTTGTCTAGAGTGTTAATCTTGATAAGACGTCTCAGAAGACACGGTTTCATTTGTCACCAAATGGCACATTATTCAGGTGCAGACGACAACTTCTTCCTCACGATTAAAAGCCCTTCATTTCTTATCAACATGGTGATTTGTTCAAGACGTGTTTGTGACATTTGTGTAGGATTACAGCCTTTCTCTAAATCAGACATGATGATGTTCTTTGAAAATGCCCTCTCACACAGTTCAGAAATTGATTTTTTTTTTTATTATATTGAAGTTGGGGGCAATATATGTTGTAGCATGAACTCTTTGACATCTGCTGAAATTAGTTTTTCACATGGCTCATAACAGAATGATAAGTGATCTCTCCTGTTGGAAAACTTGCTAGTGGGCATGATTTTAGCTTTTGGAAAGCATCCACAAGAAATCTGGAATTGTATATCAGATCATCAAACCTGTGCCATATGTTTTTTTCTTCTGTTATCATCAGAGGCAGATGTTCCTGGGGTTTCAATGGGAATGCACGTCACTCTCGATTCTCAAACCAGTTGGTGCCTGTAGGTGCAATAACCTGAACTGAACTGTGATCCCTGCAAGCTTCATTAATCACGCTGGATGAAAAGACAACGTAAGAAGGTACAGGTCATCTTAAAAGGGAAAGATTGTCAAGAAAGACAATTGGACATATCAGAAATGATTTGTAAAGTGATCCATGGTAAATATTGTGCTCTGGATTGAATTATTTATTTAATATAAAACGTTTTTGCAATTATACAATAAAAAGGCAATATTAAATAATCGAGTAAAAGATTGAGTACTGTATTTAGTTCCTTAACCCTCTGGTGTTTTTAAATGAAAAAGACATGTACGTTTTGTGAACATTTTTATTTCATTGGATTGATACGGAACTTGGTAAAGGTTTTGGTTCTTGCTATGTGAACAACACACACACAGATCATGGAAATGGTCATGGAAATAGTCACACTTATTGTTCGTGGTCTAGAAATTGCATTGTTAACGAAACGGAAGAAAATTTCATCTAGTGGAAAGGTTTGGTACTGCGCCCAAACAAAATCTTGCTGAAAGCTTATTTTTTTGCGATATCAACCTCAAATTTGGAACAAAACTTGTTTAGATTTAAACCTTTGATTTTCTCACAGTTTTAGAAAAACACATCTCACATAAAAAATATATATTAATTTTATGCATTTTTCATAATAATAAACATTAATAAAATATATTTTTTTGTTTCACTATTTTTTTTTCACTTGAAACATGTAATACAGTTTTTCTAAAATGTCAAAACACTAAACCCTTTTCTGTGGGTTTAGTTTAACTATTTTGTCAAATAAACACTCTTTCTGTAAAACCAAGATCAAGGAGCAAATTTTATGCACTGTTTGCTGGCCTTAGGCTGGCCACAATAAAAGGCCACTCTAAAATTCGCCCGGACCCTCTCCCCATAGAGTAAAACTGCACATTTTAGGCCCTGCTTACACAAGACCCGCAGGTGAATCGGACATGACTTTCGTTTACACTGCGACAGCATTTTTGGAGCTTAAAAACGCAAAAAAGTGAAACCACCCTCCTGAGAACAAATCTTAAAAACGCTCCACCGTCGCGTTCCCGTCTAAAGGGTAAAAACGCGAAAGTCTGCTAGACAGTGAAGGTTGTACGCAGGCGCGCGGACTTGGTGTTGTCGTGTGGCAGTGTTTCACATCGCCACCTAGCCGCCTGGAGTGCACACTACATCGCATTTCACACACTTTTGCGTCACCATATGCACTTGGATTTCCCACCCATAACGCTCGTCTAAACGCAGAATAAAAAGTGATAACGAAACGCCACTTTTGCGTTTTCTTTTCAGATCGTTTCCGCCTTTTATTGTGGCCAGCCTAAGGCACACCTGTGCAATAATCATGCTGTCTAATCAGCATCTTGAAATGCCATAACACTAAACCGGTGAGGTGGATGTATTGTCTCGGCAAAGGAGAAGTGCTCACTAACATAGATTTAGACAGATTTGAGAACAATATTTGAAAGAAATAGTCCTTAAAATGGGGGCAAAAACAAAAGTGTTGCGTTTATCATTTTTTTCAGTGCATTTTCGACAGGTTCCTATAGCAAAGGTGTGGCACAGACAATGACTTTTTAGATACTTTATAATTAATTGATATCCATCAAAGAAAAACTACACAAGCTGTTCTGTTGCAGATCTTCCTGCATGATTTGTCAGAGTCTCTTGGACGACCGTCTCTCCCCGTTTCATTCCAGCACATGTATAAAAGACAGACAGCAGCCCCTTCACTTGCTCCCCGACTCCGTTGTTGCCATAGCAATCCCCCAGCCAATAACAACCCTTACCTTTTGCTCCCTGAAACCAAAGGGAAGCACATGAATATGTGGTCTCACAGCTGGGTCTCTTTTCTCCATAGTGGGCTTCTGAATGTGAGTGATAATTCCCTGCGCAAAACACGTTGCCATGCTGCAAGTGTGTTGCCAGGGTGTTGCTTTGTGGTTACCAGGGTGTTCTGAGTGGTTTCTAGTTGGGTGTCCACCAAATTTGCAGAAAAAAAAACAAAACACTTTCAAACCATTCAGGTTTATAAATGTCGATCCATGAGACTGAGTTGAACCTGAGGCGAAATCTGTGTAGGGAAAATTTTCAGCATCACACTAAATTCATGAACACATGGATTCCTATTGAAATCACTCACAGATTTTCAACCTGCTTTGTATTGTTAAACTGTCACATTATATGTAAATGAACAATGTTGACTTACTTGACAGAGAAATTAACATTTATCTGTCAGTAAAAGTCAGCTGGATGATGATAAATGTGAAAATTTTTCAAAAAAGCACCCACTCAAAATGCCCTAGCAAACACACATTGTGGCAGTGAGTTAAAACACATTTAAACTTTTATATTTTTATGCATGACGATAGTTAGCAGAGAGGTTGAGAAGTCAGAGAGTTTTGTCATGAATTATGTACTTATGTACAGCCCCTACACTTACAACCGAGATGTAAAAAAAAAGAAAGTAAAAGGAACACAATGTCTGTCGTGAGACTCCCAGAGAAATCACTCCGAGCTGTACAGCCTGTGCGGGGAAAAACAAACCCATCATTCTGATAGGCAATTCCTGGAGTGGTCTTTCCATGAAAGACTCCTCTCTCTTTAATGAAGATTGTGCCATATGTGCAGCCATAGAAAATGATGCTGAGTAACAGAAACGAGTAAACATATTTATTTATTTATTTGGTTGTTATAGTGTTTAGACAAGACAAATTCTCATGTGTCAGTACGACTGGGAATATGCACATTTTAATCAATAAATAAATAAGACAATGATTTTCTTCTAGCAAATCATAATTTTGGTTAAAAAAATAAAATATCCCAAGGTCACATTTACATTTAGCTGACGCTTTTATCCAAAGCGACTTACAATTGCTATATATGTCAGAGGTCGCACGATCAACTAGGGGTTAAGTGTCTTGCTCAGGGACACATTGGTGTCTCACAGTGGATTTGAACTTGGGTCTCTCACACCAAAGGCATGTGTCTTAACCACTGCGCCATCACCACCCCAATCCCATGGTTGGGATTTCTTTTCTTTTTATAACCAAAATTATCATTTGCTAGAATATAATCATTGTCTTATTTATTTATTGACAAAAAAATTGCTTATTCCTATGCATTATCTAGAAGAAATTTATTTATTTATTTATTTATATTTACCAAGCAGGTAATAGCCTACAAATTAAATTAATAATATTTTTATTTGCAAAAAAAGTCACTAATTATTAACACACACGATTTTTTGTGAATCTTGACTTTTAGGCCACAAATTTGAATTCTTTATATTTTAAGGTCTCCAAATAAGCACCGTAATTCACACAGTTTTCTTTTTGTGTGTATTTGAGATACCAGTGGCAAAACAATACTAATAAAGAGTTTAAGCTTCTTAATGTCACTTTCTGTAAAATTTGACATTTAATGGCAAACGGCAAAATAAAAGCTTCATGCCAGTATTTTTAGTATTATTTATATAGCCTACTACTACAGTGAATAAGCAGCTTTTATTTCATGTGCTCATTCTAGCTTTTTTTGTTAATATTTTTTTAAATATTACAATTTAGGTTGCATTTATTTCAGTTTTAGTTTTTTTTTTTCAGCAAGTAGGCTAAGTTGTGTGCTTCTAAACTTATTAATGCCTAGGAATACTTTGCACAAAAATATTGAATATGAATATTCTGTCATCATTTACTCACCCTCATGTCATTACAATATATATATATATATATATATATTTTAGCCTAAATAATGATATTACTACTTTTAAACAACATTGAATCCCACTGACTTTCATTATATCGACAATGTTTTCAAAATTAATCTGTTTTCCACAGAAGAAGGACAGTCATTCAGGTTTGGAAAAACATGAGGGTGAGTAAAAGAGTAGAGTAGGACTACATTTTGGGGTGAAGGTGAACTATGACTTTAAAGAGTTGCTTGGACTTTTCACTTGCTTTTACAGGGTGTAATGCACTGTTGCGTATCCGAATCAGGTTTGACTGAAATATTAGCTACGCTTCACGAGGGCATTCCAGTTCTGACACATCATAACGTCAATGCAATCAAAATCCAGCCCAATATTGTATTCAAACCCTCCACTGTTTCCACGTGAATGCGCTCAAATTGCAATCAACTCATTCTCATTTTCCGGCAAGAAATGGGGCGAGGTGAGCTCGCAGTCATTGTTTGCGGTCGGGATTAATCAGCATCGATAAAATGTGTGGATTAATGGGATACCCAGCCGTTGCCGTGGAGACGCAGTCGACGCAGACACCTGTGAATTAATAACCGCCAGCCTGTGAGCAACAACAGCCGAAGCTTTAATTAGAGTATGGGGAGGGAGACATGACAAACGGTGAAACGGATTTTGGCATCCCTTTTAACGCACTGCTTCCATAAATTCAAAGAGAATTAACTCACAATTGAACAGGTGTCCATAAAGTGCCAAGGCTATATCCTCTCAATCTTTTCATGTTATTCAAGACGCGCGCATGTACCAACACCTCTGTTAATTCCAGATATCTGTTCTCTGCGTGCTTATTAAGGACGAATTAAAGGCCAAGATAGGCCTACCTCTGATTTCAGGTAGGTATAGTTTATTATTTCGCTATTTTGTGAAGTTGATGGCTGTGTTCCAAACCTAATGAGCTGCCGAAGGAAAGCGCTTTGAGGATTGTCAGATTTTGATATTTTTAAAGGGATATTTAGCCCCAAAATGAAAGTTCTGTCATCATTTACTCACCCTCAAGTTGTTTCAAACCTGTATGAGTTTACTTCACAAGACAAACAGCATGAAACACTTCATAAACAGGTCTTCTAATAATGACAGGATTTTACACTAAAAAACCATGTTTGCTGCTTGTTCAAATTGCTTATTTAAATTGAACTTAAGCTATACATTTTGCCCAAACTTAATTTGATTGTGTTCAATCTTCTTAAATGTAACATTTAAGTTTACTTAATCTGTTTCTGTTGGATTAACTGAAACTGGGCGGTGCTTGTTAGTTCCCAGAATGCTTTGCATATGGTTGAATTAAGAGCGAATGTATGTTAAAATGATGTGTTAATGTGTTTTTAAGAATATTAGAAAAGGGGAAGAATTGGTAGTGCGTAATTAAGTTTAATGTTCAATTACATTGCAATTATTGAATCTTTTAAATTACTGTGGGTTACCATATAGTGGAGAAGAGTGGAGCATTTAGGATGAAGACTGATTCAGACTGCACAATTTTTATTCGTGTGATTCTAAAATAAATTATATTGCGTTGGATACCTGAATCATATAAGAGGTCAGGGAGCTTTTTTAAGTTCCCTGACACTATTAAGTTAGGCTGTTTGCAAACATAGTAAATAAGTGAATTTATTAAGTTGACCCAACATAAGTACATTAAATTGGAATAACATAATTGCATAATGCTAAAATAAAGCAAGTTAATCATGTTGAAATCCTTTCCATGATTTTTTTAATGTTCATTCAAAGATCACTTTAAAGGGTTAGTTCACCCAAAAATGAAAATTATGTCAGTATTTACTCACCCTCATGTTGTTTCAACCCCGTAAGACCTTCGTTCATCTTCGGAACACAAATTAAGATATTAAAGATATTAAGATCGCTCCTGCATAAAGTCCATAGGCTTCTTGAGGGACTGGCTCTTGCTGTCCCCGAAAAATCATTAAAGACATCGTTAAAATAGTCCAAGTGACTACAGGGGCGCAATCTTAAGTTTATCAAACGACGAGAACACTTTTGTGCGCAAAAAAACAACAAAAATAACGACTTTATTTCAACTATTCACTTCCTTCTCCATGAGCCTGTAAGTCAGTTAACGTAGTGTGATAGCGTAGAGCTACGTCACACGTAGGCTCACTATTGGCCGACGCTGGTCATGTGTGTGTGATGCGTGTGACGTACAATAACAGAAGCTTACGCTATTAAACTAGTAACCTGACTCGCGCAGAGGGAGAAACAAACGAATAGTTGAAATAAAGTAGTTATTTTTGTTGTTTTTTTGCGCACAAAAGTGTTCTCGTCGTTTGATAAACTTAAGATTGAGCCCCTGTAGTCACTTGGACTATTTTAACGATGTCTTTAATGACTTTTCGAGGACCGCAAGAGCCAGTCCCTCAAGAAGCCTATGGACTGTATGCAGGAGCGATTTTAATATCTTAAATATCTTAATTTGTGTTCCGAAGATAAACGAAGGTCTTACGGGGTTGGAACAACATGAGGGTGAGTAAATACTGACAGAATTTTCATTTTTGGGTGAACTAACCCTTTAAGGTATTGTCACATACTTTGTGAAGAAGTCCATCCCAGAATGCATTGTGGCAAACAAAATATGATTCCAATCAAAATATGATTCCTAGAACTTCTGGGTTAAGGGAACGTTCCCGGAACATTCTCCTCACGTTATAAAAATGGAACCTAAAAATAACGTTCCTATAACGTTCTTGTTTGGTTCCCAAAAAAATAACCTCATGGGACCATTCAGGAACGTTAGGGGAACGTTCTGTGTTTGCTAAGCTAAACTTCTTCCCATGAGCTTGCGTTTCCACTCAGCCGCATTCGTTAGTTTACATTTATTATTGTTGGGGGGATTTTTGCTGGTGAAATCCAGTAATTTCCAGCCATGTGATCAGAAATCAAGAAATTGCACATGAAAGATGTATTTTCTCCAGGTTCAAGTTGCTATATCGACAACAGACAATGGACCTTTTTTTCCTGAGAAATTTCACCAAAACTTTGTTAACGAGACTGCATCTTTAGAAGCAAGAAAGACAGCATCCGTGTCAGGGAAAATTGCACTAATATTGTCTTAGAAACAACACCAAATGTACAAATCCCACGATTATGCTCTAAATTGTTGCAGTACTGCGGACCCGTGAATCAGTCCACAATGAATCTGGGGTTCTGAGGTTTTGTTGAAAAGAAGCCAGTGAATGGGACTTATTTGTGGCGTGACAGGCTGCTTTGACGTCATGTGCGATATACATGGAAACCTCCACTGCACTTGCCAGGAAGAGCGACAGGTGTTACTCCAACCGCTTATCAAGAGTGAGCTGTTCTTTACGGAGGACAGATGAGTTGGAAAAATGCATTTTTTCTCTTTATATCTCATTCGTGAAATCTTGAGGAGCCTTTTTCTGCACTATCATTTGATTTGACTGGCCTGGTGGACAATCCAGCTTTAACTTTAAAGAAAAGGATAAATATAGTTTTACCCTTTAAGAATGAATAATCGTAATTCTATATGAAACATAATTTCAGTCAGAGTCAGCACATATCCATCCATCCATCCATCCATCCAAATACATTACTCAATAAATCATAAAATCTTTAAATCACTACAAATTATCACAAAACAAATTAAAAAAATCTCCATTCTATTTAATTTTAGTATTACTTGCCGTTCATTTTATGGAGGGCCAAATTACTCAAAATGAAATCATTTATATTAAATCTAAATATTTAAATTGATAAACTAATAAATTACCTTACATTTTAAATGTGTAATTTTAAATTACATTAAAATACAATTAAAATAATTATTAAGAATGAATAATCATAATTCTATATGAAACATAATTTTAGTCAGAGTCAGCACATATCCATCCATCCATCCATCCATCCAAATACATTACTCAATAAATCATAAAATCTTTAAATCACTACAAATTATTACAAAACAAATTAATAAATCTCCTTTCTATTTAATTTTAGTATTACTTGCCGTTCATTTTATGGAGGGCCAAATTACTCAAAATGAAATCATTTATATTGAATCTAAATATTTAAATTGATAAACTAATCTATTACCTTACATTTTAAATTTGTAATTTTAAATTACATTAAAATACAATTAAATTAATTATTAAATATATACGCTGTTGTTCGGCCTAAAATAAACGTGTAGTTATCATAAATGAATGAAATATAACATACTATAGCAATGAAAAGTTTACTCTTAATGGTAAAAAAAATAGTAAAAATGTTTACCAAAATTACCAATTAATTAAAAATACGTTTACTACATTGAATAGACAATGTATTCAATAGACAGTTTAACAGGCCATATTATTCCCTTTTACAAAGTCTTGATTTTGTTTTTGGGGTTTACTTGAATAGCAACATGACATCATGACTTTTGCGTAGACAGTGGCGTGTCTACTCCGTTAAACGTCAGAGTGATTCCGCGTGAATGTACACGCCGTTAAATGTCCCAGCGAAACGAAGCAAAATGTAGATCGACATCTGGGGAGCGATAATTTTTTCCTAGGATGGTAGGGGAAGACTCATAAATGCTATTAACCCCAGTGACGGATAGGGGGTTAGGTCATATATTTATAAAGTAATGTAACGTTAAGTCAACGGCGTTCATAAACATGCCGAAAAGCGATTATGCGTGTTGATAGCACGCAAAAAATGGAAATACGAATTGCCGTGTCATACACATGCCATTCGATGAGATCAGTCTGTGAATAGCTTTTAATGCTTGTTTTTATGCTCAATTTTTTTTTTTCATTTTTTCAGCACCTCTTTTCCCAGTCTGTCAGTAACACTCTGTTTAGTTCCTGTCTTGAAGCCCTTCCTTATGAAATGTGCTCTGATTGGTCAGCAGCACCAGTGTTGTGATTGGTCAACATCTTTAAATGTGTTTCGAAAAAGCCACACCGCTTTTTTGCGAAGGCATTGCTGGAATTATTTAAATTAGGGATATTGTGACGTGTTTGTTCCTGGTAGAAAACTCAAAAGTGGACTTTGTATTAGAGACCTGCGCGGGACACAATTTTCAGACCCGCTCCCGCCCGCTCCCGCAGTGTTCAGACCCGCTCCCTCCCGCTCCCGCAAAGATTTGTCATTTTTAGTCCCGCTCCCGCCCGCATCTGTGATATAATGTCCCGCTCCCGCCCGCACTTTCTGACGAAAGGTCTTGGCCCTGGGGAAAAAAAATGCGTGCTCACAAAATTCCTTACCAATACTTGGTAATATTTATTGGTAAGCCTGCATAATCAACCATACAAAACATTAAACAGGCATCAGTAACGAACGCCAACAAAGATAACATTAATCGGCCGAAATTCCATTAGGCTTAACATGTAACAAAAAAATATAGGCCTATATATATTCGATTAGGTAATATTATTATCTATCTAATATATATAATTCGATAATGCTCCTGTCACATTATAGGCTAGCCATGAAACATTGCGACTAAACAACTATTTGGGCTTTGAGCCGCTCAGTGCAGGTGTTAAACTGAAAATAGCCTGTGTGCCTACCTTTTAATTTTAATAATAATAATATAATAATAATATGAATATGAATAGAATAATATGAATAATAATAATAAGAAGAAGAAGAAGAAAAAACTCAGCAGGTCGATACCAGCATGTCTAAATGAAAATGATCAAAATAAAGGTAAAAGAAGCAGATAATGTCCTGTCACATTATAGGCTAGCCATGAACTAAAACATTGTGACTAAAAAACTATGTGGGCTTTGAGCCGCTCAGTGCAGGTGTTAAACTGAAATAGCCTGTGTGCCTACCACAAGTACTTTAGAGAAGTAACGTAACTTACATCTGAAGCGCTTAGGCCTCTATCTGAAGCACTAGAGGCGCTCTGTTCCTCGTCCATGCTGTCTATTTTGAACTTGAACTAGCTTTCGAATTCGAACACGGAGCAGCGGGAAGGAATTGTCTCTAAACAAGTGTGCGACTGTGCGTGAGATTATGCCCCGCCCTACCCGACAATATTCACAAGTTTAGGCTGCTTAAAACGTTTTTATTGCTGCCAATCAGAATCTCCGTCACAACTACAAATTATGTACGCTACTTTAATCATTTATATATTTTATTTTACACTCATATTTAATTTGCGGGAGTGCAGCGCATCATCCCTCACGACCGCACCCGCAAGTGCACCTCATCATCCCGCCCGCTCCCGCATTGACCTTTCAAAATTTCTCCCGCGCCGCACTGTTTTGCGTCGCGACCCGCGGGTCCCGCGGGAGTCCCGCGGGGGTGCAGACCTCTACTTTGTATCTTTGCAGACCCATTTCATGCTCAAACAGCAACATTAAAGGAAGTTAATTTTTTTTTTTAGGTCATTATAGGATAATAGGTCCTCTAATGATTCTGACTGCTGGAGACAGTCATTTTAAGGTTCATTTTATGTCAGATAAACAAAAAACATGGGAACATTTGTGTTTCTAATGCTTTCCACACCGTGGAAAGTGTCTTCATATTCATTGCACAACGTTGTAAAGCTCACCAGAAGGAGGCAACAGAATGAATCAGCATGATGCTGAGATTATTACTGCCATGATCATCAGCAACATGAACTTCTGACGTTTCTTCTTATATGGAAAACACCAAAACTGCTCGTAGCACACAGCTGTGCACAGTGAGCACCAAGGGTGAAACACAGCCTCCTCTGGAGAGCAAAACTATTCCAGTCGTGTTCCAAGAAAATTGGTTTCATTGGAGTCTCTGCAGCTGTTACATTCAATAGCATGGAAACAATAACATACGCTGTACAGCGTCAGCGATGACCTAACCACCAACATCATGTCCATATACCCATTCTATAATAATAACCTGAATCTAAAGATAGAAAGAAAACAAGCTGCGCTCAACAAGTTCATGAGCTATTGGCAAAAACAACTAATCATGATGTGCAAATGCAAATGGGGCTGAGGGTTTGATGTCAGCTGCTAAAACTAGTAGTCATTTAGCAATGAGAGAGGGGAGGAAAAAACAAATTTAATTAATCCAAAATTGCTGCTGTATCTGAATAAAAATAGACCATTTAAATGAAAAGGTGTTTGTGAGGGGAAATGTTCATTATGTTTGCTTCCCCGTGTCATTATTCTGCTGTTGTACAGAGGCTAATTTCTGCTCTGCCTATCTGTGATATGAGAATGAGTGTGTGTGTGTGTGCAGTTCTGAAGAGTGTGGTCGTTCTCGATGCCGAGAGAGTGATTAACACAACAAAGACGGTGTTAGCGGGAGATGCTCTCGTGAGCCGTCATAACAGTTCCTCAGACTCATGGTAACTTGGATAACTTCCATTCCCCTGATCCGAATATGGCAATTTTGGAAAGGTCAACATAGTTTGTGCCGTTTTGGTCATCCATGGCATGGTATGTGGGTGTTTAACTACATTTATGTCCGAGAGGGTTGAAACTATCATTTATTTTTTATTTAAGCTATAAATGTAACTTTAAAACTGTATTTACTTTGTTTTTCCCTTGTCCTTGCAATTGTAAATATAAAAAACATCTATCCTTCAAATACGTTACCAAAACGTAAAGTAATTACGAATTGTCATGAAAGTGTGTTAGTATTTGGTCAATTATTAATTTTGTCAAAGTGTTCAAGTATTATTTAATTGTGTGTATTTGTTAATGAAAATAGCATAGTTAAAGCTACAATACGTATTTTTTTCTCTGCTATGGGTCTAGTCGCTAACCTCTTACAATAGCAAAGGCGTAGAATGATGACGCAGTGAATAAGCGGAATCATGGAACTTGTCGTCACGCCGATGGATCCAATAATGTTTGTGGGAAGTAATGTGAGTGAATACATTCATGGGTTTTTAACATGACTGTGGTATGAAGCGTTGTGGTTATACTAAAGAAACGTTAGTCACAAAAACAGACAGGACAGACACCCCTCATTGTGTTTATGCTTCTTTTTAAAATTATATTAAATAAACATAACTATATATAAAATGACATCTAAACGTATGTACGTTTCGTTTCAAAGACGGGAGGACAGTAAATTTGGAAGACTCTGCCATAATCCCATTTTAAATCTCCCCAACTGGAAACTGAAGAGCATCCTTGCGTCAAATGCGGAACTTATGCGTGCATATACCCCATATTCCTTTCTCCAGGAAATGACATCATTTTAGAGGGAAAACAACAAAACAAACACAATGAGTATTAGCAATGGATTTTATTAATTATGTGGTGTGTTTTAAGCAAACTCTGAGTAATCCATGGATAACTTTAGCTCTTTGAATCAATTGTAAATTACACAAATAAGTATATATTCTGCTGCCAGGCCAGTAGTTGGCGATGTCACTTTGTAAAGAAACATTGTGCGCCTATAGATCGAAGATGTAATATGCATGTGCATGATGTCACTGTTTTCATATATTCACGGTCGATTACGGTATAATAAAAAAAAAAACTTGCACTTTGAAACTCGTTTCCAAAAGTTTAAGTTTTACCAGCCCCCAAAACACCACTGTTGTGGTGTAAACGGCCCCTAAGAGAGTCAACTTGGTCCCTTGAGCAAGTTTGCCCATGAGAATCAGCGAAAAGAGTTTCCCCACTAAACAGAGCTGAAATGTTGTAAGCCACAGGTGTATTTTTCATCTCACTAAGTGGAATCTACTCGGCTCATATAGCACGTAATAACATTGCAAGAAGAGCTTCAACTCAGAACGCCCATGGGAGAAGAACGTGTCGGCATCTAGCTCTCAGTTGAGAACCTCTCATCAACCTCTGATTTCCTTTCTGTTTCTTTTCTCTCTAAATCCCAGAAATCCAACTGTTTGTTCAATCGATTTCCCACTGTCACTCCCAGATGATTCTGCAGGCTGAAAATATGAGAGCAGGCAACAGGCCCGGATCAGTCTGAAGTGCAGCCTGAGGCCGTCACCTATGAGGTCAGTCAGTGTTCCTGTTTTCTCCTGCATATCTTGAGACGTTTTTTGAAAGAAGTCTCTTGTGCTGTACCAAAACTCCATTTATTTGATAAAGAACACAGTAATGTTTTACTTCTGAATACATTTTAGAATGTAATTTATTCCTGAATTTTCAGCATCATTACAGCAGTCTATAGTGTCACATGATATGATTCTTCAGAAATCAGTCTAATGTGCTGATTTGATGATTATTATCCATGAGAAAAACAGTTGTGCTGCTTTTATATGTTTGTGGAAACCATAATACTTTTTTTCAGGATTCTGTGATAAATAAAAAGTACAGCATTTATTGAATTGAAATCATTTGTAACATTTTAAAGGTTTTACTGTATTTTTTGAGCAATTTATTGCATCCTTGCTAGTAGTATACATTTCTTTAAAAAAACGGTAGTCTAGCATAACCATATATAACCATAACCATATACCAAAATAATTATAATTATAAAATTACGTCTTCTAATATTTAATATTGTTATTTGTAATATAGATAATATTAATTACACTAATAGAAGAAACACAAAAGCATTGAAATATATTTTTCCATCACTATGTCCCTTTCGGGGCTCCGTAGAATGCACCATTTCCTTTCCGAACATAGTATTCGGACTTCAGGCACATCCCTAATACGCATGATGTCACCGTATCCACAGTTTTATGTTTTTGAAGACAATAATGGTATCGTTTACAAAAAACAATTTTTAAAAGCCCACAAAGATAGTTCAATTAATCCGTTTTCAAATAGTTGAAAATAGCGTTGTGTTAACAGTCCCTGATTTTATCATCCATGGTGAACTTTTCGGATGAACTTTTCGGTCAGTTTTTGCTCCCCTTGCGTTTTAATCTCCCTCTTATCATAGCTTCCCGCTTGTGTCGATCATGATCTCGCTTTGAAATCTCTTGTCCCATTTTAGCTTAACTTAGGGGCGTCTGTGAGAGGATTAGCTTTATTTCAGATTCCCTCTGTTGGCCGCATGAAATCCCTGCTGGCAGCTGTATTGATTTCCATTCCATTCTCTGTGATTTCCTGCCAATGGCCAATAACAGCTCGGCTTTTTATTGCACCCGACACAAAGAAAATATGTGTTTGCTTTGCTCCTTGTAGTGATTCCTCAAGGGGTAAAATCTGATGACGTGTGCTTGAGCTCACACAGCTGTGCTTTTAAGGTAAGTGCGAGATGTTGTTTCCTATTTGGTAAATTGTTGCTTCTCTGACATTCATTTGCTCTTTGATTATCCTTCATCTTTACTTCTCTTTTTCTCTGCCTCCATTGGCACAAAATGGTACAAACATGCAAAAGGTTCCATTGAAAACCCTCTGGAACTGCAGCCAATTCTGTCCGTTTTGTTTGAACTATCATCCTGATTCAACCTCATAGAAGAGAAACTTTGACTGAAATAACCACTCGTTACAACCGAGGTATGCAGCAAAGCATTTGTGATCCACAACACACACGACCTTGAGGCGGATGGGCTACAACAGCAGAAGACTCCACAGGGTACCACTTCTCCACTACAAATAGGAAAAAGAGGCTACAATTTGCAAGAGCTCACCAAAACTGGACCGTTGAAGACTGGAAAAATGTTGCCTGGTCTGATGAGTCTCGATTTCTGTTGAGACATTCAGATGGTAGAGTCAGAATTTGGCGTAAACAGAATGAGAACATGGATCCATCATGCATTGTTACCACTGTGCAGGCTGGTGGTGGTGGTGTAATGGTGTGGGGGTGTTTTCTTGGCACACTTTAGGCCCCTTAGTGCCAATTGGGCATCGTTTAAATGCCACGGCCTACCTGAGCATTGTTTCTGACCATGTCTATCCCTTTATGGCCACCATGTACCCGTCCTCTGATGGCTACTTCCAGCAGGATAATGCAGCTTGAATCATTTCAAATCGGTCTCTTGAACATGACAATGAGTTCACTGTCCTAAAATGGCCCCCACAGTCACCAGATCTCAACCCAATAGAGCATCTTTGGGATGTGGCGGAACGGGAGCTGGATGTGCATCCCACAAATCTCCATCAACTGCAAGATGCTATCCTATCAATATGGGCCAACATTTCTAAAGAATGCTTTCAGCACCTTGTTGAATTAATGCCATGAAGAATAAGGCAGTTCTGAAGGCAAAAGGGGGTCAAACACAGTATTAGTACGGTGTTCCTAATAATCCAGTCGCATGCTGATTTCTCGTCCTTACTAGTAGAGAGTGAAAGCATCTTTCGCCTGTCATGTCAGGTGTCTACAGAGGCAACGAGGTAACAATAGAAATGTACAAAGAAAGACTACCCAGAAAGTATATTGCCCAGGACTGGTTTTCATTCCATTTGTCAAAACCATATTTCGGAGAAACAATGATGTTCTTACAATCCCACTTAAAGGACAAGTTATTGATGAAATTATACAAGCTGAGAAAATGATACCAATCCTAAATATACAACTTTTCCACGTTTGTCAAAAGAGGCTGCCATTACACGAACATAATAGTGTGTGCACTCCATAGAGAATGATTCATACATTATTCTGGATTTGCAGTGGTATAATGTAGTGTGCTAATGAAGTATGAGGAGTCTGTCTAAACAATACCTTATTCTCTGTTTTTCTAGATGGGAAAATGTGCGTGACAACAGCAAGGACACAGTACATCACAGCATTGCAAGATCATCACACCGATTTTCAAGTGCAGACAACAGGCCTAATCATCAACACATCACTGCCATGGATAGCCAGATGGAATAATTCCCTGTGCTTGCCACGATAGAGGTGTGTTTGAGATAAAATGCCCTTTTACTCTTAAAGACCAGTCTATTGTCAACAGCTGTAATGCTGACACAAACTTCTGTCTATTGGCAAAGGACAATGTGATAGTGCTTAAGCCGAATCACAAATATATAGTCCAACTGACAGAAGCTCAAAGTCTTTCAACCAAGAAAGTTTGAAGGAAAAAGATGATAAAGTTCATAAATGAACAGGCCTGCCCATATGTAAAACTGATTGTTATTTTCTCTTTTATCTCATCATTCCTAAAGTTTCAACAACACATTGAATGTGAT
The DNA here is from genome assembly GCF_016745375.1 of Pimephales promelas. Next base: position 3,469,691 of record NW_024121466.1, read on the forward strand.
GAATATCAGCCTGTGTAATATCATAAAGTGGCCAAGCAGAGATCAGATGCTTTGTAGTCTCCCAAATGTGTTATAGAAACGGCTTTGAAAATTGCACCAGTATTATGGATTGCATTGTATTATTTATTGAAAGACCAAAGGAAATGAGAGCAAGAGCACAAACATATTCTCAGTATAAACATCACAACATAGTTAAATACCTCGTCTCCTTAACTCCACAAGGGGTCATCAGCTTTGTTTTGAAAGGTTGGGGCGGGCACAGTGGATTTCTTGAGCCAATGTCCCCTGGAGATGTTGTTCTTGCAGACGGGGGTTTAATGTGGCAGACTTTTTGGGTCTTGTTAATGCTAGAAGGAAAACAGCAGCTTCACCCAGCTGAAATTGAGTCATCGTGGGGACTGGGAGCAGTGCGCGTCCATTTGGAGAGAGTTATAGGCCTTGTACGAAATAAATGCACCATTTTGCGAGGAACTATACCAATAACACTGTGCTACTCAACCCCAGATGGACTCACACCTCTGGACAAGGTGCTGAAAGTGTGCTGTACACTCTGTATTATGTTTGTTTTTTTAGGTGACAATAAGACACAGGAGAGTTTTTATGGCTGATACAGTACACGTTTTATTTATTAACATTTTAAAAACAAGAATAAGAACAGTAAAACTCACTGCTTATTAATTCATTTAGCAGGATATGGGATAGGATATATTTTCGAGATATAAATTGTACAATGCTCTGTTTAGATGTACGGATTACTTCATTCACTGGATCTTCAGCTGGTTCACCACTATAGCACCCTGACTGGGGCTGTTGCTCTGAGGTTGGGGAAACCACTGGACATGGCACTGTGTAATATTGGTTACACTTTATTTCGATAGTAACTTTAGACGTTCTATTAATTATAAGTAACTTTTCAACTACATGTCAAGAAACTCTCATTAGAGTAATAGTATATTATAGTAGACTGTTAGGTTATGGTTAGGTGTTAGGAGAATAAGTTTACTTGTAGTTGCCAAGTTACTTATAGTCAGTTGAATATGTGTTGGGGGACCAACAAAATAAAGTGTTAGCAGATATTAAGCTGACAGTCTACTAATAGTCTAATGACAGTTAGTTGAAAAGTTACTTATAGCTAGTAGAATGTCTGGTTCTGGCAAGGCAAAATCCTAGTTTTAATAAATTGTTCTAGTCTTTGTATGTCTCATTCATCAAACTAAATGCACTGAATAAACATTTCAGTGGAGAATTGCTGGTTTCATTAAAAATGTCTTACAGGTTTGGAACGACAGTTAATGAACTATGAACTAAACCTTTAATATTCCAAAAAGGGAATAAAAAAAAACATACTTTCCCCCGGATTGTTCTGTCCTGCTTCTTCAATTCCCATGTCGTTCTTCGGCTCCCTCCATCCCTCTCACCAATCATTTCAACGCGTCCTCCTCTGGGTCCAACTCTAATTTCATTCCTGATTTGCTTCGCCATCTCATGATCCACCTTCGCTCGAAAGCGAAGAGAGTAAATCTCAATGAGAGATCTCTCAAACACATTCTCTATCTTTCTCCCTCATCCACTCTATTTCTGCCTGGCTCTCGCCGCTGGACTTCTGTCACTCACCGGAGCTCAGTCTAAAACATAAGCAAGAGGCATTAGATGCTGAATGCTTACAGGATGGCATGACCGATTGAATACACCCGAGAAGTGATTTAAATCTTTATTATAATCTAATCCGGCTAATGAAGCTCTTTTTCACCTCCCAGAACCTGTTGCTTTCATTAGCTCTAATGGGCGGCAGTGAAGAAAAGAGAGACTGGCTTGGGTCAAAGGAGGAAATGGTGGTACTGTTGGTATACAGTATATGCATATGAAATGTGCTGAAACCATCACCGAAATACTGTTTATAATATTATAAATGACATTATGTTGTCCTATATGTTTTGAGGGTTTTGTTTTTTAAATCTATGCAGCAAGAAACATGCATGGATGCTGAAATTTTGGGTTTTACTTTTCCGATCATCACACTCTACGTTTTTCTCTCATCTCAGGATGGTCACCAATAAAGGATCAGAACTACAGATGGTTTCACAGGCTGAGAAGATCAGAGAGAGATGGACGGACGTAGATTTATCTCTTCGGCAGTCCCTGTAGACTGAGCCTTTGTTGATGCTCTGTAAGCATTTTTCTTTTATTTTTCCTTCTCTGTTTGCTCTTTAAATGGCCTTGTTTACACCGTTTGGGTTTAGAAAACGCAAATGTTCATCTTTCAGTTCTGTTGTGCTGTAATTGGTCTCATTTATCCATTTTCTGAGTAAATCAGTGTGGGAGTGCTGGTGAGGATTTCTGTGCCTGAGGAAGATGAAGTCGCCACAATTCTCCTCTCAAATATCATTTGACTAATTAGATTTCTTGAGATGAAAGTGCCTTTGTGTGAGTGTGTGTGTGTGTCTGGCTCATTATCACACTATCAAATGGCTTCCTCATTCTGGAAGGGAAAAAAGAAAATCTACTGGGGAATATCAGCCACAAGAGTGGAAAATTATAGTTACAATACTCTCATGAAAATTATAATTATTATAACAAATTATCAATTTTGATGATTGCACCCATAATTGTTAATGGCTGGGGGTTTAATTAGATGCATTTGATTTCATCATCATATTCTATTTGCAATGTTTAATGAATCAAGAAGGGAACAACTTGAATTTCACAGAATACAATTCCTTTTACATTATTATGCTTAATTTAGTAACAGCACTGGGATTTTTCATTGTTTGTATCATCCCACCGCACCAGAGTATGAGCGGTGCGGAGTTGTATATCTATGTACTTTTGACTTTGTGAATATTTTAAAGCCACTCTCTGTAGTTAACTACTATATTAAGTAGTTTCTATGTCGTTAGCAATTTTTTTAGCTGCTTATAGTGTGGCTAACAACATTTTAAAAATCTTTTCCATAGTTGAAAGTAGCTTCAAAGTGTATGTTAAGTTATAGCTACTTGAATAACAAAATAGCCTAGCTACACTAAAAAAATGTTGACTTAAACCTTAGACTTTGACTAGCCTACATTAAACTGACTTTTTAAAAAATAAGTCGAATCTTGTAATATGTGGTTTAATAGCACAGATGCAATGCACTAGCTGAGCATTAGCATCTACACTTGCATAGAATGCATTTCTGGCATAACAAAAGAGAGCAGGAACGGATAAATGGCAAAATGGTTGTATCTGAGAACACTTGTGCCCAAACACCCTTGTCTTTCTTAACCTCTAAGCACAACAATATTAAGTTGTATCACTCCAGTAATGGCATTGACTGTAGGGAACTAGCCATTAGCATTAGCCTCATGCTATCCTCAGTGCCCCCAGGCTGACAAAGATCTCTTTTTCCTGTCTATAAACTATCCTGATTTTGCGGCCCATCACTTTAAGTGCTGGCTAATGTCTTATTGGAAAGGTCAATGAGGCTTTTAAGACCTGCTGACAAAACCAGCCTTAAAAATTACAGGATACATTATGGCAGATTGACCTCACCTCGGAACTCCATCAACAAGAAAATTACTTGCTATGTACACATTAGAAAACACTCTCTTCTGTTCGGTGTCTGTTTTAAAGTCTGTGTGGGTTCATATTTCTGTGCATAAATGCATATGTATGTGCTTTTTGTCTATATTCGGACTCTTATCTGTAGGTGTGATGGTGTGCTCCCTTGCGCAGCGTCGCGCTCTTCAGCAAGCGACCATCAAAATTAGAATGCTTCTGTTGAAATCAACAAACTACATCGCAATTAAGTTAATTGCCAGTTGTTAATTGTGTCATTTGCATCAATAGCAGTGCCTGGAAAAAGTTTAATTATTTTTTCAAATGGGTTGACCAGTAAATGACCCGCTTGAACCAGTTAGAAACTATGTTATGTTCCAAAATACAGCTGCACCAACACACTCTCCTACTTTGCCGGTTTGGTTTGACTAAAACAAACTCTGTTAGTGCGGTTCATTTGAATAAGCGTGAACGTTGCCAACCGAAAAGACATGAGACCAATGAAAAGATGGGTCTTTGTTTGTGTGTGACGGAGGGATTCCAGCGGCTTTTAAAAGCTCTTCACGAGTCCTCAGCTCTGTCATCTACCATCATATGTGTACGCACATACAAAAAGTAGTCCAGCACACTATATTTACACAATATTTTTGATGGTCAATTTGATGTTTTATCTATGATATTTCCACTGTGAAATATACGGTTTTAAAACGAACCTACATTGAGGTTACCAGGACTAAATGTATAATTTTCTTTTCACACCCTTATTCAAATGGACCGCACTAAAAGATCACAAAGAACGCAACCTTACTCAAGATTAAAACTGGTAGATCATCTTGGTTTAGACTAGTGGGCGTCTACCAGTTTATAAGCCATCGTCCATGTCCAAAAACCCGCCTCACCACGTAAAACCAGCCTAAATTGGTCTTATCTGGATTAAACTGGTCTCCATGCTTGGCTAAACTGTTTTTGAAATGCCCAAAAAACGTGTTGTGTGCATTTAGTTTATCTTTATTTGAAAACTAACATGGCCAAAATCCATCACAAGGTTTTGTTTGTGTGTCCCTGTTAGGTGTCTCTCCATTAAAATTAGAGTCGCTGTGTGTCTGTGGGATTCATCACTGGAGTAGTGTGGCAGAAAAGGTCAGTTTTGCTCACCCCTTCAATTCAAACACTCATTAATATTCAATATGGAAACGAGAACCCGCTCTTTCCAACCAAAGGCCGTTTCGGCTTTGACCACCCACCAGGGCTGATTTCCAGAGAAGGATTTATGCCACTGAACCAATTGTTCAGACAGTGTAGTAAATATAGTCACTATATATGCACTTATGTCTGAAAATCTTAATGTTTAATCTATGTAAATATAATTGCATATTAAAGGGATAGTTGACTTTGAAATTAATTTTTGATATGTTTTAGCTTACCTCAAGGGCATCCAAGATGTAGGTGTCTTTGCTTCCACAGTATTTTCAATTTTGATATTTTTAGGTCAAACCGTTCTTGTCTGTCAGTCATATAATGGAGGTCTATGGTCACCACCTCAAAGAGTGTGCACAGAGAAGTCCAAATTAAACATGATTTAATGACTTGTAAATAAGTACACATTGATGTCCTAAGACACGAAACAAGCGTATGTTTAGGTAAGCTAAAACATATCAAAAATGAATTTCAAAGTGAACTATCCCTTTAATACTTGACATTTATTTTCAGCGTTTATTGTGTACTGATTATTTAGCCCATTTACATTCTACATGTAGTGGGACGTATAGTGCTGCTTCCAATTAATCTAATGCGTTTGGGCGTGAGTTCAATCATAACGATGCGGGACCATATAAAAAGGGTCACTGTTTACAGAATAGAACAAAATTAGAGCTTGATTGGAAATATTCTATTTAATTTTATTTAAATGTATATTTTGACACAAATAATCTTAGACACAATAATAAATAAAAGGCCTTTTTTTAAAATATAAGTAAACTATTATAAAAGTCTAAATAAAAGTCTTCCATAAAAGTAAACTATTAAATTATTAAAAGTGTGTATATATATATATATGAAGAGTTCAGATGCAAAAGCCTCTAAATGCCATTTGAAATTTTCTTCTTTAATGATGATTTTTATCAAACTTGTATATTTAAGTTCAGTAATTTCACTAAAATGGCAATGATAATTACCTATTAATTGTTATTTAAGTGAAATTACTGAACTTAAATATACAAGTTTGATAAAAAATCGTCATTAAGAGTAAATGCATATTTTGCAACTATATATATATATATATATATATATACATTACATATTGCTTTATATTTAAATTCTGGTTAAATTCAAAAAGTAGTTCTGTTAACCAGAGGTGAATGCGATGCATTATTTAACCAGATTACATGTTTTTGTTTTATGTCACAAGCTTAGGTTTACAATATTATACCTATCCTCTGCACTTATCAGAAGTTACATTAGCAAAAAAAAAAACAGATTCGGTGCCTCAAGGCAAAAAGAAACAGATACAACTGTCCCGCCTCCATTTGGTGTTTGAACGCCTCGGTGGCACCATTTTATTCTCGTGATGTTTGCTTTTCCAACGACACTTGTGTCAACATTTATGACAGTTTCTCCGCAACCATTTCACAACTAGCCTCGGATTGGTTGGATAGTTTAATTATGCACCTTTCAGGATGTGGTACAGAGAGTCAAACAGGATGTTTAGCAACATAATTGTGTCTGCCCTGAAAAGATCAAGGAAATTAAAGTGTGTGCTTTGACTAGGTTCCTTGTGCATGTTGTTAAACGTTGATTTGAAGTTTCTTTTGTATTTTAGAAGAGTTTCAGGTGTCCTTGGCTTTCATCTTATATACTTTCAAGTTTAAAATAAATGGTGTTTAAACTCTTTGCTATTTTTTTTCTTCATTCTCGATCAGAGGTGTTTATTTACACTGTTATCTCTCGTTAGCCATCTAGTCTTTTTATGTGCAGCTCATTTACAAAACATGAGTATTTTATTTAAGCTGTTATGACTGCTGGCTTATCACCTTGTCCTTTAATGAGACATAAATAAAAAACAAGACGGATCGCAGTTGGTGGTGTGGACCATAGACTGTAAAGGTGTGTGGACGCAGTCTGCCGGGACGGGGTGAGGGTTGTGTGTTTAATGGTTTGTCTGCACTGTGATAATTTAGACACAGAGGCTCAACAGGAGGACATGCCCTGCCATTCATCTTCATTTTAATTGGGAACATTTTGTGTTTGGTGTTTCTCAGCATTTATAATCTAAAAGCCCTGAGCTGTTTTGGTTGAATCTAATTAATGGCCTCAAAACAGATGCATTTGCGTCTCTGTGTGTGTTCCAGCGAGAGCAGAACAGACAGATTGGGTCTTAAATGAAGACAAATAGAGTAGAAACTAGATTTTTAGAATTTCACGATGAGAATATGTGAATTTGAGTGGGACTTGCCAGTGTGAAAATGTGATTGCAAGGGTATTCTTGGTGGTTGCTAGGGGCTCAGGGTGGTTGTTAGGACAGACAAAGTCAACCAAGTGAAACTGATTTGAGAAATTTAACACTTTAGTTTGTGGGGCCATATGAAAACTCTGTTTTATTAATTCCAAAATTATTATTTTTTTCTGTTTAAAATTTTCTGGATTTTTTTTTAAATAATTTAATTAAATTTTTAGTAATGTCTAATCAATTGAATTGCTACAACTTTAACGATTTAATAATTTATTAAACTATTAACAATATTATTACTTTTCTTTTTCTTAATGTTTGTTAACATTTTTTGTTATTCTGTGTTTTATGATTTTATAAAACACGTCAAAAACTGGGGTGATATAATTTATCTTAATATGGAATAAATTCCTTTCATTTTTTTGTAAAAAAAAGTACCAAGGTGTAATACATGGATGAAACTTTGTGATATTTCTTAAAAAATGATGTTTTATGAAACTATTATTATTGTTATTATTACATTGAAAAGTATATTTACTCTACAATAGTAATATTGTTGTCATCATTTCTTCAAATTAAACTCAACTTTTATGTTGGCGTGCTGTAGTGAAGACATGCAGACTTCATATTTAAATAGTCTTTTTGTGGTTTAATTTTCACTGACACTAGTCCATATCACAATTGAATTAAGTGTACAGACGCATTTTTTTATTTATTAAAACATTTTTATGACTGGATTTCAAGATTCCGGCCATGTTTTTCACATCGCAGACATCATATGGCCCCAAGTATGAGCAATAGTATTGATTCCATAAATATTTGTTTGTTTTGCAGTTCACTTTGGACAACAATGTCAACCAGTCGAATAATGATATTATTTTGCATACAGTAGGTAGTCAGAACATTGCTAGCTGAAGTGGAAAACACTTTCCAAACATCAGTGATGTCAGAAACTGTTTGATAAATTCACAGAGGAACCTTAAAAGCCGGCTCTAGTCAGTTTATTTCTTCTCCTAAATTGCTTGTTCCTTCCTGTAGGTGTGTGTGTGTGTGTGGCAGGACGGATTTGGCAGAGTCTTATCAGCAAATGCAGTCCGCGCCACAGTGACACCATGGCCGCCCATGCAGCTAATGCGACAGCATCTCTGCAAAGTCACACTCTAAAGCTACCTGAACTCCAGCGGCTTGGCCACAGGATGCTAGGTATTTTATTAATTACATTTTTGGTGAGCTATCATACTTGGTTTATAATGTTATGTTTTGCTCAATAAATAAAGAAAGCTTTGGTTAAACACATTTTTTTCAAATGAGATTGGAAATCTTCTGTCTAACCCACGTTCACACAAACCTGCCATATTAATCAATCTCATGCAGCAGATGAATAAACCTTTCTAAATGTCACATAATAACCGTCTGAGATTCTTAAATAGGCACCAAAGTAACTCTGAGATTAATAAAACCTGGTGCAAGCACAGTCTAAAAATGACTTGGCTTGGGGATTTACAGTTTTTGCAGATTGTCACTTTCACCTCCGCCAAGATAAACGCCTGATGGAGGATTATGTGAGAGATTTTTTTGAGTTTTGCCATGGGGTGAACTTTAAGGACACAGACTTAAAGGACATGTTTTGGCGGTTCCTGAGCATGTCATGGTGGGCATTCCTTAGTTGGTCCAGAAGAACATCAGGGCCAGTGATCCTAAAACTGTACACACCGTGCCTGCCGCACTTGAGAATGTTCATGTCATGCCTTCCGAGCCTGAGTCTCTTCACGTCGCGCCTGTCGAGCCTGAGTCTCTTCACTTCGTACCTGCCGATCCCGAGTCTCTTCACTTCTTGCCTGCTGAGCCCGAGTCTCTTCACTTCGTGCCTGCCGAGCCTGAGTCTCTTCACGTCGTGCCCGTCGCGCCTGAGTCTGTTCACGTCGTGCCTGCCGATCCCGAGTCTCTTCACTTCGTGCCTGCCGAGCCTGAGTCTCTTCACGTCATGCCTGCCAATTCGTACCTGCCGATCCCGAGTCTCTTCACGTCGTGCCCGTTGAGCCTGAGCCTCTTCATGTCGTGCCCGTCGAGCCTGCGTCTCTTCACGTCGTGCCCGTTGAGCCTGAGTCTCTTCACGTCGCGCCCAACGAGTCTGAGTCTCTTCACGTCGCGCCCAACGAGTCTGAGTCTCTTCACGTCGCGCCCAACGAGTCTGAGTCTCTTCATGTCGTGCACGAGTTTTTTCACGTCGTGCCCGTCAAACCTGAGCCCTGGTTGTATATACGGCATGCTCCGCTCTGGCCGCCCGCGAAGTTTGCTCCATTGACCTGTCCCTCGCACCTCCCCCAAGAACATCTCCGTTTCACAACCACCCTCGACTATATTCTGAAGAGCGTCTGGTATCCGCTCTTTAAGTGGGAGGTTATGTCAAAATGCTAGTCTGTGTTTCTGTCTGGTTTCATGATTGTCACGGTCTAGTTTGTGTTTCTGTCGTGTATCATTTTTAGCAGCTCCCCGTTATGTTTATTAGTCTGTGACGGGTGTTTCCTATTAGCCACACCCTCTTGATATCTTGTTCGCTCGTTTACCCTTTTATTTAAGCCTGTTTGTCTAGTTCAGTCTTTGTGGGTCCTTAATGTTGGTTGCTGGTTCTTCTGTTCCTGATTCCTGAGTCTGTTTTGTGTAGTCTGAGTGGTGTAAATAAAGTCAATTTGCAAATAGATCCTACTACCTCGTCTGCTTCAACCTCACGTGACGCTAAAGGGCCATTTACACAACACCATTTTAAAAGTAAGTAAAAACAGAAAACTTTTATGCGTTTTAGCCATTTTACACGACGACAGCGTTTTGGGGTCCTGAAAATGCAAACTTTTAAAAAAACGTGTTTCAGTGTGCAAGTTTTTGAAAATATTTGCAATATCGTGTCTGAGTAAACAACAAAAACCCAAATTCATCAAAATGGTTCAGTCAGTCTATATGCGTGTAATATTACTTTACAAAGTGACATCGCCAACCACTGGCTTGGCATTAATAATATAGCTTTTTTAGCCATTTTTTTGCAGAGCCGTGTGAACGGATTGTTTTGAAATTTCAAAATTTTGTCAAAAACACTACACAAAAACGCAAAGGAAACACTTTTTGCTTAGCTTCAAAAGACATGAAATATAAATGTTATGGTATTTTTGATGTGCTTTTTGTCATCTTCACTGTAACGAAAAGTGCAGCTTGGACATTCTGCTGAACATTTTCTTTTATGTTCAACTAAAGAAAGAATGTTCAGGTTTGGAAAACCACTGTGATTTAAATTATGTCAGATGTTCTCTTTTGCAAGCCACACTGTTAAATTTAGACTATTATCGCATCTACCCTGATCACAGGCAATGGAGAAGGGCAGCAGAGTTTGTCAGAGTGGCAAGCAGATCTAACGAGGCGTCCTGAGCTCTGACAGGGCCAGTGAGGCTGGCTGTGCCACGGCTGTCGCTTGTAGGGAGCTGATACACACGCACACACGAGGTGCCCAGCGGGGAGAGTGTCAGCTCAACTAACGGAGAATGACAGTCACCAGTGCCACCGGATCACACATCAAGACGCACTTCAGTGCGCGTTTCCGTCGCGCTGTCTATTAGTGCGCGTGGGTAGGTAAACCATGTCTGCGAATATGCCTATTATTAGGCTTTACACATAATGGCTCATCATGGCTATGGTACTTTGGTATAAATTACTGAACATTTACCATGATAAACATCTGATGAAAGCAGAAGCAATTATCTACAACAGCAGAAATAAAAAGCATCAGCAATAATATTGTCGCAGTATAGACAGAATCAGACAAGTATAGTTCAATATAACAGGTTTTATTTTATTTTTATAATAGGTAACAGGTTTTATATACAGGTTTTATTTGAATAATGATAAAACCTGTTAATTTGAACAGGTTTTATTATTCTACAGCATCAGCAATAATCTACAGCAGCAGCAATGATCTACAACAGCAGAAATAAAATTAGCAGCAACAATCAATTACAGCAGCAGCAGCAATAAAAGGCACAACTCGCGTCGAGGCACAACTCGCGTAAAGTTGATAATTCTGTGAATGACTGCAATTGCAGAATTCGAACAGAGACGGCGACAGGAAAAACTGCGCCCTGCGGCTTTAAATTGGGTCTGGGGTTTTAGGACAGATCTAGATTCTTGATGTGAGCTTGAACAGCTTAGTTAGGGTGATTGTCAGCAGGCCTTGAAATGCATTTCCTGATGAGCTGTGCAGTGTATGGGGCGGCTCATTACAAAAATGACACTGAGCATTTCCAATCTGTGGCATTTTCTTTAGAGGTCTCAAAGTGATTGCAACCCACAGGGAAATGAAACTGAGCACTGAAACTGACATTCGTGATTCACCAAGCAAAAGTTCCTCAAATCTGCATCGTTATTTGATTTTATTTTGTAGAAAATTACTTTTATTTAAAAAAAATATATATATTTATTTTATTCATTTTGTTAAATTGCACATCCTTCAATGCTCTATCATTCATGTCTTGTAAATTCATGTTCTGTATGAATCAATTATTCAATAGTTTGTCTATTTAGGGCAGATAAAATAGCCTAGCTATAAGACTAGATGCGTTAAGTTTGATGACACTTTGATGTTGGCTTGTCTGAAAGTTTAAAATAACTTAAAGCTTGAAATAAAGGTTTACTCAAATAAGTTTTGTTGACATGTTCTAGCACATTGCTAACATGTTTTAGCTTGCTGCAGGCAGTTTCTAACATGAATTAGCAGATATGATTTAACATGTTATTGACATGTTTTAAAATGTTCTAGCATGAATTAACACACTGCTAGGATGTTTCTAGTTAATTTAGCACATAGATAACATGTTTTATGGTGTTGCTAGCATAATTCAGCATGTTTTTCTACTACTAGTCTGATTTAACACATTGCTAGCATGTTACTAGCATGAATTAGCACACTGCTAACATGTTTTAGCATGTTGCTACCATGATTTAACACGTTGCTGGCATGTTTCAGAATTATTGAGCACTGATTGCTAGCATGTTTAAACATGTTGCTAGCATGATTTAGCAGGTTAGTAAGATAAAAGCCAACATAGGGCTAAATAGGAATCTATTTCTAGCGTTGTTATTTGCACTACATAATGCTATTAAATACAAGTACATAATTTGAGATATGCTCAAAATGACGATGTTCATGACTTTTAGAATGACAAAATTCTCTTATGTTTATTAGATATTCATATTAGACAAATAGAGAGTAGTGAATCACAGCAAGTGAGAGTGTCTGTTTTCAAACACCTTCTAAAAGGTCTGCATGTGATTGTGCTCTGCATCATACTAAAATTATAAGCAATTAGAGGCTCTTTTCTCACTCGGGTCACAAAGGGCCTGTACAAGTGTGGGAAGTGGACTCTATAGTAATGAGTATCAAACCACCCAGTGCGCTCAACTTGGCTACTTTCACCCCTTCATCAAATAAATAGAGGGAAGGAGAAGAGGTGAAATTTGGCGTGATGTTTTTTTTCCAGTTAAAGGCCAACAAACTACCCTGTTATTACTGTTCTCTGTCTAAAACTCATAGAAAAGAGCTTGTAGATTGCCATAGACATATACACTAGACCTCACCTTGGCTACGGCAGTTCATTGGAACGAATGCGTCAATAGAGCCGCCATCTTGAAACAGGGGAGCCCCTCCACTTTAATGCATCAATTTAGTAGGTACAGGTCTAATGGAAATAAAATCACCATAAATCATCATAAATGCGATTTTTCTTGTTTTTTTTTTTATTTGTTCCAACGGTCAGACATGTATTTATCATTGAGTCCAGAAAGAAACATTTTTTTTTTTTAAACATTCTTCCTAGTTCAGATTTCATCCGTAAACATCATACGCTGCACAAAAGTCCGCCACCATCAATGAATTCGAAGTAAAGGCAGAGATAGCAGCGTTACCTAGCTACTTCCTATGACAAGACCCCTGTTCCAAGATGGCGGCGGTTTTGACGCATGCTTAGAACCTCAAGGTGAGGTCTAGTGTATATGTCTATGGTAGATTGCTTAGAGAGCACTTGGATAGATTCAGCAAATATAGGTTATGGCTCTGGAAGTTTAGAGGAGAAAAGGAGAAAGTGAAACAAGCGTGAATATCCTCAAGCTTGAGTGGGTTATGACTGAAACAGACCACACAGATACTTTCCGCATTAATACAGGTGTTTCTTTCTGTTGTTTTGTAGTCATTTTAAAAACTGGAATGGAATAAATACGTGGAGTACTTGATTAATTGTTATTTAGCGAACCGCTTTATTCAAATAGACTTGCAGCGTATAAATTGCAGTGACAATCTTACATTATACCATAACAAGGGGACATTTTGTCCATTTCTTGAAATCCTTGTCTTATAAGCATGACCAGTATTGATTATTGTGATATTCTTTTTCAACAGAATATGCAAATTTATTTCAGTGTAGAGTCAAAAAGTCCAATTTTGCTTTTAATTGTACAAAAAATGAAACGATTTCTGAATGCAGCTCCAATGAATCAGTCCGTAGAGTTCAAAGTAGCTGTATTTACAAGGCACATCCATTCAACCCTGTTATAACTTATTTGGTGAGCTTCACAATTTACCACAAATTGTCTTTCCAGGAAGCAGTTCAGATGAAGCCCCTCAGTATCTTAAAGCATACCGTAAGACTGCAATTCCTTGATGAGGACCGTTTTCCTGACATCATAGAAGACTTTGCGGATGTTGTCAGTGTCGGTTGCACAGGTAAAGTGTTTGTAAATTTGTTTCCGGTATCGTGTTTCACGGCTCGAAGCTTCTTTAAGGTACAGTTCACTGATGTAGACCATCACTTCATCCTTGTTTTCCTTTTGGCCTGGCATCATAATAGGGTGGAGTTGGAAAACATTGAGATAAAAAAGACAAGGAAAAGAGAAATAAAATTCAAGAAAAAAAGTTAAAGAACAAACAAAATATTCAAAATGTCACCTTTGAAAACCAGTAAAATGTTGTTAAAGTTAAAGGCAGTTTCCATGTATATGGTACACTTAAAGACTTTTTTGGAGAATTATTAATGTCAAACTACTTTTGGTAACATTTTATTTTAATATGACCTTTTACATGTTACTATAATTACTTTAAATCATGCATACTTACATGCAACTAAACCCTTATTCTATATAAAATACATAATTACACTGTAACACAGGCACCCCTTGTTTTTACAGTCTTTTTTACAGCATGCAGAGAAGACAAGTGAATTATCAAGTGTTAATTTTTCAATTTCCAAAATTTTAATACAAATTGCAGTGTTGACTTCAATCATCAAGCACAAAACTGTTACCCATGTTTTTTGCAAAAATTTGATTCATGGGAAATGTGTTGATCAGTATCTAAAATGTAGCTATGTAACCGCTTCATTTAGGCATTTAGTGCAATCCTGTTACACATTCTTTTTTCAGCTTCAAATTTGATGTTTATTTCATGCTTATTAGTATGAAATTGCAGCGACAAAGTGTATTCAAATAGTTTTCAGACACAATGTAGCCCTCAAACCGTACTCCCTTTATAGCCCTTAATCCTGTAATTGTGGACAAATGTGGGCTACTCAGGACTCAGGTGTGATCCTAATTTTTATTTATTATAAATGTTATATCACTGTCTTCCATAAAGTTTTGTCTATTCATTTATGGTGTTATTTTTTTATTTTGGGGGTATTTTTGAATTTATTTACCTTTCTATGTAAATTATGCTTATTTTTATGTTTTTATTTTTTTAACTACATTAAAATTTCATTCCAATAAGTTCTTAGAGCTAAAACCTAAAGATGAAGTGACTTTGCTGTCACCTGGTGTCTTATTTTGGCTTATTTTAGAATGCTCTAAATTAGTTTTTCCCATTCATTTTTATGGGTGCCCATTTTTGACCCAAATACAAGATTAAGGAGTTTTTTTTCACCCACTTAACATTGTAGAATTGAGTCAAAAAAAAAATTGTGTGTTCAGGAGGCAAACTTAGGAAAAGTAGCCAAGTCTTGTATCGCTCAGATCAAGGGAAGTTTTTTTTTTTTTTTTTTTTAAATAAATCAAAACTATTTTGCCCACATTTGTCCAGAATACAGTTAAATATTGGTAACAGGGTTGTCAAATTTTGGCAACATTGTTGCAAAAATTGCAAACTATATATAAAATGAATAGACAATAAAAATGTAAAATGTCGTTTTCTTTAACATCTGATGTTCACAATAAGTATTTTCTATAGATCAACCACCTCCTTCAACCATTTAAGGAACAAAAAAAGTATATTTTGAAAACCCTATTCATGGAAAACGCCTCATTTCTATTTTAATGCTGGTGATGATTATAAACATATATATTAGACTTATTGCATTTCCAGTTTTTGTTATAATAATTTAGGACATAGCATTTTTCTTGTATTTATCATTAATTATAAACATATTGCAAAACAAATTTCATCTTTCCTGACCAATTCCCAGTGAACACACAAATATTAGAAATTATTTCAAATTTTAATGACAGCAGATGGACTGATTGGATTCATTTAGATGCTGAAATAACAGCTAACCATACCTAATTAGTAGGGTTTTCTATGTATTAATTTTAAATAAATACATATATTCCAGTGAAGTTTAACTAATTAAAGGGTTTTCTGTTTAAAGACACTGTTATATTTATTTATACACAACTAAGAACTTTCAGCAGAACTTCTAGTATATCTATAGTATATTATATACATCATACGGTAAAACTTTATTTTACAGAGTCCTTGTTACAAGTACTTACTGTAAAAAGTGATCAGTTGACTTAACTTAAGTAATTTACGCAATAATTTAAGGTTAATTTAAATTAATTAAGTTAATAATTTAAGTTAATTTAAAAATCATTTAAATTAAATCATTTAAAAGTTAAGTCACCTAATCACTTTTACAGTGAGTTATTTCAATAAATTATGGATTTACATGCAACTAACCCTGAACCAAACCCTATAGTTCATATATTACTATATTACTCAGTACTTGTGTTTAATTACACTGCAACAATGACACCTTAAAATGAGTGTAACCCATATAAACAGTCACACATTTTATAACAACTTAAACTTGCATGACAGGAAAGTAACAGTATAAGCTCCATTTGAAGAGACTATAATGCTCTAAAATAATATAATAGTTTTAGATTATGAAAATAGGCTAAATAGAAACAGTTAGTATCTTGAGGCCACGAGTTAGTATCTTGAGGCCACAAATTAGTATCTTGAGGCCACGATTTACTATCTTGAGGCCACGAGATACTATCTTGAGGCCACGAGTTAGTATCTTGAGGCCACGAATTAGTATCTTGAGGCCACGAGTTACTATCTTGAGGCCACGAGTTACTATCTTGAGGCCACGATTTACTATCTTGAGGCCACGAGTTACTATCTTGAGGCCACGAGTTAGTATCTTGAGGCCACAAATTAGTATCTTGAGGCCACGAGTTACTATCTTGAGGCCACGAGTTACTATCTTGAGGCCACGAGTTACTATCTTGAGGCCACGAGTTAGTATCTTGAGGCCACAAATTAGTATCTTGAGGCCACGATTTACTATCTTGAGGCCACGAGATACTATCTTGAGGCCACGAATTAGTATCTTGAGGCCACGAGTTACTATCTTGAGGCCACGAGTTACTATCTTGAGGCCACGAGTTAGTATCTTGAGGCCACGAATTAGTATATTGAGCCCACGAGTTACTATCTTGAGGCCACGATTTACTATCTTGAGGCCACGAGTTAGTATCTTGAGGCCACAAATTAGTATCTTGAGGCCACGAGTTACTATCTTGAGGCCACGAGTTACTATCTTGAGGCCACGAGTTACTATCTTGAGGCCACGAGTTAGTATCTTGAGGCCACAAATTAGTATCTTGAGGCCACGAGTTACTATCTTGAGGCCACGAGTTACTATCTTGAGGCCACAAGATAGTTATAATTATTTTTTTTTTTGCCAAAGTGGGACTAGGGGGGCTCCGTAGAAATATTACTAAGAAAGCAGTGCACTGACTCTTGGTCTATTTAAGTGTTCAGTAAAGTCAATTATCAGGTCAGTCTAGCTGGCAGCTACGGTGTTGAATTCTTTTCACCTCCTCCCCCTCGAAACCAGAACTCATTGAAAATCTGTCAGCCGTTTAGCTGTAAATCCTCATACTTTCAGAGTGATGTCACTTTAAGCAGACTGTCAGGGTTGGAATGAGGGGCAAGTGTGTCATACCTTAAGAACATGCTGTTTTTATCCACCAAAATGGCGAGACAAACAAGACGTAGGTATATAAGAAAAGATGGAGAGAAAGACAAAGAAAACTATAGGGGATGCACAAGAAAAATTCATTCAAGCCATCCTTTGTGCGTCTCTCCAAAGTCATTATTAGATTGGCAAAAACTGGGCCGCTCAAAGCACCCCGTACTCCTGCAAAGATTTGATGAGGACCGTGTCTTTCACGTCTGTGAAAACCATCCGGATGTTATTGGTGTCCGTTGCGCAGGTGAAGTGAGGGTAGATGTTTTTGCACTCCCTTGACTCTGAATGCACGGCCTTCTGTTTATACATCTCTCTGATGTAGTTCTTGGCGTCTCTTGCGTCCCGCTGTTTGCCTGAGGGTGGCACCAAACCACAGAGGAGGGGAGGGGTTAGTACGAGCATGAAAAGCTATAAGTGATTGAAATGAAGAGGGGGGGAAGGGGTTAATGAGGTGAGCAGACAGAGAGAGAGAGAGAATCTGACTAGGCAAACATTTTTA
Organism: Pimephales promelas; assembly: GCF_016745375.1. The sequence continues at coordinate 3,487,458 of NW_024121466.1, forward strand.
AAATCACTATTGTCAAGAGCTTCTGCTTGAAAATTAATATTTAACCCCTTTAGAGTCAGTGAAGCTCAAAGTTCGTTTGTATTAAGGGTGCAGTTCATTAAAAATGGAAAATGCTGTCATCTTATACTGACCCTGTATGATTTTTCTTTGATCAAAAAATAATTTGATTATTTCTGCATTTATTTGATCAGTAATATTGTGAAAATATATTTGATGTATTTTTATTTATATAACACAAATAACATTTGTAATATAATATTATATAAATAATTATATAATATTAAAAACAAAAAATTAAATTAAACAGTGTGTGTGTGTGTATATATATATATATATATATATGTATATATTAGGGCTGTGATTAATCGCATCCAAAATAAAAGTTTGCTTACATAATATATGTGGGTACACTATGTATAATTATTTTATATATATAAATACACACACATGCTTGTATATATTTAAGAAATACTTTCAGGTATATACTGTATAAAGATTTATATATAATTTATATTATATATACGTAAATATAAATATTTTACATATAAATAATATTTTTTTCTTAAATATACATGCATGTGTGTGTATTTATATATATATATATATATATATATATATATATATAATTAAACACAGTGCACATAAAGTAAACAAAGAGAAAGAGAGAGACTGAGCCACTGAGCTATAGTCCCATCAATCGAGCGTGTGATGTTATTGTGTATGATTTGGCAATAGGGGACAGGCTATACGCTGGTGAAAATCGGGCCGACTCCCCGAATTTTTAAATATTGACGGGATGTGCTCGTACGATGGTGACACCCATTGAATCGTAGACTACGAAGGAAATGTAGTATAGGGGGATAAAATGTCATCAGCATGCACTAGTGGTAAACAAATAGAGCCAGATGAATCACACTTTGGCAATTGTGGTTTTTAATGTGCTCTGAAAAAAGAGGAGGAAGTGAAAGAGGAAGATATGAATGTGGCAATGGCTATGGAAAAGTGAATGCAACTTTGCATTCCAAATGTTGGCTAGTCAGTGGATGTAGGTCGTAGCAGCAAACACACTGAGATGATCATGCTAATTTCTGACTGTCTGTCTTTGAACCTCTCTCACTGTACGCCGTTTAGGAGCAATGACCACAGAAATCGCCACGATTGGTCATCTTTCGTCTGGGACAGCCCAAAATCAGTGTTCTGGTCATTGAGTGAACGTAAACAGTCAAGAAAGACAACACATGTGTAACAGTCTTAAAGTGACAGCAGCCTAATAGTCCTGTGTCAGTGTTTTTAATGTTAATTTGAGCAGTTACACCCCAAATATATTAAAGGGATAGTTGACTTTGAAATCAATTTTTTATGTTTTATCTCACCTCAAGGGCATCCAAGATGTAGGTGTCTTTGTTTCCACAGTATTTTCAATATTTATATTTTTAGGTCAAGCCGTTCTTGTCTGTCAGTCATATAATGGAGGTCTATGGTCACCACCTCAAAGAGCATGCACAGAGAAGTCCAAATTAAACATGATTTAATGACTCGTTTTTATATAGAGTATTATAACAGTATTTATATAGTTTTTACCTCATGTAACCACAGCCACGTCCAAGTGATCTGAGGGCGCGGGCGTTTCGGTCTGCGCAAGTGCCGGAAGTGATATGTAAATATGGTTGTGAAAAAAATTTACTGTTGTCTGTTGATATATCGATGTATATCTATTATGTTTAGATCTTCACAGTGAAAGGTAACACTACCGAAATCTCCGTGTAAATAATGAGTGACGTACACGCTTTCCGGCACTTGCGCAGACCGAAGCTCCGTGCCCTCAGATCACTTGGACGTGGCTGTGGTTACAAGAGGTAAAAAGTAAAAACGATATAAATACTGTTCGTTTTCTCACACAAACCGCTCGTTTCGTGTCTTAGGCTATCAATGTGTACTTACATTTACGAGTCATTAAATCATGTTTAATTAGGACTTCTCTGTGCATGCTCTTTGAGGTGGTGACCGGTTTGACCTAAAAATATCAAAATTGAAAATACTGTGGAAACAAAGACACCTACATCTTGGATGCCCTTGAGGTAACAAGACTTTTGTAACAACTTTTGTCCATACTGTCACTTCAATTTATTGTTCTTGCCGAGTAAAAGTATGAATTAAAAATAGTTGTTAATTGTGACATTTTCATTACAAATCAATTCACTTCTCGTTAATACAATTGAAAAAAAATATTGTTATTTACATTATATTTGTAAAATGTTGGTATTTTGTTGTCCTGAATTTACTTTATTTTTATATTATTTAAATTTTATTTGAATTATGATAATATAATGATAATATAATAATATATTTAATTTTATAATAAATACAAGTGTATATAAGGTAAATCATGACAGAATTATTTGTTTTTAGGCGTCCTGTCTCTATAAATATAACCATAACAACTATGCTGTCTATCTTTAAATCTCAAAGATGGAATTACCACTTTCAAGAGTCTGTTTGCCGCTCTTTCTGCCTGTGTAAATGCACAGAATTTGCTATTTTTTAGTTGCTGTTGGTAACAGGGGTAGAGGCCAAGAGACCTAAAGTGATCAAACTGGGGCCATTTCCACAAATAGTGCTCCATATTAGCACTTTTATAAGGAACTATATCTGTCCTACCCATCTTCTGTGAAGCAAAACCTGTTCCAACGGCTCTATCAATTATGTTTCGTACAAACTCCCATCCTAAGGGGCAGGTCAGGTCAGTGCCTATTTACTATTTAAGTTGTTAGTGCGCAAACCCTTCTTTCCATACCTTCAAAGCCAGGGAAGTAAGTTTTTAAGTCAGACGTCTTAATCTTCTCTTCCAGGATGTCCATCTTGTTTAGGAAGAGGATGATGGAGGCGTTGGCGAACCACGGCGAGTGGATGGTGGTGTAGAAGAGCGACAAGCTCTCTTTCATACGGTTCTGGAGCCGGAGAGAAGAAGTGTTCAGAGCATATATATATATATGTGTCATTCTCATTACTGTTGGTCATCTTGGTATTACTTGTACTGAATTTTAAGTTGTCATGAAATAGAAGTTTAAGTTTTAATAAGTGATAAGTGTCATTTTAGTATTATTTATAATTCTAAAGTAATGTTAATGTAAGTACTATAGTATTTATATACTATTATATAATTCATTAATATATTCATTAAAAAGAAATCATTTTATTTTAAGATTTAGACTTTTTGTCATTTTATATTTAGCTTTATTTAACATCAGTTTTAGTAATTTTAGTTATTTGACACTTTTTAACACTTTTTAACACCCCTTCCTTGATACAAGGAAGGAGTGTTAAAAAAAAAAACTTGTGTATTGTGATTGTCAAAACATTTGGAATTGTATTAAGTTTAGTGACAACATGTCACAAAGTTTACATGGTACAATAACTGGTAGGCTACTGTTTTTATTAGTGGATGGCAAAAATGTCACAATTTTAATTCATAAGCGTGCGATATGATTCCGATCTTGATTCAACATTGATTCATTTGGATAAATATCAGGCACAGTAGCTGCATGGTAATTTTTCTAAAAAAAAAAAATCAACTAATGCTCTAAACAAACAACCTGGCATTATTATTAAAGGTTAAATTGAACAACTTAAATTAATATGATGTGGATTTTATAATAATAACATTATAATACATTTTAATGATATGAGTAAAAGTATAATATGTAATATAGTGCATATACCTAGCAAAATACTCCTCTATGTAGGTATTTTTACATGCTAACTAAGATGCTATGGTAATCAAATGGCTTTCCTGAGATAAATAACACTAAGCCATGACATATTGTTCTTCAGCTTTTTTATTGACCTCTTTCTGCAGTTGAAACAGATTTGGAGCGTTTTGCACATTAACATTGCATAGGCGAACCCGACCCAAGATATGCTAATCAAAGCCATTGATTGGTATGAGAAGTAAGAGGGAGATGCTCACCTCCATGTTATTTTCCTCCAGCACCTGGTCAAACTCACTGAGGGAGGCTAAAAATATGAGCGATGTCACATTCTCAAAGCAATGGATCCACTTCCGCCTTTCTGACTTCTGGCCACCAACATCTACAATCCTTCGGGGAAAAAAAAGTGGTAAGATCGAGATTATTGTTTATTCTTGAAACTTTCTTGTCTAAACCAAAAACATTCAACACTAACTGTAAACCCCTATTGATTTGATTACTTCCTTGCTGTCATATATCAACTTGCGTCTTGTTTATAAAACTTTTTCAAAGCAATTTACATTTTCTGAAACTTGCCACAACAAGGCTATAGAATGTTCACTAAGGTTGTCAAATCATTGCTATTGCTAATGTGTTTTTTTATACACTGTAAAAAAATATTGTTGGTTTAACTAAAAAAAGTAAGTAACCTGGTTGCCTTAAAATTTTAAGTGAGTTAATACAACGAAGGAGAATGATTTAATCATCAGAAACTCAAAATAATAAGTTATCTCAACTAAATAAAGTTGATTTGACAAAAGAAAAAATGTTGTGATAACAAATCTTGAAAAATCTTTTTTTACAGTGTAGGTGGTTGCCATAAAGTAAAAGTAAATCTTATTACTGTACAACACTTTTATTACACCAGGGTTTCCCTATCTGCGATTCGTGACCCCTAGAGGTTTAAGACGGAACTGCAGGGCATTGACGATTTAAATGGATAGTTCGCCAACAAATGAAAATTAGCCCATGTTTGTTTGCCTATTGTGACTTTTTTTAAATTGAAATGGCTTCTTGAACAATACAAAGCGTTGGGTGGGGCTTGATTTCGTCCATCGGGAATTGATTGGATGGTTGTGGTTTGCTATTGATCGATCTCATGTGAGTGACATGTTGTCCCGCACTCTCTCAAATTACGTGGATAAATCAATTATAATAAATACCGCAATATTCAATTTTTTTCCAGGAATTGTCCATTTCAATTTCATGGTGACTTTAAATCATAAAAATTTCAAACTAAAATGAATAAATAACTTGAAAAATAAAAACGTAAATATTTGAAATATTTGAAGGCCCGGTTTCACAGACAGGGTTTAGATTAAGCCAGGATTATAAACGTGTCTGAGAAAGAAAAAAAAAAACATTACTGGTGTGCATCTTGAGACAAAACAATGTCACTTACATATTTTAAGATATCTCAGTGCAAGTTGCTTTCATTTAAAACAGCTCAAACATGCATTAGTCTGGGACTTGTCTGTGAAACCAGGGGGAAATATGCTTACAGTACCTGAGGGTTATCTTTTCCACGCTGAAGGTGTAATCGTTGATGCCTGTGGTGGGGAATCGGACTCGCAGCACATCCTGGGCTGTTGGGATGTAGTCTGGCGCCGCAATACGCTCCAAATTTGTCATATAGCTAAAAAAATAAAAATAAATTCAACATACTTGAGTGTTACATTTCAGAACTGTGCAAGTGTGATAAAGTGCCACGATGTTTGCCTTTTGCTTTATTGGTGTTTGTGCTTTAAACGGTAGTTTAATTAAACATCCAGGTTTGTTTGTGTTTCTTATCATGGCTAGGTTTGTAGAACTGAAAACAGGATCGGGGAAGCAGGAGGAGAGAATGAGAAGGACACGCAGAACTGTGTAAAGGAGTGATTAGGTAACGATTAACAAGAAGCCCTGATACACTTTACAGGAAATTTGCTTAACAATATGCAGCACTGACTTAATTTAAAGGGCTTAAGGTCTGTAAACGGCATTAAAAAAAAAAAAAAAAAAAAAAAAAAAACTTATGACAATCTGAGAACTGAAAAGCATCAAGGCATCAATCGTCAACATAAGAGAATGGAGGGAAATACTGACTTGCTTGCCCTGCATGCTTGTCTAAAGATATAGCTGTATTGCCCTCCAATGGTACCATTTGGATCTGCACAAACTATTTCAGGGGTTTTTCAACATTATATGCTTTTGACACAAAAATTCCTTGCTTGGTTTAACAGGGAAATTAAAGTGATTTTTTTAATTAGACAATTTTAAATTAAACAGTTAAATTTATTGTTAATAGTAACATTTTATTATTAACATTATATGTTACTATTGATACAATACCAATATTTGTATATATCTATATGTTAGAAATATATGAATGTAATTATATAAATGCAATTCTACTAATGTTGGTCATTTAATATTTAATAAATACAAATTAATATCATAATAGAATTTAATAAATAAAATAATGAATATATAAACATTAAAAAATAAATAATTAATAATGTAAATATAATTCTAATTTTAAAAATCTAGGTAAAAATGCATTTAGTAAAGATTGAATAAATAGTAATGCATATTCAATTTAATAAATGTATGTGAAATAGTTTTTTTTTATTAATTAATTTAAGTAGTATTAAGTATTAAGTAGTATTATAATAATAGTAATAATTCTGTCTTTTTCACGTTCTGTGGTCAATATGTTTTACAAATATGTACTCTGCTGTTGTCACAAATAGTCAAAATTATTTAATAAATCCAACCGGGAACACACGGGCGAATAAACAACCACAACCACATTAAACTTAGACGATACCAGATAAAAAAGAAAAAAAAAAAAACACAGGAAACTCAGGGTTTCCAAACAAAACCGGTGTTAACTAATTAAGTACTAACAAGGGAAACAGAAACTAAACAAAACAGAGCATACATGTGACAGCTGGCTTTTAAATGAATATTTTATGTCCATATTATTTATTAATTTTCATGTAATGAACATGCTAATGTACAGTCAACTGGTCATCATTTTAAAATCAAACCCTTTAGAATGATATAAGACTTCATGTTAGGGTCCTGATCACCCTGTCCGAGTTGGATTTCTGATAGAGATACTCACTATTCTGTCGAGTCCAGAAGCTGATACTCTCTACGGCGACCGTAACAGGTCTTGATACCATCGTCAGCCCAAAGTTTATGGATAGCTGCCACATACATTCTGTCCAAATGTGTTATCTGACATACTTCCACTCCCTGAAACTGTTGCCCATATACCTAAGGATATAAATGGGAACAATTGAGGCTTGTTTATAAGAATATAGTGTGGTTGTAATTTGTAATCCTGGTTTGTCTGAAAGAAGAATCTTACAGTCATTCGGTTTAATAAATACACACACACACACACACACACACACACACAGTATTCTTATCATGCTTATACATTTTATATTTATAAATATATTACATCATTTTTATAGAATTTCATAATTTATATTTTAATGTACATAATATACATATTCATAAGTATATATTGTATAAGTGTATATATATATATATATATATATATATACATTCATGTATATATAAATATCCAATATACTGTACATGAATATAAGTGTAAGTATCATATATATTTATCGTATTAATATATTATAGATTGATTGGTTTATGTACATAATTAAAATATTTAAGTAATACTAATACTTTGCATACCAATACCGTATAATAATTATAATAACTATTATACTTTTTTTTTTTAAAGAATTTAGATTTTTTTTTTACAGTATATTACTTTTTTTTGCTTGTGCAAATTGTACCATCAGTGGGCGTCTCAAGGAACATTGTGCAGTTCATTTCAACTTTACAAATGGGAGAGGTTCAAAAACAATTAAGAGATTTTCTTTGGCAACTCACCTCGTTCTGTGGGTTGGAGTAGGGAATCCTTAAGGTGTTCATCGCCACTGTCAGAGCCTTCATAGCTGTGAAGATATTCTGGAAAACCATTTTAGTGTAGCCACGCCTATCTTCTTCCGAAAAGCCCTTGCCATGAATAATCCTCATCTGCTTAATAAAAGTCGTCTTCCCGCTTTCTCCAGTGCCTGAAATCCACAAGAATAAAAGGACCTCCTTCATATTAAATGCCTTTAACTACTATGTACACACATTTGATTGAATCATTTGTAGAGCCAGACCGATCGGCAGGCCGATATTAGGCATTTTACAAACTATCGGTATCGGCAGTTATAATGACCGATAAATGAATATTTCAAAAATAAAATTAAAACGGACGAAAGAAACACGCTTGAACAATGTCATGAGTGTTGGAGTTGTATAGTTTGTCCACCAGAGGGCACTCTACACCGTTCCTGTTGGCAACACTCGTTGAGTTGGTCACGAGACATACATTGGTTGAATAACAATTAAAAGAACATCCCCATAAGTTCTCTTAACTCAAATAGCCATGACAAATTAGCTAGTAATAATTACGTTACGTTGCTACCGTGTAGTTGACTGACTGTCCTTTTAACTTTTGACAATGTGACTGAAGTATTTCTTTAATAGCGCGTGACAGTTATAGCAATGAGACGCATCATCTCTCCTAGGCCTGTTATATTGAAAACGTATGTTTTACAATTTGCAGTATGACGTTATCCATTGCTAAATTATGGCTCATCATAGACTACTAGCTAACCACAAAGCTAGCTAATGCCACTATCATCAGTCTGTTCTGTTGTGACAAAAGAAACAAGTTTCTTTTTAAAATGCATTATCATTTTATTTTAGTTAAAACTTATAAATAACTACAAATAAATAATGTTAGGGAAATCTGTTAATGTTTTGTTGCACGTTTCTGAAAAAAAAAAAAAAATAAATAAAAAATATCGTCCGATATATCGGAATATCGGATTTTAAAACCAACAAATATTTGTATCGGTATCGGCCTTCAAAATCCTTTATCTGTCGGGCTCTAATCATTTGATACAATGCACTTATTTGTGTACATGATTTATGTAATTACATCTGTAATTAATTCTGTAATTACAGAATTACCCCTTATCCCCAAAATGTTCCCCCATTAAAGTGTCAAAAGCCATGAACCAAGCCAACCAGTAACAAAGTGAATCAAACTTTGATTTGAAGCAAAAAATTATTTGAAATTCAGACAAAAATACAAAGGCTCAAGACAGTGTATTTGACGGATTTAAGTTAGGGAAAGAACTACAATCCCATGAAGCATTGTGAACAGCGGAATCAAATAAAAAATGATGGAGATAAAACTACTCCTTTACAAATGTTGATTAAGGGGCGTTTACACGACAACGTTTTCAACTAAAAATGGAAAACCTTTTATGTGTTTTTACCGTTCATTTAACTGTTTTGGGAGCCTAAAAAAACAAACTTTTGAAAATGGGTTTCAAAGCACACGTTTTTGAAAACGATACCGTTATAGTCTCAGTGTAAACTACAAAAACATACATTTGTGAAAACGTTGACGTCATGCACGTGTGCATTAAGTGTTCAGTCTATATGCGTGTAGTGTTTATTTACAAAGTGACATCGCTAACTACTGGCCAGGCTGCAAAATACAGTTTTTTTTTTTGTAGTTTTCTTGGATCCATGTGAAGGGGGATCAAATATTTTAAGAGTGTAAGGAGACCGACTCGATTATGCCATTCGCAATGCTTCATGGGAGAGTGGGCAAAGCTAAAGAGCTTTTTTGGCGCATTTAGCTTTTTCCGACTCTCTGATTGGTGGAGTTTTCTGTACTGCATCATGGGTAATGTAGTTCTTCACTGTTAAACTCTTATTTTAAAAATAAGCTGAAATAATGCGGGGCTGGCGGCTTATACCATGGATTAACAACCTCGTGGCGAACAATAGGTCTGTCTTTAAAGGTTCACAAGTTATCGTTCAAAATCAATTTTCTTATGGTGAAAATGGAGATATTACTTTCAGAACCCGACCGATGCATTATATGGTGGCAAAAGTGTTTTGCAATACAAGATGAAAAAAAAAAAGTGCATTGACACATAGTACATAGTATCTAAAAGACACCCCAAGATAAAGTCAGGCCGAATTAAAAAAATTAAGTCAATATTACATGAAATAGAAAAGGGATGTCAAACACTACTTCTGAAACCAGGTCATTGCATGACAGACAATAGAGAACCGAAAGGAATGCAAGGTGCAGATGATAGCATATGTGGCTTTTCTCATGCACAAAAGAATGTTATCTGGCCTGTTAACAAAGTGAGATGTTTGAATCTCAGACTGACATTCGGAGACGTGCCGTGTCAGAAAGCATGTGGCCGGACGTGTTTGGATGCCTTCACCATCGGGAGACTTTCTCTGCTGTAAAGTCTACAACCATTTCTCTCTTATTGTTTTCGTTTGATGAATTTGAGCAGATAAGATTTAACAAGTTATCGGTAACTCAAACTGCAAATATTTGACGGGCAAACAATCACACATCACGTCATCAAATCAGCGTGAGCAGTGACAGAAAGGAAATCATTTTTACGATGAGCAAGATTTTTTTTTTTTTCAGGCATGTCCTTCTGATGTTCTTCAAGAATGTGTCCCTCAAAACATCACGAGACAATGTTGCTTTTTTGTAAAGTTGACTTGCTAAGTTGCTATTGACAACTTTCTCCGGGTAGATGGCTCAACACATGCTGTGATATTCTTTACAACACCCTTATTACCTTTTAATTTTAATTTTTTTTAAAAACATAAATAAAGGTTAAATAAATAAATAAATAAAAAAAACATGCATAAACATGCATTTTCCAAATAATGGTTTACTCCCTTTACAGTTAAGATGACTCCAGATACACTCACCTGATCTTATTGCCTTGGGTGATTTCTTCAGTGTCTATAGTTAAATATATTTTAATAGGCAAAAAGATCTTACCTAATAAAAGTATTTTGATTTCTCTCCGTTCTCTTTTCTTCTGGTCAGCAAGGATTCTTTTGATTTCATTGTGAACGGCCACGGCACTCTTCTCATCTTCAGACATGCAACAGGTGCACGTCGTATACCACCATCTCCAACAGCACCCCATGTCTCCTATAGGGCAGAATGAAACTTTATGCAGACCACATTTGATTTCAGTTACCCTTTTAATATAATGGCTCTTAAGAAAATGGGGAATTAAGAAATGTAGAACGTATAGGTTATAATTGCGAGGTTGTTTAGAGTCAAATCTTTCGAAAAGAATCAATTGGTTCACAAAACCGGTCAGTCCCAGATGTTCTTCAAGGAGTTGTAATTCAGTAAGTAACATTTAAGTGGAGAAATGTTTGTAGCTAAAAAAAAAAGGAAATTGATTATATCAAATGGTATTTATGTACATCATAAGCGTAATTTGCAGGTGGGACATGTCCCCACCAATTTTTGCTAGGGTCAATAGTCCCACACCACCTTTGAAACATCTTGCAACACTGATGTAACTAATGGACCATTAAAGAACATGCTTTGCACCAACACATATTGGATGTTCTTAAATGACAAATTAAACACAATGTACTATTTTAAATCGATTGCTGGACTTTGGTATGATAGGTAGGCCTACATCTGATTTATGATTTAGCCTAGCATTGTATTAACCCCCTCACCCTCACACATACACACACACACAACAACACACTTGTCTTGTCCCATGCACCACTTACGCCACTGTATGCTACTTTGTTTTTAAGAGCCATGTTGGCTGTAACAAACTGAACTAGGCTACCCGAGCTTGAAATATGCTAGAGACTGAGGTAATTGTGTTGTGACATAAAATAAACACTTAATCGTTTTATTCACTGCTCGAAAGAACCGATTCGCGGAAATGAGCTGAACTTCCATCATTAGTGTAGCCTAGCCTTAAATGTGTAAAATTCTATTCCAACGAAGAGGCTATGTATTAAGGGGCTATTCTGGGGCAAATCAGCTCTTAATTGTGATATTGTTTTAAAAATCCATTTTAAAGAAATACATTAGGCTATACAATCTCGAACTTAGCCTAAGAAGAAAAAGATGAAACCTAATAGGCTACTTATAATTAACGTTACAGGTTGGCAGTGCCACTGAACCTTTTATTATTATTTTAAAGAAAAAAAAGAATATAGGTTACTTAAATAGACTATAAATGCGTTGAATCACTTACCTGCATTCGTCGACACACCTGTACGGGGTCAGTAAAACGAAACACGATCCATTTTCCTCCCTGAGCCGAACTGGATCTGAACTAACTTCTATCTCCTGTAGAAGTTTTCTCAGAGGTCGCCCCCCGGAAAAAAAAATCCAGATTTATCTGTGCATCTATCTTCACATCATTTCCCCCCTGGCTTCAGACCGATCTACCTGCAATTCAGGAAAGTCCTTCTTGAACTCTGTGAATTGGCTATGCGCTGTCTCAAAACCTAAACCAGCTGCCTACTTAGAGAGCGGTTTGAGGCAAAGACGCAAGCGTTCTTGTGTTTAAATGCTCTAAACGGTGCAACGGAGCAGAATAGAGGGATCTCGAGGTGCTTTTTCAAAAGTTTTTCGCTTGACGAAAAACGCTCGAGACGCGACGCAAGACTGACGCATGCGTATAGACGAAAAACTTACGCGGCCGGTGTGAACGTCCCCCTAGGCGTGCACCAGTCAGCATTTTTAGGCATCATATCTCCTAGAAATGCCGTCTTAGTGGACAGCTTCCTAAGTTTTTAAGTGACTATAAGTGACTATAAACCTAAAAGCTGCATTAACCCTTATAGAAAATGAATAGAATAGTAGCTGCTGAGACTGACCCAAGAGGATCGAGTAGGCTAAATATTATAGCCTACATAAGGCTATAGATTATACAAAACACGTTCTAAGTCACAAGTGGTGTTAATTTCTTGAATAGCTGTACAGGTATTTGACACTCCTCTCTCGAGCTCTGTGGATGTCAGTCTTTTGTATTCGCAGGCAGAACCGGTTTAACAGGCCTTTCGCTGTGTTGTGAGATATCGAGATTGCCTATAGTCCACATATCGCCATGGGAACCAGGTAAGTAAGTCAAAGTCCTTGAGATAGTCAGAATGATTTTGGTAGGCCTATATTTTTAAACAGAGAATCTATACCAACCTAGAACAATTGTAATTCAAATAGCACCTACTGCTTTGTTATTCCAAGCAGTTGCCACATGGTGCCATCAAAGACCTATGAATAGTCCCATTCCAATGTATTTCATTTTCATATATACATCTCACACACACACATCTCAGCTGAAGTGACCTGGAAAGGACTTGAAGGAAGATGGCAGCTTGCATTTATTCAGGCAAGACGAATCAAAACATACTTTTACTTTAGAGTAAATTTGGCTGCTTTGTGCCATGTAAAGGTCAGCATGCTGTTAGTTTCAGTTTAATCTTAATATAATATAATAGTATAAAAAATAATTTAAATTCCAGGATGAGGAGGATATTTTTTGGAGTATAGACCATTTCACAAGATGTAAACAACACTGGTCCAGAAACACTTCCTGTTTCAGTTTGTAACTGTTTTCTTTATTTCACATGTAAAGAAAACATCTTAAAGATGTTTGTTTAACTTTTTGATTCAGTTTTAAATGTTCTGTTGGTTGTATTTTATCCCAGCTTTTATGTAGTGTTAAAAAACTGAAACAGGAAGAGCTTCTGGACCAGTGTTGTTTACATCTTGTGAAATGGTCTATAGCTTGTTATTTGTGAAGCATATCTGCTGTGAGAGCTGTAGTTGTGGAATTGCTAGTCCCTCCAAATGCAATGCAATAAAGATGTAGATTCAGGCATTCAAGAATGATTTAGCTTTCTAAAACCATTCAAATGTGTTGGATGTGTTGAGCTGCTTTAAATGACATTGAATCGAAACGTGCTTCGATACAAGAATATGTATGACTTTTTATTGCTTTTGTTCAGTGGCCTATTTTCAGTGGGAAAAGTGTCCTCTAGTTTTGTGTTATAGATTTAAATGGTCATGAGATTGAGATTGTAAATTTTGTTTCAAAAAGACACTGTGTCCTTATTGCCCTATGAATAGAGGATAGTGTGATGATAATGTGTATGTGTGTAGGGTTCCTGGAAGTGGAAATCCCTGACATTGTTAATTTAACATTTTTGACTGGTCCAGTGTCACACTGGTGCTAATTTGATTATCTGAGCAGTGTTCTAACAGCACTAGGACATTTCACTGTTTGTATCACTCAACTTTCAAATGTATACATGTCATCTTTTATATCAGATTCTTAAATTTAATCAAATTCATTTAGAATAATAATGGGCTATAGGGCTGTGCTACCAATCAAATGAAATCACTATCAACACAAGCCATGCTTGCATTGCAGAGGTGGGACAGAAGCTGCAACTGAGTAAATCACAGATGCATTTACAGTGATTATAATTGTTGTATAAATAATGTTGCAAGATTAATAATTTCAGAACCATAACATTATATCGTGAAGCATTAATTGAATGACTTTGGAATGCAGTGGTCTGTTTACTGAAATGAAGCATCCTCAATGATGTATGCAGCCGATGCAGCCGATGCAGCCTTCGAAATGAGACACAGCAATAGTGAGCAACTGTCCCGTCTGTCAGATGGAGTGGCAATGATAGCCACCAGAGGGCACACCTCCTGTCTCCTTGATCATATCATGAACTGCATTTCCCATGATTCATTGCCTGGACTTACACTCACCTAAAGGATTATTAGGAACACCTGTTCAATTTCTCATTAATGCAATTATCTAATCAACCAATCACATGGCAGTTGCTTCAATGCATTTAGAGGTGTGGTCCTGGTCAAGACAATCTCCTGAACTCCAAACTGAATGTCAAAATGGGGAAGAAATGTGATTTAAGCAATTTTGAGCGTGGCATGGTTGTTGGTGCCAGACGGGCCGGTCTGAGTATTTCACAATCTGCTCAGTTACTGGGATTTTCACGCACAACCATTTCTAGGATTTACAAAGAATGGTTTGAAAAGGGAAAAACATCCAGTATGTGGCAGTCCTGTCACTGTGGGCGAAAATGCCTTGTTGATGCTAGAGGTCAGGGGAGAATGGGCCGACTGATTCAAGCTGATAGAAGAGCAACTTTGACTGAAATAACCGCTCGTTACAACCGAGGTATGCTGAAAAGCATTTGTGATCCACAACACGCACAACCTTGAGGCGAATGGGCTACAACAGCAGAAGACCCCACCGGGTACCACTCAACTCCACTACAAATAAGATGGTCTGATGAGTCTCGATTTCTGTTGAGACATTCAGATGGTAGAGTCAGAATTTGGCGTAAACAGAATGAGAACATGGATCCATCATGCCTTGTTACCACTGTGCAGGCTGGTGGTGGTGGTGTAATGGTGGGGGATGTTTTCTTGGCACACTTTAAGCCCCTTAGTGCCAATTAGGCATCGTTTAAATGCCACGGCCTACCTGAGCATTGTTTCTGACCATGTCCATCCCTTTATGGCCACCATGTACCTATCCTCTGATGGCTACTTCCAGCAGGATAATGCACCATGTCACAAAGCTTGAATCATTTCAAATTGGTCTCTTGAACATGACAATGAGTTCACTGTGCTAAAATGACCCCCACAGTCACCAGATCACAAGCCAATAGAGCATCTTTGGGATGTTGTGGAATGGGAGCTTTGTGCCCTGGATGTGCATCCCACCAATCTCCATCAACTGCAAGATGCTATCCTGTCAATATGGGCCAACATTTCTAAAGAATGCTTTCAGCACCTTGTTGAATTAATGCAATGTAGAATTAAGGCAGTTCTGAAGGCGAAAGAGGGGCAAACACAGTATTAGTATGGTGTTCCTAATAATCCTTTTGGTGAGTGTATGTTCTGATTCCTGGCACCTGTGTGCGATCATGTTTGCCTTATTTAAGCCTTGTGTGTTTTGTCAGATTTGATTGGACTATTTTGTGGCCAACATAGTGCATAGTCCTCCAACATGTTTTAGTCACACTGGCATGATTGCATTTAACTCCACTTTTAGACAAACACTCACAAACTTTCCTAAGAAATTTGCCCTCGGGGGAAATCTCTGCTGCCATTTTGAAGTGTTTTCAACCTTGTCAAGTAGGCAAGGGAAGTTTATTTGGACAGAACATCCACTCTGTTTTGACTGAGGGAGCGAGTCTACTCAATATATATATGGTGCATTCGTAATTACCATAGATTTCAGCACGTGCTACCTGACCTCTGCAGATTTTTTTATTAACAGTCCGAGAACGTAACGTGTTGTCACTTCGAAATTATGGTAATTACGACATGACGTGAGCGCAGCAACACTTTGTAGACCACAATGCAACACAGTTATGTGACGTCACATCAGATCGTGCTTAATTTACCCCCACCCCACTTAACTCTAGAGTATGATATTGGAGTTATTTTGACATTTAACCACATATTTAACCAACATACTCTACCTTAAACTGACTGTTTACAGTTCTAATTTATTGTATAGTTATCATTTTTCTTTGTGTAATTTTTTACATTTTCACCAACAGCCCAAGCATACAAACAGACAAATAAAACTAACTCATAATTACATTTTGTCCAGGAATGCTCTGTTATAAATAATGATAACACATTAATTTGGCTGATGAGTATGCAAACTGAAGGTGCATTTAGGGCTCATTAAATAACTCCATTTTTCTCTAAGGACTGGACAAGGACAATGTTTTTGACGTCAGAGAAGACGTCGCGGATGTTTTTGGTGTCCGTGGCGCAGGTGAAGTGAGAGTACATTTTTTTGGACTTCTTTGTCTCGTAGGAAATTGCATTCTGTATATATAAACCTCTGATGAAATCCATGGCATCTTGAACGTCCCTACGTTTACCTGAAGATGGCATCAAACCACAGAGGAAAGGAAAGAAAGAGTCAATTAGGTATGACAAACAAGAGATAATGCTGCCTTTCACTTTGAATGAAGGTGCGCCAAACTACCTTTGAATTTAGGAAAGTATGTTTTTAGATCTGAGAACTGAATCTTTTCAGCCAGGATGTCTTTTTTGTTCAGGAACAGGATGACAGAGGAATTAGCAAACCACTTTGAGTGGATGGCCGTGTAGAACAGTGACAAGCTCTCCTGCATACGGTTCTGTAGCCAAAGAGAGGAAGATTACTTTAGTACAAAGAGATTTATCAATTTTACACTGAAAGGAGAGATATTAGGAAGCATACATCCTTGTTATTCTCCTCCAGAAGTTGGTCGTACTCGCTCATGGAGGCTAGAAATATGAGCGATGTCACATTTTCAAAGCAATGGATCCACTTCTTTCTCTGTCCTCTCTGACCACCGACATCTACAATCCTGAAAAGACAAACAGAATAAAAATTAAGTTTAGTCACATCCACTTTTATATTTTATCTGGTGTGGTGAATTTGCACCAGGCCCAGATTTGTCCCTAAAATCGGTTCCTTATTCCCTTATCACATTTCTTCTGAATCAGATGGCTTCTCACCTTGATTTTTGATGTACAGAAACACTAGGGACAAACGAGGTCATTAACAAGACACAGTTGAGACACGAGGGCAAATTAAACACTATGGCAACAGATGAATGAGAGTAAGAAACTGAACTAGGATCATTATAAAAAACGAACTCAAAGTTTGTGATGCGAAACCATCTTAGCAGGTTGAAGGCTCATGGTGGAGGCAATGGAGGGAGCAGCCATGGTGGAGGCTTGCATGAGAGGCAAGGCAGAACCAGGGGGATGACTGACAGAGGTGGAGCCAGTTTATGAGGAGACCCAGACGAAGCGGAAGAGACCGGTCGACACCGAAGAAACTGAGACCAAGGTGGATCCCTAGTGACGAGTGGCCGAGGTGGAGCCTCGGAAGAACTGTATAGCACAGAGAGAGAGTTAAGAGACGACCTCCTTGGCCATGACAGGGCAGACAAAGAATTAAAAAACGGCCTCCTTGACCAATTCGAAACAGGCATAGAGTTCAAAAACGACCTCCTTGTTTGATCCAGGACAGGCAGAGAGTTCGAAAAAGTTCTTGCTAGTTGTTCTTGGAAGAATGAACTCACAAGGCGATGAGCACACAGAACGCTGCTGACAGTTTGAGACGATGTGTTCTTGCTGGTATTGCGCAATAGTACCCCCACACAGACGCCGTCTGCAGTGGCCAAACATAACGAGGATTATTGACGTTAACAACCAGGCTTTATTGCCCAAGCCTACCCTCAGCTTAAGGGATTACCCTACATACACTACAATGTAACGTAAATTCATAACAATAAAGCAACACCTGTCTTATTTTAATTCTGCTTCTGTTGTTTGTTTGTGTACATCATTAGCCAATGGCGGGAAAAAATGGCGCTAATATTCAGGTAACTTAAAATTCTTCTTCCCGCTCGGAGCTCCTTCCTCGAATGCCGAAATGAATGATGGGATATTTCTGCCGTCCAGTTCACAATAGCTACTAACCGATGCAACGGTTTTTAACCGTTCTTGCCAAAATGCAAATTTGTGTTTTGGGACAGTACTTTGGCCGCGACTGATGACGTTTCACAAGTCCACAAGAACACAAGTACAGACAAGAAGGCATATTGAGAAACGGCCAAATTAATGCTTCCTCGCTGCTCTGTCCTCCAGCCTGTGACTCTGAAACTCATTGGACTCATCCATCTTTTAGGGCATCTCAATTTTCTAATTACACCATGAGGAGGCAAGAAACGAGGAGCGAGGAAGCTTCCTGAGGAGTCATGAGCGAGGATACATAGGTGCATCCTTCCCTTGCATCCTAAGGGGGTGGAACTAACAGGAAAGGAAAGGACATGAGGATGCACAAACAAGAAATGAGAAGCACCCATAGTATGGCATTCTTTTCTTAGCGTCCATTTCCATAGTGAGTTGTCGATTCGTTGCTCTGTTGAGAATGTCTTGTGTGGATAGGCTACAATGAACCTCTCTAAATTGACTGAACTTACTCCTGGACATGTTTTTGGGACCCGCATACCTCAAGTAAGATTTGGGCTAATTAACCGAGAGTTCTGGGTGTCTTTGACTGTAAGATAACCTTGCTTTCTGGAATACACCTCAGGAATATGTGGGTATGTTGATGGACCCATAACGTTAATGTTAAGACAGGTTGTCCATTGCCTTACCTGAGAGTCATCTTCTCCAATTCAAAGCAATAGTCTATGATGCCGGAAGTGGGGAATCGGACTTGAAGAATATCTTGATTTGTTGGGATGTAGCCTTCGGCTGTGATGCGATCCAAGTCATCAATAAAGCTTTAAGAAACACGTAATTCAGACACTTTTATTGAAAACCATACCATGTGCCGTAGAATTGGTTATGAAGGCATTGTTTGCATATTTATTTGCATATGATTCATTTCACGAATTGCCATTGGCATTAGGAAAAAGACAAGAGGAGGTAGACAAAGATGAAGGAAGTTACTAAAAGACAGGAATTGTCTTGAAAACACTTACTACTTAGTGGAGTCTAGTAACTGATACTCTCTGCGCTTTTCATAGCAGATCTTAACGGCTTGGTCTTTCCATAGTTGACGAATAGCCTCTATGTAATTTCTCTGCAGCTGTGTTATCTGATGTATGTCCAAATCCTTGAACCACTGGGCATAAACCTACAGATATCACAGAATCACGAGACTGGAAATGACAATTACAGTGCAAGATCTTTATTAAAAAGTGTCCCTATTATGCTATTTTAAAGGTTCCTAAATTTCTCCTCCAAATTTTTTTACATGCATCCAAGGTTCAAAACTTTAATTTTCCTCATAATATACATTGCAGCACCTCCTCTTTCTCACAGTGTCTGAAACAGTTCGATAAATGTTTCAGTGTTTTTAAACCCATCCTTTCCTCTGATTGGTCAGATGGCCCAGTTTTATGCGATTGGTCTACTCTGCTCTAATTCACCTTTGGCTAAGCCACGCCCTAGAATGTAGATTGACCAATCACAGTGCAGCCAAGAACGAGCCCCCACAGAGGTCGGACACTTTTTCACAGCCCTCCATTGATTTTCAACACAGGCATCTCATATTTTTGGTCTCGCCAGGCTATTACCGTCGTAGTTTTATCCAAAATATGGTTAAACGTTGTGCCTGGGGCATTTGTAACAAAGATACGCGTTTCCCAGAGAGGTTGGAGGGGGGTGTCTGTTTTTTCCCATCCCAAAACCGAAGTCAAATCCTGACAAGTGTCGTCTTTGGATTAAACTGTGGATGTCCTCAGTCAGCTAAACCCCTCAAAGATCAACAAGCACATCTAACCTTACTGTGAGTGTGAAGTTATACAAGTTAGACCGTTTTATAATGTTTTAGGTTATGATTTCGGTTCTCATACTGGTTGTTGATTCGCTAGCACACGCTGCTAATAAATACAACGTTATACTCATGTAGTCTGTTTGCTTTGTAATAGCGATTATAGAAGTGAATAGAGACCTACCCAGCTTTGCATGAACAGTGTTGCTCCCTGATATTGTTAGTCCCAGCCTCCGTCTCGATTAGGATATGCGTGGTTCATTTTTTTGACTGTGACCGGTAACGTTAAGCTTTTGCCTCTATTTTGGATGCCTTGTTGTTCTTGCGTTTCACCTGAATGTCTTGAATATAACCTTCGAACGCATATTGCAGCCCCGTTTGCCTACTTCTATCGGACACTTTATTTGCTGCTTTATAAAAGTTTGATAACATTTCAGCAGGAAGAGCTGTCACAGCATAAGCCATGCAGAGCGCAGATGAAGTTTGACGGATGTAGCAACAGTAACTAAGGGGGGCGGAGCTTAGCCAAAGGTGAATTGGTGTAGTGTTACACATTTATTAAATGTTTAATTTAGGTTCCAGTACAATAGTATATAAACTGAGAAAGTCTAGTAGACTGAATTTAGCATTTGAGGTATAAATGAGCAAGAGATCCTGCCAGTCCTGGTCTCTCTATTGTAAGTTAAATCAATACTCTTTGTCTTTAATGATTGGTCTATTCTGGGGAGCATGATTCTTTTGTGTAGTTAACTTATATTTGCTTTTTATTTAAATTTCCGTTGTATTGTGCACTACTGGGCCACTGTACCAAAGGCTGGCATTATGCAATTACAATCTACATAGGTTTGTGCAAGAAGTAAGACTGGAATTACTGACGACTCGTTTCAGGCAGTTCAGAATCGGTTTTTACTATTGGGAGACAATGGTCCATTCTAAATGGCACCTAAAATTGCGAGTTTTTCTTAGTGTTATTATAAATGTATACATAATTTAATAATTAATATTTTTTATAATCTATAATAATTTTTTTTTTATTTATTTACATTTGCCAAACCCACTACTATTATGTAGTTTTATAATAGTAGTGGGTTTTAAATAGGATTGTTGATATAAAATGGCCCTCATGAATCTCCGGCTCACCAGAAACACACTCGGGCTCTTGATCACCTCGTTCTGTAGGTTGGAGTAGGGAATCTTTAGCGTGTTCATGGCTTCTGTTATTGCACTCATAGCTTGTAAGATATTCTGGAAAACCAGTTTAGTGTAGCTACGCCTCTCATCAGTTGAGAAGCCCTTTCCATGAATAATCCTCATTTGCTTCGTAAACGTTGTCTTTCCACTTTCTCCCGTGCCTAAATGAAAGCAAAACATTTTAATATATATATTTATTTTTTTATAATTTCTTTGTAATTTTTCTTCAATTTAATTGTCTTTTCAGAAAGCTCAGCACTGAGTGTGTTTTGATATTTCTTCCTTAAGTTTTATGAACTCAGAAAATACACAGACGAGCCATTACATTATGACAACCTACCTAATAACCTGTAGGACCTCCTGCAGGGTTGTGGTGGTGTACCGCAAACCCACTTTTCTACTACAATTACAAATGTTCAGTCAGTTTAACTTGGAGGCCAAGGCATTAACAGTGGTTCCTCGAACCATACCTTGACGATACTAGCAGCATGGCATGGCGCATTATCCTGCTGGTAATGGCCATCACCAGCAGGGCATCAGTTGCCATAAATGGGTGCACTTGGTCCACAACAATGTTCAGATTCCTGACAACTGTCAGGGATTGTGCTATTGGGAAGGAAATATCGCCCACAGATTAACACCGCCCTGTCCGCCCAACAGTGCATCCAGGTGTCAAAGCCTCTGTTGGAAATACGCACTCTACAAATTCTACAAACAATGCCCCATAATGACAAGGTGAAAGAAGTTTGTTTGAAATCTTTGCAAATTTATTAAAAATAAAAAAATAAAAACGAAAAAAAATCACATGTACAAGAATTTGTACAGCCTTTGCTCAATACTTTGTTGAAGCACCTTTGGCACCAATTACAGCCTCAAGTCTTTTTGAGTATGATTCTCCAAGCTTGGTACACATATTTTGGGGTAGTTTCTTTCATTTTTGCAGAACCTCTCAAGCTCCATCAGGTTGGATGGGGAGCGTCTCAGGTCTAATCAGCTCTTATATAATCACATTTCAGGAAAGTCCCTCAAGAGAAATTGCCCAAAATGGTATTTACTAAAAACAAATGTTCATGCTCTGACTAAATTTATTTTCACAAGAAAAAAAAAGTCTTCAAATAAATTTTCACCAAGATAAATTCTATTTTGTGTGCTTATTTTTATACCCTTTTCCACATGATAACTTAAAATGAATCAACGTGAAAGTTTTAATGCAATTCAGATAAAAGACTGACAGAATCATCTCACCTAATAAAAGCAACTTGATTTCTCTCCGTTCTTTTTTCCTCTGCTTTGCAAGGATGTGTTTGATTTCCTTATTTATGGCGATGGCATTCCTTTCATCTTCAGGCAAGAAGTAGGTGCAACATCCACAGTAGTACATCCCCATTTCTCCAACAGAAATTGACTGTAAACATAAATAATTATTGGCATTCAGCATTAGCCATATTTTGACCATGTAGTTGGGGTAAATTTATGTTTTTAATATGGGGGAACACTTCTCAGATAGCAAACTGATATTGAATAAACGTAGAAACGACGTTTCTCGTGACTGACATTGTTTTGCTGGTCGATTTTAGTCAGACGCGCCAATATTCAAAACTAACGAAAAATCGACAGAGTTAGTTGTTTTCCTAACGTTGAAACGATGTTGATTTCAAGTTGATTTTGCAATTGAAAAAAGTGACGCAATCCCCCTGAATTCACCCTATAATCGTATATGCAAATTTGGCAGTTTGGGTTTCTTGGACGTGTGCTGGGAGCATGGAAAAAGAAAACCCGGAGTGGAGTTTGAGCGGGGTAATTTAAAACCTTTTGATGCGGTAGAGATTTAAAACTCTTATCCAAACCGGTTTTTTTTCTCCGTTGCCAGGTAACACGTAAAGCCGGTATTACTCGATATCAGGGCTGTAACCACCACCATAGTGTGTTGTTCGGATTATTCTTTAGAAAAAGGTTAAAAAAGTTACATTTTAGGGTGGTCTAACAGCGCCTGTCAATGGGCTCTATGCACGGCGTTATTTCCGGTGAAGGATTAAGGATGCTCGATAACTTCCGCCGATCATAGAGTCCAATGCAATACCGAGAATTTATATTGAATTTTATACTCCATGGTTATATGAAACGTTAGTCACAAAAACAGATAAAACAGACACCCCTCGTTGTGTTTATGCTTCTTTTTAAAATTATATTAAATAAACATAACTATATATAAAATTACATCTAAACGTACGTTTTCGTTTCAAAGACGGGAGGACAGTAAATATTCAAGACTCTGCCATAATCCCGTTTTCTCCGGTTTTCCTCCGCTTTAATCTACACAACCGGAAATGGACGAGCATCCTTACGTCAAATGCGGAACTTATGCGTGCATATCCACAAGTTTCCTACGCCCCATGAGGCCTTGCGTCAAAAGTGGGCGCGACTTCCGGTTGGAAGTAAACAAAGCACGATTTGACATGCTTGACACTCGTTCATTCAACAGTTGACAGTCATTCAAGTTATAGCGATCCAAACTAGCTAACGATGTGGGAACACAACCTCAACGAAATTAAAAAAGGTGAAATAACAGTACCTTTACCCTCCGCAGTAGTTGATTGGGAGTATTATAATAACATTATTAATAATCAATACTCATCAAGGCATGGTGACAGACAGTTGTGCGAGCTGACAAACAATTAAAATAAAAAATACACACTTAGTCATTGTGCTTTGGAGTTTATTCAAAATTATAAATGAATGTGCTACTTGAATACATTAACTGGCACATTTGGTATTCTGTCAACACAGGCTTTGATCCTGAGTTTAGGTGCAACATCAGTAGAGAACAGCCAAACACATGCTGATAAAAGTTTATAGAATATTAAGAATTTAAACAAATGTACACAGGAAGATTCGTCGTCTTTTGGGAGGTGATGGAAACTACAGTCGTTGGCAGGAACACTCTGATTTCGTTTTCAGCTTATGTTCAAAACAATCACGTTTAAGCCACTGAACTAGTTTAGACCGGTTATACATACAACCGCGAACAGCACATGTTGTCCATGAGCTCCGTAACGACATCTCTCATAAAGATTTGCGTCTTTAAATAGTAAAATAATTCTCCGAAAAACAGCTAGCCTCTTCGCTAACTAACACACAAAATACCATTGGAATGCTACTTCCGCCGCCTCACCGGAAGTTTCACCCACTTTATTTTTTACAGGAGCGCCCCTCGGAAACTTGTGGATAGCCCATACTAATGACTAGATGACCAATTCCGAGAAGATGGCCTTACTGTAACCTGTAAACAGAAGCAGCGCGCGAATTCAGGGCTTGACGTTATACCCTTTAGTTTTAACGGCCAGTGCGAGCCGAGGTAAGAAGTAGTTAAACATTTAATATTTGCCAATTGTTTAACACTATAAATGTTAAATGGACGACGGTAATATCTAGTGAAGCAAACTACACGATTTTAAATGTTTTTAAATGTAGCCGTTTTGAATTGAAAATTGAGCCGAGCATTTTGCAATTTGAAATGTAACAAAATACATAAACGGAAATTAAAGTATTTAACTAGAACTTTAATCCTTAAATTCAAACTAGAACAAATATAATTTTGTCCGCCACTTATCACAGCCCATTCTCACCCCCAAGGCGTCACTTAACTGACGCCTTGGGAAGCATTTGGACATGCTTCAATATCTGACGCTTTAGGCGCCCTTTAGCGTCAGTAAAGCCTAGTTCACACTACGTGATTTTAAGCCCGATTTAAGCCCGATTTGCAAATCGTTGAGTCGCCGACAAGTCAGGGTGTTATCGTGTGCAAATCGCGGGCGATTAGCGGACGATTAACGCTCGCCAATCCGTTAGTGTGAAAGAGCCAACAACGCACCAAAGACAGCTCGCAGACGCCTCGCAGACAGGTCACCGAGCTCAGAAAAATATCTAGCATGCTAGATATCTCGAGCAGTCGCGCGACTCAATCTCAGTGATGTCATGAGTACAGCCAATCATAGCAACGCATGGGTTGAGGACACCAGGTAAATCTTACTTTTTCTTTTCTTTTTTGCATTTTTTTTTCTCAGAGCAGATCGTCGAGCAAACAGTGTGCAGCACTAGTTTCTGTCTGACGTCCATATTCGCGTGTTGTGTTCTTCTCTGCAGTTTCGCGTTATTTCTGGTTCGTTTTATTGCGTGGTTTTTCGTGACAAAACATGGTTTCTAGACCAGATAGAATCGTGTTGTTGTCAACTCGTCGTTATTTGTTTGATTATTTTCAAGATTTAGACCGTATAGTACTGAAACAGCTCTCATTGAGTCACAAATGATATGCTCTTATCATGTGATCGTGGTTGTATCTCTATGTAGTGCGTTGTTAACTCGTGTAGTGAGTTACCTCCTGTTGTGGATCAATCACGTTGTGTTGTGTGGTGTGAACAGCTAAACAACTTGAACACTCATGATTTCACTGAGAGCAAGTCATGTAGTGTAAACTGCACAGTTCAGCCCGACATTTTAAAATCATGTAGTGTGAACTAGGCTTAAGATGACGCCCTAGGATCGCGTGTACCCTACCCCCACCCCACACCTAAACCTAACCGCGTCCTCTAACAGACGCTTTCCTTTAGCGTCAGTTAGATGACGCTGTAGGATCGCGTCATGTAAGTGACGCTAAAGGGCGCCTAAAACGTCAAATATTGAAGCATGGTCAAAGGTGACGCCTTGGGGTGAGAATGCGTTGCTTATCAACAGATCTGGCCTTATAATATGGAATAGGTATGGAAGGGATTAACGTTGTACACTTCAAAAATGACATGAGGTAATTGTTTGTTGTGTGATATAATATTGCTTAGTTAAAATAATGGAATACATTTGAATTGTTGTAGCCTAGATAGCGATATTAGGCTGCACTCGAAACAGCACTCTTGCTTAAAATAAGCCAAACTTTTTTCAACGTGTAGATCCAAACATCACCTTTAATAATAGTGTAACAACAGCTCTGTAATAAAATGTAAACTATACTTAAATAAGTAAACAAATAAACAGTCATAGGCTATATCGTATTTAACATCAGCAAAAAGGGAAATAGGGTAATAAAGAGAATCACCCACCTTCATACAACAGGCTTTCCACCTTCCTTGAAACAAACAGTGACCGTGGCACCTTGAATGAGTTTTCCTGAACGCAGTTTTCTGTAAATCACTTCAGATTTACCAGTTGCACTTCCTGAAAGCCTGACATTAATGCATCATATGCCAGGTATGTTGTAGAGCAAAAGACAACCAATGAGAAGTCAGTGGAATGCGCCATGGGAATTTTCCTCCCAGGTTTATTTAAACTGACACATCTTTTTAACTAGCCTAGTAGTTCTTTCCATGCTGTTTATTATCTGTTTTTGTTGATTCATTATTTACTTGCTAGGGAAGAACGGGGCTAGTTGTCACACAGGGAGTCTTAAAAGCTATATTGGAGTGGTTGCCACTTTTTTGTGCCACAATTTATTAATTACATTTTTTTTTTAAAGAACAAGTACACTCTATTCAAAATTGTGGCATCACTATTTAATTTTTCAATATGTTGAATATTTAGGCTATGAGGTTAGATCTGCTTCCCTGAAATGGACACCAAAGGCGTGAGCATGTAAATATATATTATTATTTTTTAACAAAAGTATAGTGAAAACCTTAATTACATTTCTTTCAAGCATGCTCTGTCATCAATGATGTTAAAACATAGATCATGCAAACATTGCTTTATAAAATAGCAGTGTCTTTAAATGTAGATGAGTTGACATTAAGATCAAGACTGAGTGAGTGCAACTGAAGGTGCATTTTGGGCTCACAATAGCACTTTATTTATATATACATTTATTCTACATTATAGATATCATTATACATATTTATAATTTCATTCAAACAGAGCATCAAGATAGTGTTTCACAACGTTCGGGAGTATCTGGCCATCAATGTATTCCGTGGCACAGATGAAATGAGAGTAAATACAACTGGAGTTCTCCTTGCTAACTGCTTTCTGCTATACAGTATACAGGTACAACTAAGAAAATAGATCAGACAGATAATGCTGCCTTTCCTTTAATTTAATGTGCACCAAAGTACCATCAAATTCAGGAAAGCATGTTTCTAAATCCGAGAACTGAATCTTCTCAGCCAAGATGTCCATTTTGTTCAGGAACAGGATGACAGAGGAATGAGCTAACCTTGAGTGGATGGTCGTGTAGAACAGTGACAAGCTCTCTTCCATACGGTTCTGTAGCCAAAGAGAGGAAGAGTACACAGATTAACAGATGTATTACACAGGAAGGACAGGAGGCATATGAGAACTAACAAGAGGTAGGCCTTATAGATTGCAACATTGCCCTTTTCCAGAAGTTCAGCATTGTGTTGTCTTCTGGTTCTGTGGTTGAGCCGCATTGAGTGACACTGCTGACGTAAGACGCTGCTGACGTGTATCTGGTGCGCCCGAGCTTCGTTTACAGTCTGAGGGAGACGCACGCTAATCTTCACAAACATGTCGAAGGATTTCGACACAGACTTGCATTTTTTTTTTTGCCTGGCCATATTTATTTGACGCACCAGATACACGTCAGCAGCATCTTATGTCTTCAGCGTCACTGAACGCGGATTGACAACAGAACTGGAAAACAATGAAATGCTGAATAATGTCTTTGTTTTTGTTATTTTTGGACCAAAATGTATTTTTAATGCTTCAAAAGATTCTAACTAACCCACTGATGTCTCATGGACTAATTTGTTAATGTATATGTCTTTATTTCCTATACGGTATTCGGACAGTATACGGTACATTTTCAATGGAGGGACAGAAAGCTCTCGGACTAAATCTAAAATATCTTAAACTGTTTACGTTCCGAAGATGAAAGGAGGTCTTACGGGTTTGGGACGACATGAGGGTGAGTCATTAATAACATAATTTTTATTTTTGGGTGAACTAACCCTTTAACTGTGTTTTTGTGAGGAAAAGACCATCAATCCTATGAAGAATTGCAAACAGCATAGAATTAAAAATGGAGAAATATAAAACTACTCATTTACAAATGTTGATTATATGTATAAAAACAATACATTATATATATATATATATATATATATATATATAATTTAAATTATATATAAATCTACAGTATATACAGTACATGAAAATATTTATTAAATATATACAATATCTCAAATATGATTCTTGATATAAACTGGCCTTCATGAATTTCTGGGCTCAACAGAAACACACTCGGCCTCTTGATCACCTCGTTCTGTGGGGTAGAGTAAGGAATCTTAAGGCTTCTATTATTGCACTCATAGATTGAGATATTCTGGAAAACCAATTTAGTGTATGGCTACGTCGTCAGTTGAGAAGCCCTTGAATATTCCTCATCTGCTTCGTAAATGGTGTCTTTCTGCTTTCTCTCATGCTTAAATAAAATAAAAAAATAAAAATCATGTGCTTCTGCATTGAAAACCTGGACACCTGGCATTTTTCAACTGCCTGAAAATAAATGCACATAATAGTGGATTATATAACTTTACACTCTAAAAATAGCCATTATGTGATCTGTCCTGTATTGATGTCTTAATTGTGTATTAATTGAATTGTCTTTTCAGAAAGCTCTTCATTGAGCTGTATGAAACCAGAAAATATGTCATAAATGTTTCCGCTTTAGTGTTAGGAAAGATAAAAAGCAAGTTGAAGATGACATGATGAACTATGTTCGTTTTCAGAGTAATAAGAAAGGCAATTATGTAACAAAATGTTTCACTTTCACAGTACTGCCTGTAACTACTATATACTGTACTTTGAGCATATTGAGCCTTTATTGAACATGAGACAACCGAGTGAAGGGGAACTGAAGTCATACATCCTCCATGAGAAAGTGAATTTAGT
Source organism: Pimephales promelas (assembly GCF_016745375.1). Next base: position 3,516,529 of record NW_024121466.1, read on the forward strand.
TTTAAGAGTCACAGGTCTATTCAGTTGATGATCACAGGTCATGAATGTCCCCTCAAAAGATAATGAAACAAACTTAAAATGCCATTTATCTGCATTGTGTCATAATATATAATGCTCCAAGTTTACCTTGCCTTTTAGAGACCCCCAAAAAAGTAAATATTTCAAACTTTCCCCCCTTGTGTCTTTGGGAGGAATCTATCTTGTGAGAAACCAAAAATAAACACACATCATCACTTCACATAAATGAGATCGTGTGGAAGTTTTAATGAAATTTCTGATAAAGGACAGACAGAGTCATTTCACCCAATAAATGCAATTTCAAGGCATCGAGTTAGTTAAGTCTTTCCAAGGGTGGAGATAGGGAACGCTATCTCTTTCAACGAAAAGCTTTTGGGATTTATACGCTTCAAACGGTATACCCAAATGGTTTAAATGAAGAACTGACGTTAAATTGTTTCTTGTAAACATTTTAATTTGTAATTAAGTTTATTAATTTCTTGTGTTTAATCTGTTGTTTGTTTCCGTTTTATTTTTATTTATTTATTTTCTTATACTTTTCCTTATTATTATTTATTTTTGTAATTGTTTATAAGGGTTACATGTGAGCGGTTTGTTTTGTTGTTACTCTTTGTGTGTCTTTATGTTGGTAACTTGCACATGACTTTGCTGATTGGATGTTAATGGGGTTCACCTGTGATGTTTAAAAGCAATCTCTTTGTTGTTTCACACCACACACTCACTGATGATGGCTTAGGCTGAAACGCGTCTGTGTGGACATAGTATAATAAATATATATGAGATGCAACCATAGAGAGTGCGGTTTTTCATCTTTATTTTGATTACTGTTTTAGAACTCGCACCCACAAACGTCTTGGTAGTTGAGCAATAAATAATGATAACACATTCATTTGGCTGATGAGTATGCAAACTGAAGGTGCATTTAGGGCTCATTAGATAACTCCAAAATCGTTTAAGACCTTGACAAGGACAGTGTCTTTGACGTCGGAGAAGACTTTGCGGATGTTTTTGGTGTCCGTGGCGCAGGTGAAGTGCAAGTAGATTTGTTTGGAGCTCTTTGTCTCTTTGGAAACTGCATTCTGTATATATAAACTTCTGATGAAATCCATGGCATCTTGAGCGTCCCGACGTTTACCTGAAGATGGCATCAAACCACAGAGGAAAGGAAAGAAATCAATTAGGTATGGCAAACAAGAGATGAATGAATGCTGCCTTTCACTTTGATTGAATGTGCACCTAACTACCTTTAAATTCTGGAAAGTATGTTTTTAGATCTGAGAACTGAATCTTTTCAGCCAGGATGTCTTTTTTGTTCAGGAACAGGATGACAGAGGAATTAGCAAACCACTTTGAGTGGATGGTCGTGTAGAACAGTGACAAGCTCTCCTGCATACGGTTCTGTAGCCAAAGAGAGGAAGATTATTTTAATACAAAGAGATTTATCAGTTTTACACTGAAAGGACAGGAGAGATATTAGGAAGCATACATCCTTGTTATTCTCCTCCAGAAGTTGGTCGTACTCGCTCATGGAGGCTAGAAATATGAGCGATGTCACATTTTCAAAGCAATGGATCCACTTCTTTCTCTGTCCTCTCTGACCACCGACATCTACAATCCTGAAAAGACAGACAGAATAGAAATCAAGTTTAGTCACATCCACTTTTATAATTTATCTGGTATGGTGAATTTGCACCAGGCCCAGATTTGTCGGTTCCTTATTCCTTTATCACATTTCTTCTGAATCAGATGGCTTCTCACCTTGATTTTTGATGTACAGAAACACTAGGGACTAAACGAGGTCACACGAGGGCAAATTAAACACTATGGCAACAGATGAACGAGACTAAGAAACTGAAGTAGGAACATTACAAAAAACTAACTCAAAGTCCAACTGAAGCAAAACACTAACAAAGATCTGATGTGACATTGCCCCCTTTCAAAAAGGCATATCCCCATACCTTAAAACAACAACAAAAGTCTAACATGGGAAGGCGGGCAGGGGCTTAGGAGGAGGCCGCAGAGCTGGTAGACGGCAAAAATTCACTGCAAACATGATAATATAATATGATGACCTCTTAGATGTCAAAAGCTCTAGGAAAATTTGATTTCTCAGTTCATCACCCCTTTAAATAAACAAGATTTGGGTTAATCAACCTTAGGAATATGTGGGAATGTTGATGGACTTAATCTATTTCATCTATGTTTTGATCATCGTTATGATGTTCCAACGATCAAAGTTTTCTGAAAAAGATTAGAAAATGCTGCCACTGCCTGGGAACTTTAAAAAAAAACAGGCTGGGAAAGAGTTAAATATACATTTAAAGGTAAATTTAAATATACATTTAAAGGTAAATTTTACATAAATTTAAAGGTATATTTCAAATAAATAAAAAAAGATACCTAAATAGGAACATAGTAGTATACATAAAGTGCAAAGGTGATATATACTGTAAATAGAAAATTATATATATGATGTTATAAGTTCAAGAAAACTTACAAGTACTGTATACTTGCAGTGTAAAACTACTAAACTACTTCAAAGAGTACTTTCATAAACTAAAAATTGTGCTACACGTATTTAATCAGTATACCTATAAGTTCACTTATACACAAGTATACTATTATACACTAAAAATGGGCCAATTTAATCCTTAGTACTAAAAAAGTACACATACAAGTTTACATACTAGTACGTACATTTATATCAGGATACTTACTACATAAAGTACTGTATACTGAAAATATATTTGAACTTAAGTGTTCTTACAAAAAATAAGTATACATTAATTATATTAAGTGGAAACCGTGATACATTGTCATTATTGTGTTATAAAATGACTCATGACGTGATTTTGGTCCAACACAGTCTCATGAAGATGCGTATCTATACCACGAGTGTCATTTCTCGTGGCATTTATACGCCAAAAGTGTTTTTTTCGTGTATATGGTACGCACTAAAAAACCCTGGGTTAGGTTTAGGGGGGAGGGGGGTGGGGAGTTCGTGCGTATTATACGCAAAAAAGTGCGTATCATATGTACGCGAAAATCGCGTGCCAAATACACGCAAAAACTGTTTTTGGCGTATAAATGCCACGAGAAATGACATTCGTGCCATAGACACGAACTTTCATGAGATCGGGCTGTTTTGGTCATATTGCTCACCTCTACTTCCACAGAAGAAAGTCATGACAGTTTCAGGTGAACAGTCTCTTTCAATGCCCGCATAACTTATAATGTTAAGACAGGTTGTCCATTGCCTTACCTGAGAGTCATCTTCTCCAATTCAAAGCAATAGTCTATGATGCCGGAAGTGGGGAATCGGACTTGAAGAATATCTTGATTTGTTGGGATGTAGCCTTCGGCTGTGATGCGATCCAAGTCACCAATAAAGCTTTAAGAAACACGTAATTCAGACACTTCTATTGAAACCCATACCATGTGCCGTAGAATTGGTTATGAAGGCATTGTTTGCATATTTATTTGCATATGATTCATTTCATGAATTGCCATTGGCATTAGGAAAAAGACAAGAGGAAGTAGACAAAGATGAAGGAAGTTACTAAAAGACAGAAATTGAAAACACTTACTACTTAGTGGAGTCTAGTAGCTGATACTCTCTGCGCCGTCCATAGCAGATCTTAACGCCTTGGTCTTCCCATAGTTGACGAATAGCCTCTATGTAATTTCTCTGCAGCTGTGTTATCTGATGTATGTCCAAATCCTTGAACCACTGGGCATAAACCTACAGATATCACAGAATCATGAGACTGCAATTACAATTACAGTGCAAGATCTTTATTAAAAGTGTCCCTATTATGTTATTTTAAAGGTTCCTAAATTTCTCCTCCAAATTTTTTTTTAATGCATCCAAGGTTCAAAACTTGATTTTTTTTTTCTGAAGGTGTCTGAAACGGTTCAACTAAGGATTCAGTCTTTTTAAACCCATCCTTTCCTCTGATTGGTCAGATGGCCCAATTTTATGCGATTGGTCTACTCTTCTCTAACTGGTGTAGTGTTACACATTTATTAAATGTTTAATTTAGGTTCCAGTATTATAGAATATAAACTGAGAAAGTCTAGTAGACTGGATTTAGCATTTGAGGTATAAATGAGCAAGAGATCCTGCCAGTCCTGGTCTCTCTATTGTAAGTTAAATCAATACTCTTTGTCTTTAATGATTGGTCTATTCTGGGGAGCATGGTTCTGTTGTGTAGTTAACTTATATTTGCTTTTTATTTTAATTTTTGTTGTATTACTACTGGACCACTGTACCAAAGGCTGGCATCATGCAATTACAATCTACATAGGTTTGTGCAAGAAGTAAGACTGGAATTACTGACGACTCAGGCAGTTCAGAATCGGTTCTTTCTATTGGGAGACAATGTCCTAAATGGCACCTAAAAATTGAGAGTTTTTCTTAGTTATTATATATGTATAAATAATTTAATAATTCATATTTTTTTATTATCTATAATAAATTTTTTTGTAATTTTATTAACATTTGCCACACCCACCACCACTACCCACAGGATAGTTGATATAAAATGGCCCTCATGAATCTCCGGCTCAACAGAAACACATTCGGCCTCTTGATCACCTCGTTCTGTGGGTTGGAGTAGGGAATCTTTAGCGTGTTCATGGCTTCTGTTATTGCACTCATAGCTTGTAAGATATTCTGGAAAACCAGTTTAGTGTAGCTACGCTTCTCGTCAGTTGAGAAGTCCTTGCCATGAATAATCCTCATTTGCTTCGTAAACGTTGTCTTTCCACTTTCTCCCGTGCCTAAATGAAAGCAAAACATTTTTAATATATATATTTATTTTTAATTTTTAATCTATAATAATTTTATCTTTTTCATTTTTCATTAATTTAATTGTCTTTTCAGAAAGCTCAGTGCTGAGTGTGTTTTGATATTTCTTTCTTAAGTTTTATGAACTCAGAAAATAAACAGATGAGCTGTAGTAATAATAACCTGTAGTTCCTCCTGCAGGGTGGTGGTGATGTAGCGCAAACCCGCTTTTCTACTACAATTGCAAATGTTCGATTGGGTAAATGTCAGGTGAACTTGGAGGCCAAGGCATTAAAGGGACCCTTCACCCATTGGCATTAAGCTTTGTATCTTAAGAAACCCAGTCATATTTTTGAATGGTCATGGTTTATTCCCTTATTTTCCCCTGAGATGGGAGAAATAAGGATTTAAGTGTTTTACTTCCTGCTTATTGTGACGTAAAAATCGTAATTTTCAATTCAAGGGTGTGGGACCCACTCAGCCTACAAGCCTATTATCAGTGGGTGGGACTTCACTTGCAGAAACCATAGACAGTAAAAGAAATGGACAGAGCGATCTCATTGGAACTCCATTGAGACGATTGTAGCCCGTTTTTGGCGATTTTTTTTAGCACTTCCGTCCCTGACGCACAGACTCAAACAGGGCTTGACGTAGTTGTGACGAGAGCAACCGTCTTTCTTCTAGTGCTGTGGCATGAGAAATCTGAATCATTCCCTTCTGAAACTTGCAGAGGCGGAGAGTGTGAGTTGGAGCTGTCCATGAGCTAGGAGAAGGAGACAATTTTGCTAGGTATTCTGATTAATTATTTTGTCATTTTGCCTCCACGTTTCCCCGATTGCGCGCGAGCTTCTTCTCATGTCCATACGGTAATCTCTCTACTGTGCGACAGAGAGTCGCGTGGGTATGATGCAATCGTTAGCCTACTTTCACTAAAACTGCTTCTACGGGGCCATAACATAAGCTACAAGGTAATGGAGCATTTTATACATTGTCGTGTTTCTTTAGAAATAAATAAAGGACAAATGAGGTCTTCAAATGCCTCAGATGTAAAGTTATTCGCTGTCAAAGTGACGCCAAAATGAATGGGAGTCAATGGGAATGCTAACGCAAGTGAAGTTCTGCTACAAGATGGCAGCTCCCGCGAGGCTTCAACTTCAGAAACTGAAATCAATATCAGCCATCTTGTTTGGAAGCAAAGCTAACAAGCGTTGTGGAGATAGGAAGTTATGACAATAATGGAAGAAACTAAACATGATATTGAAGAAGATGATGTTGAAATTCTGCTGCTCGAATCCGATGTTCGTGGCTATCTTTACGAGTCGCAGTATAGTGAAGAGCAGCTGAGGCTGATGGAGGAACAGGAGGCGGCTGCCTGTCGCGGACGAGGAGCCCGGACTGGCTCGAGCTGGGTGGACTGCTGGTGCCTGAGCTTTCGCTGTGCACTACGGACAAAGATAGAGTCCGTCTGCTGAAGAGAATTTCCAGACTGATCTCATGAAATGGCGTATGTATGACACACCAATTCGTATTTTCCATTTTTGGCGTGCTATCAACACGTATCGCTTTTCAGTGTGTTTTATGAATGTCATTGACTTAACGTTACATTACTGTATAAATATATGACCTACCCCAACCCCGTCCCTAAACCTACCCATCACTGGGGTTAATAGCATTTATGAGTCTTCCCTTACCATCTTAGGAAAAAAATAATCGCTCCCCAGATGTAGGTCTACATTTTGCTTCATTTCGCTCAGACATTTAACAGCGTAGACATACACGCATACACGCGGATAGCTCAAAATGCGTATAAATGCGTCATTTTCAGATCTCTCCAGAGAGTATCAATTGTGTTCAAGTCTGGGCTCTGGCTGGGTCACTTAAGGACATTCACAGAGTTGTCCCGTAGCCACTCCTTTGTTATCTTGGCTGTGTGCTTAGGGTCTTTGTCCTGTTGGAAGAGGAACCGTCATCCCAGTCCGAGGTCCAGATCGTTCTCAAGCAGGTTTTCATCAAGGATGTCTCTGTACACTGCTGCATTCAGCTTTCCCTCGATCCTGACTAGTCTCCCAGTTCCTGCCGCTGAAAAGCATCCCCACAGCATGATGCTGCGACCACCACGCTTCACTGTAGGGATGGTGTTGGCCAGGTGATGAGCAGTGCCTGGTTTCTCCCAGACATGATGCTTGCCATTCAGGCCAAAGAGTTCAATCTTTGTTTCTCATGGCCTGAGAGTCCTTCAGGTGCCTTTTGGCAAACTACAGGTGGGCTGTCATGTCTTTTACTGAGGAGTGGCTTACATCTGGCTCTCTACCATACAGACTGATTGGTGGAGTGCTGCAGAGATGGTTGTTCTTCTGGAAGGTTCTCCTCTCTTCACAGAGAAACGCTGGAGCTCTGTCAGAGTGACCACCAGGTTCTTGGTTACCAACTAAGGGCCATCTCCCCCGATCCCTCGGTTACTGACTTATGAATTTCCACATGATTTGTCTTAAATCATATTATAAAAACACCACATAGACATAAACAACATTAAAAACTTGATGTTCACCACAGAGTAAAAAAACCCCAAACTGAGTCTGTGACTAAATTTATTTTCACAAGAAAAAAAGTCTAAGATAAATTCTGTTTTGTGTGCATATTTTATACATTTTTTCACATGATGACTTAAAATGAATCAACATGTTAAAGTTTTAATACAATTCAGATAAAAGACAGAATCATCTCACCTAATAAAAGCAACTTGATTTCTTTCCGTTCTTTTTTCCTCTGCTCTGCAAGGATATGTTGGATTTCCTTATTTATGGCGATGGCGTTCCTCTCATCTTCAGTCAAGAAGTAGGTGCAACATCCACAGCAGTACTTCCCCATTTCTCCAACAGAAATTGAGTAACTACAAAAACATAAAAAAAAATAACTATAGACATTCAGCATTAGCCATATTTTGACCATGTAGTTGGGGTAAATTTATGTTGTTAATTTGGGGGGAAACTTCACAATTGAAAAAATGACGCAATCCCCCTGAATTCACCCTATAATGTTCGAAAATGTAAATTTGGCAGTTTGGGTTTCTTGGACCAGTGTGCGGGGAGCTGGAAATAGAAAACCCGGAGTGGGGTTTGAGCGGAGTAATTACAAAACCTTTTGATGCGGTAGAGATTTAAAACCACTCTTATTCAAACTGGTTTTTAGTTTCTGTGTTGCCAGGTAACACGTAAAGCCGGTATTACTCGATATCAGGGCTGTAACCACCATAGTGTGTTGTTCGGATTATTCTTTAGAAAAGGTTAAAAAGGGTGATCTAACAGCGCTTGTCAATACTAAAATAACTAGATGACCAGTCAATTCCAAGAGGGGCTTTACTGTAACGTTATAAACAGAAGCAGCGCGCGAATTCAGGGCTCCGTTAACGTTACCCTCTAACGTTAGTTTTAACTGCCAGTGCGAGCCGAGGTAAGAAGTAGTTAAACATTTAATATGTTTTTTAACAATATAAATGTTAAATGGACGACGGTAATATCTAGTGAAGCTAACGATTTGTTTTTAAATGTAGCCGTTTTTAATTGAAAAATAGGCCTAATAATTTTGAGCCGAGCATTTTGCAATTTGAATTTTGAAATGTAACAAAATAAAGTTACATAAACGGAAATTAAAGTATTTAACTAGAACTTTAATCCTTAAACCCAAACTAGAACAAGAAAATATAATTTTGTACCCGACGTATCAACAGATCTGGCCTTATTATTAACTGATGTAGCCTATGGAAGGGATTAACACGCTTCAAAAACGACATTGAGGTAAACATTGTATGCTTTGTTGTATTATATTGAATATTGAATGTGAGATGTGTGATATTACATTTTAATTGTTTAAAGCGATATTAATGCACTCAAAAGCACTCTTCCTTAAGCAAAAGTTTTTAACGTAATGTGTAGATCCAAACAACACCTCTAATAGTGTAAAAACAACTCTGTAATAAAATGTAAATGTAGTCTATTAAATAAGTAAACAAAACCATATATCGTATTTAACATCAGCAAAAACTAGGGAAATAGGGTAATAAAGAGAATCACCCACCTTCATTCATACAGCAGGCTTATCTCCCTTGAAACAAACAGTGACCGTGGCACCTTGAAGGAGTTTTCCTGAACGCAGTTTTCTGTAAATTACGTCACGTTCGTTCACTTCAGATTAGTTCCCGAAAGTCTGACATCAATGCATGAAATGCCAGGTATGTTGTTGAGCAGAAGACAACCAATGAGAAGTCAGTGGAATGCGCCATGGGAATTTTCCTCCCAGCCTTCATTTAAAGCGACTGACACATCTTTTTACCTAAAGGTAGCTCTTACCATGGTGTTTATCTGTTTTTGTTGATTTATTATTTACTTGCTTGGGAAGAGTGGGGCTAGTCACACAAGGCATCTGAAAAGCTATATCGGAGTGGGTGCCTCTTTTTTATGCCACAATTTATTAATTACAGTTTTTTTAAAAAACAAAACAAGCAACTCTATCCAAAATTGTCGCTTCACTATTTAATTTTTCAATATTTTGAGTATATAGGCTTTGAGGTTAGATCTGCTTCTTCAAATGGACACCAAAAGCGTGAGCATGTATAGTTATTTTTTAACAAAAGTATAGTAAAAACCTTAATTACATTTCTTTCAAGCATGCTCTGTCATCAATGATGTTAAAACATAGATTATGCAAACATTGCTTTATAAAATGGTAGTGTAGGGGCAGATTCTGTTTCTTAGCCCTAGTTTATGGATGCCGCTCTAATGATTGACAGGTACGCATAGAATGTTGTCTTGCCTTAATGTAGTATTTATTGCCTCCGAATATTGTTTTAGACTATTTAAAGGTGTGGTGGAATTCCACTGGGAATTCCAGTGAGTAAAAGAAAGTCATTTCTACTCTCAGAAAAAACATAAAACAAACACAACAGAATTTCATGGGATGCACATAACTGGTGTGCAGATGCTCATGCATGGTAAAAATAAACGATGTACAGCAGAAAATGTGGAAAGAAGTGCTTTTGAGGACCAACATGTTTACTTACATGTTAGGATTTTGCAGTCTGCAGTTTGTCCCTTGATAACACCAAGGAGGCCACGCTTCTCTGATGGGTCGTCTGCTCCGCCCTGGTCACCTGCACTGCCTGCTCCGTCCTGGCCTCCCGTCCTACCACAGTCTCTAGGCCCTCTTCCGCTCGACGGGCCTGGCACCTCCATCCTCCGCTCCACCACCCTCCTGGACCGTTTCCTGAGGACCGTCTGGAATCCGCTCCTTAAGTGGTGGGCTATGTCATGATTGCTGTCTAGTGTTCTTCTTGTCCTGTTGTTTATTAGTGTAAGGCCTACAAAATTGATCCAAAGACGGCGTTTGATTTGAGGCGAAGGTCTGACGCGTGTTCCGTCTTTCACATGGCAAAGTGATTTTTAATTAAATGCATAACATTTAATCTTATGTATTAACTAGTTTCATCTGACTCCATAAAATGAAAAAAAAAAAGGTTTATCAATGATATCTGTGCATCATTAAATACACGTTAATGTTTGACTATTCCTTTTAACTTTTAAGCCTATTCCTTTTAAGTCTGATAGAATATAACATCAAATATAACAATTTATTATGTCAGGTAAATGTATCATTACAATTGCATAATCAATTGAAAGATAATCAATGCAAACCATCAAATGATTCTAGAACAAAGAACTTTACCCAACATATTTACTACATGAATGCTGAGCCTTGAAGACTCTGCATCATGGGCTGATCTGATACAGAAAAGCAGCCCTGAACTCTCCGTTGCATTTCCTTATATAGTCAAACCTTATGTAAATCATCAGTTTATAGACCATTTCACAAGATGTAAACAACACTGGTCCAGAAACACTTCCTGTTTCAGTTTGTAACTGTTTTCTTTATTTCACATGTAAAGAAAACATCTTAAAGATGTTTGTTTAACTTTTTGATTCAGTTTTAAATGTTCTGTTGGTTGTATTTTATCCCAGCTTTTATGTAGTGTTAAACTGAAACAGGAAGTGCTTCTGGACCAGTGTTGTTTACATCTTGTGAAATGGTCTATAATGGAAAGTTACTGTATTCCCCCAACATATTTACTGGAGAAGATGATCATCTGCTAAAAACAGTGGAAATTAGCATTTACACCTTTGGAATGCCTAGAGACCACATTGCTTTGTGTGTCAGTTATTCCTAAACTTCTTAAAAACCTGCAGTTTTACTTCTTTGGAAATGAGACATCTATACCAGTCACTCTGAGACCTTTAAAATGATATTAAACAATAATTTTGCAAGCAATGCCAATGTCTTTAGGGGCCACTGGTCAGATATTTTCTCTTTAACCAGTTTTCCAGTCTTACATTAGTCTCTCCAGGTGTTTCTAATAAGCCCCGCCCTAATAAAAAAAAATTCTAATAAGAAGAGGGGAAAATTGGGACTTGGCACAACCGAAAATTGGGAAAATTGGCACAACCGAAGCGTGCGCACGCAGAGAGAGAGAGTGGCCGATTTCAGACAATGATAAAACACTGAATGGATTCCTCTTTCATGCTTACATGTGCTTGAATGGACACACAAAATTATGTCAAAATACCTATCTTATCAAGTATTCTCTCAGTTATGTCATAATTGAACAGTTAAAGGATTAGTTCACCCAAAAATGAAAATTAAGTCATTAATTACTCACCCCCATGCTGTACCAACCCAGTAAGACCTTCGTTCGTCTTCGGAAGACAAATATAGATATTTTTGATTAAATTTGAGAGCTGGATCACTGCTACATAGGCTGCCTAAGGGATTGAAACTTGACGGCCCAGAAAGTCAATAAAGAAAATGTTTAAATATTCCATGTGACTACAGTGGCTCAAATATAAGTTTATCAAGTATAAGTTTTCATCGGGAATACTTCTTTATTTTTGTTGTTGTTTTTTCCGCACAAAAAGTATTCTCGTTGCTTGATAAACTTATAGTTGAGCCACTGTAGTCACATGGAATATTTAAACATTTTCTTCAATGACTTTCTGGGCCGTCAAGTTTCGATCCTATGTAGCAGTGATACAGCTCTCAAATTTAATCAAAAATATCTTCATTGGTGTCCTGAAGACGAACGAAGGTCTTACGGGGTTGTATAGGGGTGAGTAATTAATGTCTTAATTTTCATTTTTGGGTAAATGAAAATAAACTATTTAAATGAACTAACCCTTTAAAGTGACAGCAGCATAATATTCCTGCTGATATATGTGCCATTAATGTTAATAATAAAAAAAAAATACAGTTTTAACAAAGATAAACCTATATTTAATTTCTAAAGTGAACAGATAGTGTTAAAGTGAGGAGAGTAGTCAGGAAGAAAGGAATAACGACAGTTTCTAGGGTAAGTGTGTCGACAGTTTCGTATATATACACTACCGGTCAAAAGTTTTAGATCGGTAAGATTTTTTATGTTTTTAAAAAAAGTCTCTTCTGCTCACCAAGGCTGCAATTATTTGATTAAAAAAAAAAAAAAACAAAAAAAAACAGTAATATTGTGAAATATTATCACAGTTTAAAACAGCGGGTTTCTATGTGAATATATAGTGAAGTGTAATTTATTCCTGTGATCAAAGCTGAATTTACAGCATCATTACTCCAGTCTTCAGTGTCACATGATCCTACAGAAATGATTAAAATATGATGCTCAAGAAACATTTATGATTATTATCCATGTTGAAAACAGTTTTTTACATTTTTATTTCAGGATTCTTTGATGAATAGAAAGTTTAAAAGAACAGAACTTATCTGAAATGGAAAGCTTTTGTAACATTAATCACTACCATTCAAAAGTTTGGGGTCAGTAAGAATTTATTTTTTTATTTTTGCGGGAAAGAAATTAGAAAATACTTTTATTCATCAAGGATGAGTTAAATTGATCAAAAGTTACAGTAAAGACATTTATAATCTCAGAAAAGATTACATTTTAAATAAATGCCGTTCTTTTGAACTTTCTATTCATCATAGAATTTTGGTGGAAAAAATGGTACACGACTGTTTTCAACATTGAAAATAATAATTTATGTTTTTTGAGCATAAAATCAGCATATTAGAATGATTTCTGAAGGATCATGTGACACTGAAAACTGATGTGTAAACAGCAACAGTAATGATGTTGAAAATTCAGCTTTCAAATTACATTTTAAAATATATTAAAATTGAAAACAGTCATTTTAAATTGTCATAATATTTCACAATATTACTGTTTGTCATTTTTTTTCATCAAATAAAGCAAGCTTGGTGAGCAGAAGATACTTCATTTAAAAACATAAAAATTCTTACTGATCTAAAACTTTTGAGCAGTAGTCTATATATATATATATACTGTATTGGAGTAGGGAATCTTTAGCGTGTTCATGGCTTCTGTTAGGCTATTGCTCTCATAGCTTGGAAGGTATTCTGGAAAACCAGTTTAGTGTAGCTACGCCTCTCGTCAGTTGAGAAGCCCTTGCCATGAAAAATCCTCATTTGCTTCATAAATGGTGTCTATTATGATAACACATTAATTTGGCTGATGAGTATGCAAACTGAAGGTGCATTTAGGGCTCATTAGATAATTTCAACATACTCTAAGGACTGGACAAGGACAGTGTATTTGACGTCGGAGAAGACTTTGCGGATGTTGTTGGTGTCCGTGGCGCAGGTGAAGTGAGAGTAGATTGGTTTGGATTTCTTTGTATTCTGTTTATATAAACTTCTGACGAAATCCATGGCATCTTGAACGTCCCTACGTTTACCTGAAGATGGCATTAAACCACAGAGGAAAGGAAAGAAAGAGTCAATTAGGTATGACAAACAAGAGATAATGCTGCCTTTCACTTTGATTGAATGTGCACCAATACCTTCAAATTCAGGAAAGTATGTTTTTAGATCTGAGAACTGAATCTTTTCAGCCAGGATGTCCTTTTTGTTCAGGAACAGGATGACAGAGGAATTAGAAAACCACTTTGAGTGGATGGTCGTGTAGAACAGTGACAAGCTCTCCTGCATACGGTTCTGTAGCCAAAGAGAGGAAGATTACTTTAGTACAAAGAGATTTATCAATTTTACACTGAAAGGAGAGATATTAGGAAGCATACATCCTTGTTATTCTCCTCCAGAAGTTGGTCGTACTCGCTCATGGAGGCTAGAAATATGAGCGATGTCACATTTTCAAAGCAATGGATCCACTTCTTTCTCTGTCCTCTCTGACCACCGACATCTACAACCCTGAAAGGACAGACAGAATAGAAATCAAGTTTAGACCCATCTACTTTTATAATTTATCTGGTGTGGTGAATTTGCACCAGGCCCAGATTTGTCCCTAAAATCGGTTCCTTATTCCTTTATCACATTTCTTCTGAATCAGATGGCTTCTCACCTTGATTTTTGATGTACAGAAACACTAGGGACAAACGAGGTCATTAACAAGACACAGTTGAGACACGAGGGCAAATTAAACACTATGGCAACTGATGAACGAGACTAAGAAACAGAACTAGGAACGTTACAAAAAATGAGGATGCACAAATAAGAAATGAGAACCACCCATAGTATGGCACGCTTTTTCTTAGCGTCCATTTCCATGGTGACTCTTCGATTCGTTGCTCTGTTGAGAATGTCTTGTGTGGATAGACCACAATGGACCTCTCTAGATTGACGGAACTTACTGTTTTTGGAACCCGCATACCTCAAGTAAGATTTGGGCTAATTAACCGAGAGTTCTGGGTGTGTTTGACTGTAAGATAACCTTGCTTTCTGGAATACAACTCAGGAATATGTGGGAATGTTGATGGCAGTGTTGTAGTCGAGACCACCTCACTCGAGTCCGAGTCGAGACCGAGACCAGAGAGAGTCGAGTCCGAGTCGAGACCGAGTCTATAGAGAGTCGAGTCGAGACCGAGTCCATAGAGAGTCGAGTCCGAGTCGAGACCGAGACCAGAGAGAGTCGAGTCCGAGTCAAGACCGAGTCCATAGAGAGTCGAGTCCGAGTCAAGACCGAGTCCATAGAGAGTCGAGTCCAAGTCGAGTCCGAGACCAGAGACAGTCGAGTCCAAGTCGAGACCGAGACCAGTGAGGGTTGATTACCTAATTTACTTTTAAATGTACTTAGAGTTTAAGAAATATGATCAGTTTAGGGTAAAAAGGCCACATAGTAGGTGGTGTTAAAAGTAATTTTATTACAATTTGTCATGCGCAGTTGCGCACTAGAAAATCACCAATCACTGGGCGTGTCAATCAATTTAAAGAAATATTTTATTAACATACATTAATAATCATGAAAAATATTTTTGAATTGAACTCGTGTGGACTCGGGAATAAGTACGAGTCCTAAAAAAAAAATTTCCGAGTAAGAGTCAATTCCGAGTCCAAATGCACACGAGTCCATGACAAGACCAAGACCATTAAAATATGGTCTCAAGACCGAGTCCGAGACGAGTCCGAGTCTCGAGTCCTACAACACTGGTTGATGGACTTAATCTACTCTTGATCATCGTTCTGATGTTCCAATCATAAAAGTTTTGTAAAAAAAAAAAAAAAAATGTTGGCACTGCCGTGCTAAAGTACTGTATACTGAAAATATATTTGAACTTGAACTACAAAAAATAAGTATACATTAATTATATTAAGTGGAAACCGTGATACATTGTCATTATTGTGTTATAAAATGACTCATGACTTGATTTTGGTCATATTGCTCACCTCTACTTCCACAATAGAAAGTTATGACAGTTTCAGGTGAACTGTCTCTTTCAATGCCCGCATAACTTATAATGTTAAGACAGGTTGTCCATTGCCTTACCTGAGAGTCATCTTCTCCAATTCAAAGCAATAGTCTATGATGCCGGAAGTGGGGAATCGGACTTGAAGAATATCTTGATTTGTTGGGATGTAGCCTTCGGCTGTGATGCGATCCAAGTCACCAATAAAGCTTTAAGAAACACGTAATTCGGACACTTTTATTGAAACCCATACCATGTGCCGTAGAATTGGTTATGAAGGCTTTGTTTGTATCTATTTGCATATGATTCATTTCATGAATTGCCATTGGCATTAGGAAAAAGACAAGAGGAAATAGACAAAGATGAAGGAAGTTACTAAAAGATAGGAATTGTCTTTAAAACACTTACTACTTAGTGGAGTCTAGTAACTGATACTCTCTGCGCCGTCCATAGCAGATCTTAACGCCTTGGTCTTCCCATAGTTGACGAATAGCCTCTATGTAATTTCTCTGCAGCTGTGTTATCTGATGTATGTCCAAATCCTTGAACCACTGGGCATAAACCTACAGATATCACAGAATCACGAGACTGCAATTACAATTACAGTGCAAGATCTTTATTAAAAGTGTCCCTATTATGCTATTTTAAAGGTACCTGAATTTCTCCTCCAATTTTTTTTTACATGCATCCAAGGTTCAAAACTTTAATTTTCCTCATAATTTACATTGCAGCACCTCCTCTTTCTCACAGTGTCTGAAACGGTTCGATAAAGGATTCAGTCTTTTTAAACCCATCCTTTCCTCTGATTGGTCAGATGGCCCAGTTTTATGTGATTGGTCCACTCTGCTCTAACTGGTGTAGTGTTACACATTTATTAAATGTTTAATTTAGGTTCCAGTACAATAGTATATAAACTGAGAAAGTCTAGTAGACTGAATTTAGCATTTGAGGTATAAATGAGCAAGAGATCCTGCCAGTCCTGGTCTCTCTATTGTAAGTTAAATCAATACTCTTTGTCTTTAATGATTGGTCTATTCTGGGGAGCATGATTCTTTTGTGTAGTTAACTTATATTTGCTTTTTATTTTAATTTTCGTTGTATTGTGCACTACTGGGCCACTGTACCAAAGGCTGGCATTATGCATTTACAATCTACATAGGTTTGTGCAAGAAGTAAGACTGGAATTACTGACGACTCGTTTCAGGCAGTTCAGAATCGGTTCTTCCATTGGTCCTGTCCTAAATGGCACCTACAAATTGTGAGTGTTATTATATATGTATAAATAATTTAATAATTAATATTTTCTATAATATTTCCTATAATACTTAATTTATTAACATTTGCCAAACCCACTACGGTAACGCTTTCTTTTTACAGTACAGTACTTACAGTGTACTTACCTAGAAAGTATTGCTAATATAAGGTAAGTACATGGAACAGGGGTAGGTTCAGGGTTAGTACTAGTTATTACCCAGTAATTGTAGTTACTAAAATAAGTACATAGTATTTACATGGGTAACTGGACTGTAAAAGGAAGCGTTACCCCCACTACTATTATATAGTTATATAATAGTAGTGGGTTTTAAATAGGATTGTTGATATAAAATGGCCCTCATGAATCTCTGGGCTCAACAGAAACACATTCGGCCTCTTGATCACCTCGTTCTGTAGGTTGGAGTAGGGAATCTTTAGCATGTTCATGGCTTCTGTTATTGCACTCATAGCTTGTAAGATATTCTGGAAAACCAGTTTAGTGT
Source organism: Pimephales promelas (assembly GCF_016745375.1). Next base: position 3,533,844 of record NW_024121466.1, read on the forward strand.
AGCTACGCTTCTCGTCAGTTGAGAAGTCCTTGCCATGAATAATCCTCATTTGCTTCATAAACGTTGTCTTTCCACTTTCTCCCGTGCCTAAATGAAAGCAAAACATTTTTAATATATATATTTATTTTTTATAATTTCTTTCATTTTTCATTAAAGGTATTGTAGGTAGGAATTTTATAAAAAAAAATTTTTTTTCCAAATTTGTTTAAACTTTCTGTATATATCAATGCATAATTAAAATGTAAGTACTCTGAAAAAGAAAGTATAAAAATCGAGTGTCTGTAGACGTCTCACGACTGTTTAAAAGACAGCTCATTAATTCCATTCACTTCACCGCCTCCCTTCTGGGCTCCTTCCAAAGCCACGCCCCCAAAACACATGAACGCACGACTCCGACCGCTGAGCTGAAGACGCATTATTTTTCTGAGATGAGCGAGAGGAAGGAGCGCAGTGCATGTAGTGACATCATGTCAGAATCACATGTAATAAAAAAATCTAACTGTATCATTATGAAGATAAACAAATAAGATGTATTTTAGTACTCATTATCAAGCTATTGGTAAAGTTTAAAATATATATTTATTGATTCGCTAACAAGCTAGTTATCTATTAGGCAAAGCTAAAAACAGGTTGCATGATACACGTTTTTCCATAGACATAGACATACAAACATACACGCGGATAGCTCAAAATGCGTGTACAGTAGATAACACGCCACTTGACTTGAAAGCGGCATGTATGTTTACGCAAAAGTCATGATGTCATGTTATCGCATTCCACCAAGGCAGAGCTGGTGCTGGTTTGGAGCCAGAGCAGAGTTTCAAATGGGTTCTTTGTTTTTTGATCACCAAAGCACCAGCTCCGGACCAGTAAAAGTGGTTCTTAAGTAGCACCAAATCATTGCTTGTCGTAATTACCGCTTACGTCAGCGGCTGGGGGCGGGGTTACCGTGACCAACAAGACGAACAGAAACTTGTGACCACCATTTTTTAAATAGCAGCTAATCATGCTAATAGCAGCTCGATTGTAATCTCCGTTAATGCAAGTTACGGCGAGTTGCACGAACGTGCTGGATTCGCCGTGTTAGGATACCGATGGAGGTTTGCAAAACCATGAGCATAGTAACGTGACGGCCACTATTGTTGATTAAATAGTGTTACGAGAGCAGAGCGGCGTGGACTGATCGGAGCTGCGGGAGTGTTTAGAGAGCATACGACTCCTTCTGCTTTTGAATCGAATCTTTTTCGAATGCTTTTTCGAATTGCTCTCAAAGTTCGAGATTCGCAGTGCAGAACCAACTCGAACAAGCCTGGTGTGTCTGTGTGTGCCGCGCTAGCATTGCTGGGCAACATGAGATGCATACAGTAACGTATGTTCTGGCTCTGTGATGGCTCTCTAGCCTGTGGAAAGGCAAACTGGTTCTTGAAAGTTGGTCAGTCGAACCAACTCCGAACCGGCACTAGCTCTACACTGTAAAAAATGATCGTGATTTTAACAGTAAAAGACTGTAAAATGCTTCAGTGAAAAACTGTTAATTGGTTAACAGAAAGTTTCCTTACTATATACGGTAAATAACTGTGATATAAATGATGGTACATTTAATGTAATTTTACTGTAAAATACTGTTACATTTACAGTTTTTGGAAGTGAGAAAGAAGAAGTCATTGTATAATTTACAGTGAAAAAATGTAAATTGACTTTCCCACAATTCCCTGTGTGAATCTTCACACTTAATGTATTTTAACTGTTTCTTCATAATTTTCTTAGTTTTCTTCTAATCAGTTATGTACATTAGGGTTTTATGTTACATTTAATGTCGTTAAATTAAAACTTATTGCATTTTTAAAATTTCAACATACCATGATGATGTTTAGCGTTTGTGTGAATGACACCGTGCAGATTCTATATAAAAGTATTAACTATCTTGTGGAAGAGCTGATTATGATGTGCTTCGATTGATCATTTGATTTTCATTATGGCTGTGATTGTTGTCTGTCAGTGTATTACAATGAAACAAAACAGATATTAATACTTCAAAAGGTCAGTAAATTAACATTATATCAGATAATGAAATACGGTTTATTGCTGTAAATTTAAATACAGTCAAAGTCTGTAAAACCTAAAATGTTTCTACCGTATTTTTAACAGGAAAACTCTGGTATCCACAGCTGCCAGGGTTTTCCTGTAAATTTAACGGATTTTTTTTTACAGTGATAGCTCTGAACTAGCACCTGGTTCTTGTTGGTGGAAAAGGGGTATCAGAGTGACCATTGGGTTCTTGGTCAGCTCCAAGACTAAAGCCCTTCTTCCCCGATTGCTCAGTTGCTGACTTATAAATTTGCACATGGTTTGTCTTAAATCATGTTATAAAAACATCACATATACATAAACAACACTAAAAACTTGATGTACACCACAGAGTAAAAAAACACCAAACTGAATTAGATTTTTCTTTTTCTTCTTTTATTTCACTACCTGAAGAAGGTCGCAAGACCGAAAGCTTGCTAATAAATTGACTTTGCACAGTTTTTGAGTGTGCGGCTGCTATATTTTTACTATTTTTCATGATTATTCAATGCAGCAGCACCTCCCTTCAAGACTTGAGCTGACGGATTACCTGTGGTCCTTTTCAATTCTTTTATTTCACAAAAGAAGTCATGACATCTGAGTTTAGGGGAATTGACGACAGACATCCACTAAAATTACCTGGACCAGGAAATCGTCGCCTAATCGGCTCTTATATAATCACATTTCAGGAAAGTCCCTCGAGAGAAATTGCCTAAAATCGTATTTACTAAAAACAAACTGTTCATGCTCTGACTAAATTTACTTTCACAAGAAAAAAAAAGTCTTCAAATAATTTTTCACCAAGATAAATTCTATTTTGTGTGCTTATTATTTATACCTTTTTCCACATGATGACTTATAATGAATCAACATGTTAAAGTTTTAATACAATTCAGATAAAAGACAGAATCATCTCACCTAATAAAAGCAACTTGATTTCTCTCTGTTCTTTTTTCCTCTGCTCTGCAAGGATATGTTGGATTTCCTTATTTATGGCGATGGCGTTCCTCTCATCTTCAGGCAAGAAATAGGTGCAACATTCACAGCAGTACTTCCCCATTTCTCCAACAGAAATTGAGTAACTACAAAAACATAAAAAAAATAATTATAGACATTCAGCATTAGCCATATTTTGACCATGTGGTTGGGGTGAATTTATGTTGTTAATTTGGGGGAAACTTCCCAATTGCAAAAAGTGATGCGATCCCCCTGAATTCACCCTATTTTCGTAAATGCAAATTTGGCAGTTTGGGTTTCTTGGACTAGTGTACGGGGAGATGGAAATGGAAAACCCGTGGAGTTTTTACAAAACGTTTTGATGTGGTAGAGATGTAAAACCACTCTTACCCAAACTGTTTTTTAGTTGTGACATGTAAAGCCAATATTCCTCGATATCTGTAACCACCATAGTGTGTTGTTCGGATTATTCTTTAGAAAAGGTTAAAAAAGTTATATTTTAGGGTGGTCTAACAGCGCTTGTCAATACTAAAATGACTATGACCATTCAAATCCAAGAAGAGGGGCTTTACTGTAACGTTACGTGTAAGGTATTCAGGGCTCTACCGTTTTAGTTTTAATGGCCAGTGTGAGCCGAAGAAGTAGCTAAACATTTAATATTTGCCAATTGTTTAACAATATAAATGTTAAATGGACAACGGTCTAGTGAAGCAAACTACACGATTTTTCAAATAGCCATTTTGAATTGAAAAATAATTTGAGCCGAGCATTTTGCCATTTAAAATGTAACTAGAACTTTAATCCTTCAACCCAAACAAGAAAATATAATTTTGTCCCCAACTTAACAAAAGATATGGCCTTACGTGAGGTATGGAAGTGATTAACGTTACACTTCAAAAACGACATAAATTGTATGCGTTGATGTGGTATTGCTTAGCTAAAATAATGGAATACATTTGAATTGTTATAGCCTAAATGAAAGCGATATTAGGCTGCACTCAAACCATATAGGCTAAGCACTCTTGCTTAAAATAAGCCAAACTTTATAATGTAATGTGTAGATCCTAACATCACCACTTATAGTGTAAAAACAGCTACAAGTCTGTAATAAAATGTAAATGCAGTATATGACTTAAATAAGTAAACAAATAAACAGTCATATATCGTATTTAACATTAACATTTAACAAAATCACCCACCTTCATTCATACAACAGGCTTTCTACCTTGAAACAAACAGTGACCGTGGCACCTTGAAGGAGTTTTCCTGAACGCAGTTTTCTATAAATCACGTCACGTTCGTTCACTTCAGATTAACCAGTTCCCGAAAGTCTGACATCAATGCAGGAAATGCCAGGTATGTTGTAGAGCAGAAGACAACCAATGAGAAGTCAGTGGAATGCGCCATGGGAATTTTCCTCCCAGCTTTTATTTAAAGTGACACATCTTTTTAACTAAAAGTAGCTCTTTCCATGGTGTTTATTATCTGTTTATGTCGAGTTACTTGCTAGGGTCGAGTTACAGCTAGTTGTCACACATGGAGTCTTAAAAGCTATTTTGGAGTGGTTGCCACTTTTTTGTGCCACAATTTATTAATTACAGTTTTTTTTTTAAACAAAACAAGCAGACTCTATTCAAAATTGTCGCTTCACTATTTAATTTTTTAATATGTTGAATAAATAGGCTATGAGGTAACCTGACGTGCTCGCGCCATGGTCAATTTTCGCTTCAGATGATGGAACCAGGGAAGCAGCCTCCGAGCCGTGCTTTTATACGCTAAGCCACACCCACTTGAGCAGGCTGTGATGCGTAGTCACGTATGGCTCAGTGGTAGGCTGCTGCAGTTGCCATAGAGCAGCCTATGAGCACTCCAGACAGCCTGCTAGGTCTGCTAGCTGCTGCACTGCGTTGACAAAGAATACAAAATTAAGGATCATTTTTGGCTTCAATATCTCGAGAAAAGATTACTTTACCCGTAGCGTAAGCTAAATTTAAGCAATACTCATCCCTCTTTAGAGAGAACCAATGTAACGCTAGGTAACCGAGTATGTTTTGTTTTATTGTAACGTATAAATGTCGCAGAAACGTATTAAAAGCTGTGTTGTGGCAGGGTCCGATCCGATCAAAAGTGGTCGCTATTTCTCATAGCTTACAATAGCATTAAAGTCCACATGAAATTAAAATTGAAGTGTTTTGGGCTTTAGTATGAATACGTTAGCCTCACTGTTATCTATAAGCAAGTGTGCTCCAAAACAAAGACAAAATTTGCATTTAGAAATATAAAGCTTTCAAAAACTTAAGAGTCTTTCACTTCCGCCAAAATGGATCAATGATTTTGATGACATCACTCTGCATTTCATCTTCTCATCGATTTTCTGTCCAATCAACTGCTCTCTCTATAATCTGAAGTGTCCCGCCCCTACACTATAAATAGATGCTAATGCTGCGGCTAAAATCGGTCACGTTCAACACATTAATATTTTCTAATGGTTAATAGTATTTTGTCCCCAATGAAATAAAACCTTACCCATCTAAAACATTCTATTCCAGTCGCGCCGGCAAAGTTGATCAATCAGCTTGGTCATCTGCATTTTCCGGATCAGATTCGGGCTCGAATTGATATGATAGTATACCGACATTATCACCGGTCATTATTGCTTTGAAAGCTGATGTTCCAAATATGGTACGGGGCGTGGCATTTCTGTCACATGCTTGGTTTTCGGGCCAATTACAATGCACTAGATCGCTGGCCAATCAGAGCACTTTGCGCTTTTTAGAAATATGAGCTTTGTAAAACTTGGCCTCATTTCAGAAAGGCAGGTCATAGAGGAGCAACAAAAATGTACGGAATCTGTGCAAAATAATTACTGTTTTTAACCTAAAACCACTTATTTTATTACATTTAACATTGCATTAAACTTAATACACAAAATAATGTCTTTTTAGAACCATCATATGACCCCTTTAAAGTGAAATGGAGGAGATTTGGAGGAAACTGTTGCTTTACAAAGTTCAACAGCTCTGGCCAGCTGTGATATGAACAAAATGTCATTGGCTGTTTTAAAAAAAGAGAAGCTGTTTAATATTTTCCACCCCGTTTTCCTCTTTCAGTGGCAATTACGTCAACACATTGAATAATGCTGCGTGTTTCAAGGCACTTCAGTGGGTCTTTAATGTTTTTTTTGTTTTTTTTTTTTGGTTTAGACTTTAAGTGGAGATGAAAAAAAAAACACTTTCCCTGAGAAATATTCAATGTCAATTATGTGACAACTAGTCTATTTCATTTGTAATTTTACTAGTAACAATTATAATATGGAAATGCAATTATAAGCAATTATTTGATGAATTTGTTGAGATGTCTATGAGCAAGACATACCCCAGCTGCTCCCAACGAGGAGCTACCTACTCGATCTTAGTGCTGCATTTGATGACCACAGCATTCTTTTAAAATAGATTCTTAAAACAAAATAGAAAATTATGTTGGCATGAATGGAATTGCATTAGCTTGGTTTAAATCATACTTATCTGACTGTTATCAGTTTGTACCAGTGAATGAAGAGATGTCTTATTGATCACAAGTTCAGTGTGGCATACCCCAAGGCTCGGTACTAGGACTGTTTCTGTTCACTACATGCTACTCTTGGGAGATATCATTAGGAAGCATGGAATTAGGTTCAGTGTGTTTAATGTGTTTTGAACTGACAGAGTGTGTCTGCTTCCCGGACAATGTTAGGGAGACTGTTCCAAAGTTTAGGTGCTAAATAGGAAAAGGATCTACCGCCAGCAGCAGATATTCTAGGTATTATCAACTGGCTGGAATTTTGAATCGCAATAGACATGAAGGACTATAATGCATTAAGAGAGAACATTTAGTGCTTTGTAAGTAGACAGCAATATTTTAAAAATGTATACACTGTTTAATTGGGAGCCAATGCCGTGTTGACAGAAAC